>OY282644.1:52352721-52952721 GCA_958299015.1 Tetanocera ferruginea | reverse complement strand
TTGACCCATTTAGGTGTATCTTCATTTCTTATTCAAAGACATTCGCCTGGTCTTTGAGAGAGTTAACAAAAAACCTGACATACAAATGATTAATACAGTATTAGATAACAATCATATTTAATTATCTATCAGATGACATGCAAACGATTACTTTACATGAAACAGTTAAGTTTCTAGATAAGAAAAATTGGATCAAAGTCTAAAAAATGCAAATCACCCTGTATCTCAAAAATTCGACCTATTAGGAAAAACTGAGTATAGGCGTAGAAGCAGCGTAAAAAGTTCTTAAAGAAAAGTAATTCAGGTCTCTGGATAAACAAATTTTAATGAATTTGTGGACTAGTGTAATGGTTGAATACAATTATGACCTTGACTTCAGAATGTCATTGGCACGAGTTCAGTTCTTCAGCTTGTTGTTGTGTTGTGTTTTTCATGCAAGTGCATTATTAGCACAACAACCGCTGTTGCGCTTGTGCTTGTACGGTGTCTAGCGGTGCATGCGTAAAGGGTGATAAATGTATTGAAATGATTTTGAGCTTTATATTTATTGAAATGATTTTGAGGTTTATAAAAAATGTCTTTCAAAATTAAGACTTTTTTTTCGATTTCCCAACAATTCGATCTGTATGACTTAACTGGTTTTGAATGTTAACTCTTCAATTGTTTTTAATTTAGTTATTGCTCATAGGGCCGATATAAAATTTCACGACTGTATCCTGGATATTTCTTACGATAGTCATGAACAATCTACATTTAAAAAAGAAAACTCATTAAAATCTCAATCAAATAATCAGAAATACATCTATACTTTTAGGAGATAATCCTGTTGGCTTGTGTTCTTAGTGAGGAGGCTATTAAAATCAGTTATTAATTTAACCGCACGTTCAGCTGTGTCGTTCACTACTTTAAGAGAAGTTATGATTTTCAGACCATCTGTCTTCCTCTATTCGGATTAGGTTCAGAGCATGCCTGTGTAAAATATCGAATAGATGTCTAATTTATCGCAGATCAAAGTCTCCTTTATTCGCTGCTTTTCTGTTGGGCGTTTCTGACTTCTTCGTAAATTTTTCCAACATTTGTGCAAACCTAACATATTTTGGACGCATCGATGGGGAACTATAGTAGTTATTGTTGTTTTCTTCCAAACACTTATACATTCTTCTATAGTAAAACTTGCACTTCTGTTTAAAGATAATTTCAATGTTTTTTTCTTAAAAAATAATACTTGAAGGACATCTCTGTTAGAAGGTAACTTTGAACCAGTGATTTCACTTTTAGAATTTTAAATTAAATCAATTTGATGTCTTGAATCCATTTTGTATAAAAAACAATTTCTCGTAGCCACAAACTTGAAAAGCACTCTGTTCAAATAAAATTCACGCACGTAAATTGAAAAATAGCGGTAAATAGTTAGAGTATGCAAATACGTTGCTAACGTTCTTTTAGAGAAATTGCAATTCAAATATTATTTATCGATAAATATCGATGTCAATCATTTGTCACTAATTATAATTGATGGCAAAACAAATTGTGTAAAATATAATTGCTAGGTTGGCCGCCACTTGTTATGTAAGTAAATTTTTTTATGTTTTTTGATGCTGATCATAAAATTTTAAGAAATGTTTTTTTCACTCAACAAAAATATTGTAGTTTTCGCATTAGTCAACCGATTTCTACGAATGATAACACTTTTGAAAGATAGTTTTATGCCTAATGCGATAATGTTGATAAGTTGATCAGAAAAACATAATTGTACGTTAGTTATAATCATTTTCGAAAAAAATTATAATAGTTTTTTCTTTTCGCTAGAAAAAAAAATGTAGTTTTCTCATTTTGTTACCAATTTCAACGGATGATAGCTCGATAATAATATGTTAAATACGGTGTTATGTTGAGTAGATAAGAAGAGAACATTCAATTTTCTTAATTTTAATTATTGTTGGAAAATATCTGGATTTTTAATATAAATGTGTAGTTCGAATGAAGTTTCGCTTTGCGGCACGTCTCAATATTAATATTTTTTCTTGAAAATTTCACAATATACTTTTGATATAATAAGAAACAAACGAGGGCACCGCACATGTTCAATTTTAAAAAAATAAATTTAAGGGCCACTCTAACGCACAGCTATGCAACGAAAGCTTGATGTCGATAAGCTGCTATCGCAACGGACCGCCAAGGCCTACTCCGCTCAACTCTCCTGGATATGCTCGGTTAAGCTCAACCAACTCTTACTCTTGCTCTTACTCTTGCTTTTACTCTTGCTCTTACTCTTGCCTCTACGACACTGGCGGACTATGGGCGCATATATCCCACTCCATGGGCACTGCTGCTGAAAAAGTCGTTGGTTTTCGGCGCCCCAACCTCGCAACCAATGGTATGACCAGGAGTGTCGCGACGCGACAGCAGCAAAATACGCTGCATTAGCGGCAATGTGAGCCATGCACGAAAACTATCGCGGTAAGAGAAAGGAAGAGAGTTGCTTTTTCAGACGTAAAAAAAGGGAGGAAGAAAAGCTTGAGCGATAAAAAATTTAAGTGTACCAGGGCAAGAAAGATGCTCGAAAATTCTACCAGCAGGTTAAGCGTCTAACCCAAGGTTTCGAGACCGGAGCATCCATTTGTAAGGATGAGAATGGTGATCTGGTTACAGATGCGCAGTGTGCATTAAGATTATGGAGGCAGCATTTTTCCAATCTGCTTGCAGGTGACGATACCAACAATTCCTCCCTTGGATAATGCAGTCTGACACCACCAATCTACGATGATGGAGTGGAAATTTCACCATCTAAACATGACGAGGTTAAAATTGCTATCCAGCTACTCAAAAACAACAAAGCCGCAAGTGCTGTCGGCCTGGCTTCTGAATTGTTCAAAACCTTGGTGAATTGATAAGGTGCATGCATCAACTCATCAGCAAAATATGGCTAGCGGAAAGCATGCCCGTCGATTGGAATCTCAGTGTGCTTTGTCCTATACTTAAAAAAGGAGACCCGACAATCTGCGCCAACTACCGAGGTATCAGTCTTATTTCCATCGCATACAAGGTTCTTTCGAGCGTATTGTGTGAAAGATTGAAACTGCATACCAAAATACTGACTGGATCTTATCAGTGTGGCTTTCGTCCTGGCAAGTCCACCATAGACCAGATTTGTACACAACGCCAAATCCCGGAGAAAACCCGCGAAAATCAAATTTACACCCACCATCTCTTTGTTGATTACAAAGCTGCGTTCGATAGCCCGATTCGGGATTGCCTGTACGCAACAATGTCTGAGTTCGGTATACCTGCAAAGTTGATAAGGCTCTGGAGGATGACGTTGAGCAATACATGCAGCTCCGTGAAGGTAGGAAATGACCTCTCCGAAACCTTTAATACCGAACGAGGTTTTGACAAGGCGACCTGCTTACATGCGATCTCTTCAATTTCATGGAGGGGATCCTACGAAAAGCAGGTGTGCAGCGAAATGCTACAATTTTCTACAAAAGGTCCAGCTCCTTGCGTATGCTAATATCGATATCGATATTATCAGTAGAACCAAGAAAAATGTAACTGCTGCTTTCGCCGCTATCGATAAGGAATCAGATAAAGTAGGTTTGGCGGTGAACGAGGGCAAAACAACGTATATGCTGTCTGCACATAGGGAAGCGCGGCGTCTAGGCTCCCATGTTACAGCAGGCAAATATAAATTTGAAGTTGCCAAAGAGTTAACATACCTTGGCACCGCCGTAAACAGCAACAACAGTGTCAGCCTGGAGATAAAGCGAAGAATAACAATTGCTAATAGGTGCTACGACCAGCTAAGTAAGCAATTACGTTCCAGAGCCTCGATCGACAAAACTAACACGCTACAAGACGCTCATCACTCCTGTGCTTCTCTATGGCGCTGAGACATGGGTGGTATCGCAACAGATGCAACCGCTCTTAGAGTGTTCGAGAGGAAAGTTCTTGCAAAAATCTTTGATCCTGTTCGAGTTGCCGACGACTATCGCATTCGAATGAACCACGAACTGTACGAGCTCTACGACGACATTGTCCAGCGTATAACAATTCAGAGACTACGTTGGCTGGGTCATGTCTTTCGTATGGATGAAGAAGCTCCAACAAAAAAGGTGTTTGAGGCAAAAGCCGAGAGTCGACGACGAAGAGGAAGACTATGCCTCCGATGGATTGCCCAGGCCGATGAAGCCCTAACTGTGATTGGTGAAAGAGATTGGAGACGACTCGCGTGAAACAGAGACGACTGGCGAGAGCTGATGAAGTCGGCCGTAATCTGACTACGGGTTGCCATGGCCACCTAAGTAAGTAAGTAGAACTTGATTAATCACGGCAACCGTATTGAAAAAAGTAGTTTCGAGAAAAATGCGTTTAAACATTCAAATTCTCGAATTTTTTTATTTAAGTTTTTGTTTTGTATTGTTAAAATACTAATAAATTTCTTGTAGAAAACTGGCTGGCAAAAATATTCCTAGTTTTTATTTTATCGAATTTTAAAAACCACAAAAAATTTGTATCCCTAGACTAGAATACTGCTTTTAGCATAGTACTCTGTTCATTTGCGCGAAATTTCACTTGAAATATTCATATATTTCTTGCATGAAAATTTAGGCACACGCATTTCACTGTTATCGTTTTTTTATTTAGAGTCGAGAAACTGAATGCTTTGCATTTGAAGTAGTGTTTTTCATTAAAAAACAAATCAGTTTTGATTTTTATAGTTTTTTTTTCATAAAAAGATTACTACAAATGTGTAAAATACATGTTTCAAATTTCAGATCAATATCTTTAACAAAAATCAGGCACCATATATTAATACTGTGAAACTTCCCTAACTGGAACTTCCCTAGCTCGAAATTCTCCATAACTGGAAGTACTATTTTTGTTTTCTCGAGGCATTTTTTTATATTTTGATCTCTATAACTAGAATTTTCCGCAACTCGAAGCGAAATTACTGTTTATAGTTAATATAGTATCTAACCATATATTAAGACGCCTCAGGAGAAAAAGTTCCTCGTGCCTCCTACAGTCACGTGCAAGGGCCTGTTGTACAACCGTTTTACTTACGTCTTTTTGCTCACACAGTTTCTTGTTTGCCTGTTGTACGAACTTTGTACAGCTTTAGCTAAAAAATTTTCATTTTTACTCGGGCTTCCAAATATAATTTTTCAAGAGATTCCATTTTGACCCATTTAGGTGTATCTTCATTTCTTATTCAAAGACATTCGCCTGGTCTTTGAGAGAGTTAACAAAAAACCTGACATACAAATGGTTAATACAGTATTAGATAACAATCATATTTAATTATCTATCAGATGACATGCAAACGATTACTTTACATGAAACAGTTAAGTTTCTAGATAAGAAAAATTGGATCAAAGTCTAAAAAATGCAAATCACCCTGTATCTCAAAAATTCGACCTATTAGGAAAAACTGAGTATAGGCGTAGAAGCAGCGTAAAAAGTTCTTAAAGAAAAGTAATTCAGGTCTCTGGATAAACAAATTTTAATGAATTTGTGGACTAGTGTAATGGTTGAATACAATTATGACCTTGACTTCAGAATGTCATTGGCACGAGTTCAGTTCTTCAGCTTGTTGTTGTGTTGTGTTTTTCATGCAAGTGCATTATTAGCACAACAACCGCTGTTGCGCTTGTGCTTGTACGGTGTCTAGCGGTGCATGCGTAAAGGGTGATAAATGTATTGAAATGATTTTGAGCTTAACTTTTTCTTTACGTTAACTTTTTTTTTGATTTGGAATTTGTCAACAAGATTTTATTTATGGCCTTAGATACTTAAGGGTGGTTAAATTTTAAGGGCTGATGTTGATTTTGAATAAAACACTAAGTATTTAAGAAATTAGTGTCATTTCTTCTTAATATGACTATATTGGTAGGGTTAAATTATGTATGGCACAAAATATCGGCCAAATGGCCGCCGCGACCTCGGTGGCACACCTCCATCCGATGGTCTAAATTTTCGATGACGCTGAGGCACAATTGAGGTTCTATGCCGTTAAGGTGCCGAATTATCTCATCCTTTAGCACTTGAACTATTACTGGCTAATCGACGGCAAGTACTTTACAGAAGGTCCTTAATCAAAAGTGTCCTTCAATTAGGACTAACAGGAAATTAACTATGGCCCCATAGCATAACATGTGAACTTAAAAAATCGGGTTTTTGAGCTTACTCAGAAAATCCTTTGGACGATATGTTCTATTGGCCAATAGCTATCAAACCATTGCAATGCATTGGTGTTTTTGCAATTATTTTTTAGTGTTGCACAGTGTAATTAATGATGTAATGTTGAGTTCGTTCTTTGGAAGTGCTGTGAGGTCGGGGTGTTCAAAGTGTCAGGGGAATGTTGTTGGATACAACATTCTGTTCTATTCATGGTTTTGTTTTTGCTTACCCCTTTAGTCATTAAAAAGTTTTATGGAAATATTTTAAGTGAAACTATCAAGTCAGGATTTTTTGCCTGTTTGAAAACAATGGAATTAAAAGCATATTTGATTTCTATAAATTGGCGACAAGACTGTACTTTTAACATAACAAACCTATGTTAAACCTAAAAAAGATACCAACTTTTCTTTATCCGCACTTTAATTTCTAAACGTATTTTGCTTGGTCAATTAATAACAATTTTCCTTCCGGCCTTTTCTCTTTTCGAAAAATTCTGCATTATTTCCGTCCTCACTAAGAATTCCACACCTTTTCGGCTCTTTTCTCAAAAAATGCTGCCTTCTAAAATGAAATCGTGTTTTATTTAAGCAAGTTTTGATCACAAAATTACAAAAAAGTAACATTTTTCACTCTCAAGATTGACGGTTTAAAATTCTGCCCTCAAATGCTGCAACTGAAGCAACAGAAAAAGTGTTGTTAAAAAAATATAGAACATGGTCATTGACATTTCATTAAAGTTTGATCTTCTTTATGAATCACACAATAAATATTATACAAAAGCATTAAATGCCTGATATAAACAAAATTACTAGCAAAGATTAGTCTTATTGAAAAATAATTGCTAGAAAACAGCAGAGCAGCCAACACAACATTGAAAAAATTTGGTTTTTTTCTGATCTTTTCTCGACTGAGAACAGGTCAACACTTTTTGTTCATGCCAAAATGTAAAATATTCTACACTCACTGCATAAAAGGCAGAATTTTTTATCGAGATAAGTAACCGCCATGAGTCCATCCAACGCGAGTGTCATTTTAGTTCAAAGCAACTTTGTTCTAAGAGCACTTTTTTAGTTTTTTGCAATGCAATCCTATTTTTGGAATCTGAAAATAATATTTGACAACTTTGAGGAAAACCACGTACACAATACGTTAGCGTTTTAAAAGTAAACTAGAAAATAAAGAAAAAGCATGAGTATGGCGGGAAGCATAAAAAAGAACCATAATTGAAAAAAAGTTTCCCATCTCTTCATCTCTAGTTCCAAGCATCTTGAAATAAGTGGGTGGGACAAGCAGTAAGAAATAATGCATACCCCAGCTGAAATAAATACTGTTGTTTTAAAATTAAGTACAGATGCGTGCAGGATTTGTTTCAAATATCTTGTAAGAAGCTTTCAGGATAATATAAAACATCAGACATATTTGTGTCGATAAGGAATAACAGCTCAACTCTTTTTCAAAATTTCAGAAGAGCATTTTTAAGATTAAAATATTTGCCTTTTTTAAGGGTACCCTGACTTTAGCTGTTTAGATTTAATGGCCGCAAACATTTAATTTCAAGGTACAACCATATAAATTTGCGTACTAGTAGTGTTTTTCGTTGTGAAAAAACGCAATGAAAGTAATAATCTCACTTCGTCCTAACTCGACTTTAGTGGTTTTTCCTTGTCAACACAGATATTTATTTAATTATATCACTAAATATCGGTTTAACAAGTGAAAAGGCATATGATGCAACGGTTTCCCTCCAACATGGAAAATTACATCCAAAAACTTGGTAGAATTCGACATGCTTTTTAACCCAAAAATTTTAAGTGTGGAACAATGATTAAAAAAAAAGAAAAAAAAACAAATACAAAATTTTACAGAGCGTTGAGTTTGTCAAAAACATAAACAATAGCAAAATTACATTAACAAACAAAGTAATATTACAATAACAAATCTTCAGTCGAAATCATTCGACGCACAAGTAACGGGGCACTCAAAAAAAAAAAAAAAAAAAACAAATTGGCCATTTCAGCCCTTGAAAGGACTTTGACCGAGCTTCCAAGGATCGATTGTGTTGTGTGTGTTATTAAATGTTTGCACACAATTGACCGAGAACTGGACCTACATGTTTTATGCCGACTCCGAACGGCTAAAGTTCATGTTCTCAAGGAGCTTTACAAGGCATTATTTACTCTCTGAGGTTTGCCATTGTCTGCAGAGAGGTGGTGACCGATCAGAAAAATTTTTTATTGAAAAAATCTTTTAGCCACGGCTAGGGATCGAACCCGGGCTCTCGAGCATGCTAAGCCACACACTTAACCTGCATGCCACGGTCACCACCGGGGCACTCAGCATTAGCATTAACATCGTCGAGTGTGAATTTTGTACTTGCAAGCATTTGTTACTTGTATGTTAGCACGTTAGAAACAGTGGATGAGTGCTGTTGTGTTCTTGTTTTGTGCAGGTGTTTTTTTTTTTTGTCTTAGCGCAAAGACAAACTTAAAATAAAAAAAGAAAGAGTTTCGATAGTATCGTAAGTGTAGACGTAGAATTCCGTTTAAGTTGTAACCTCTTCTACTTTGTCTCTTTGGTCCGATTGTTTTGTCATTTTGCACGTATTTTTATTGATCTTCCAAAAATTAAAAAATAAATGAATAACACTCAATTATGGACTACTTATCGATGCCAAAACAAAGAAAAAGTTAAATAGTAAGTATGATTAAATGAGCAAGCAAAAAGAAACAAGAAAAATTTTAAATTTTTTCGATCATTTTGTTAAGTTTGACAGGTTGAGTTCATTGACTTAGTTGAAAAGAAGGCGAAGCAAATGCACTTTCCATTGGTGCCACTTTTGTCCCTGCCCGATATATAGTTTGCGAGCTACAACAGTCAGTTTAACTACTAATTTCAAATTAAAATTAAGACCCCGATTTTTAAAAAATCGTATGGTTACTATATTTCACGCTGAGCACATGTCCTTTCCTCTCGTCTCTGTCTGATATTTAGTTTGCTAGCTTCACTTTCTGTTCGATGTATAGTTTGCAAACTACACTCGCTAGTGCTAGTGGGATGTGGAATCCAAATTAATTTGTATTTAAAACAAAAATTAAAATTTTCGCCATCTATTGGGTAAAAGCATAAAAAGAAATATGATCCAACTCGTTTTTTTCATAAGAGTTTAATCTAACCGGATCACAGACCCATTTCGTTAAATTTGACAGATTGAGTTCATTGACTGAGTTGAAAAGAGGTTCATAAACTCTGGTTTCAAAATAGTATACTAAACCAGTAGTGCATACATAAACCCAATGCGAACTAATGTATACAGTGCTGCCAAAGCAATACAATCAGTTCGTGCAAAACCAAAGCATACAAGAATAAACAACGAAAGAAAAACAAAGAAAGCATCAGGCACATAAGCAGCTGATGATTGATTTTCTTATATAAAAACATGCATTTTTCTTCTTATATTTTACTATTTTGTGACTTTAATATAATAGTGACAAAATTTAAAATTAAATATTCATTCAGCGCAGGATATATCTGATATTTTAGTATATATATTATCTTTGAACGAAGAGTATTAAAGGCTGCAGGTATACCCTAAAGTATTCGCCAAAAACGTTGCTTAATGACCTTGAAAAAATCTGTTAAAACGACCCCATACAAACCGCGCTGTAAGACGTAATTCTACGTCAAAAAAAAAATTGTATGAAGGGCCATGCGGGCCAATCGGGCTTATACGTGGGCATGTTTGCTTTATACCAACACATTTCAGTTTTTTCTATTTTGGCCCGGTCTCGATCCTTTTGAAATTTTTTTGTGAATTTTCGAACTAAGGCTATTTTGTGCCTAATCAAGGAAATCTTTTAAAATTTTTCTTTTATCTATAATTGTTTTCGAGAAACGGTTGGGGTAGTTTTCTTCTCATTGTGCCAATAAATACACTTATTTGGACAAAAACTAATATTTGAAAATAAAAAAGAAGTTTATTTGTAAAATTAAATTTCGTTGAAAAAAAGTAATTTATTGTAAACGATTGTTCATGTTATTTTTTCGTTTTTAAATAATTAAAATTTTTAATTCAAAAATTGTCTTCTCTGAGGTTCTCTTTTTATTTGGAGGGGGTGGTGGTGGGCGTGTTTTGTGCAAGATCATCGTACTACACTTATGATAGCCAACATTCTAAATATCGGAGCTGTAAAAGAATGCATTCAATTTTATTGCTTTTATAAAAACATGAATCAGTGAGTAACGAATTAAGAATGCATTCTGTTCGGTCCACCGGTGAACACCCTGCAAATTGTCGGTACAGCGGTGCTCAATGAGTAACTGCGGCTCTTATTCCTTATTTTCTTTTGAGCAGCGCTTCTCGCTGTTCTTTTTAAACTTTGTTTGCTTTGAGATTTTTATTTACTAAGAGCAACTGATCATAAAATAAACATTTGTGTGCATAAATTCAGATCAAGATAAAATCATTATTTATACGCAACTAATGTAAGATATATCACCAATTTGCTCATGGATAATGTGTCGGAGCACATGTCAGTTGAAGAAACTTTGCACATAGATTATACTTAGATAGATCGTAAATCAAGTGTAGTTGGTATAAACTAAAGACAGCTTGTGCATAGATTATGAAAAAAATGTTAATAGATCGAGTAAAATTGTATCAATTGGTAATATCTTGAGCATAGATTAAAAACAGTATTGCGAGTATTGAAGTTAATTGAGTTAAGTGAGTTGATTTTATATTTATTGAGCAGCAGAAATACATTATTTTTTAACAAAATTAAATTGATAATTCCATAGATGCGTTCCCTAAAATATACAAAATGAATTATTAATTAAATAATTGCAATAATTTGTGACTTACCTAGACCTATTTAAGCTGCCTGGAGCTGAGTGACTGCAGCTGATAAAACTGCTTGTAGCTGCTGAGACTGCCCGGAGCTGCTGAAATTGGCTTGAGCTGGTGAAACTGTTTAGAGAAGTTGAAACTGAGTGAATCTGAGACACTTTCTGAAGCTGCTGAAATTATTCATTTTCTGACTTTATACATCATAATTCATCCAGAGAGAATCATTGCTCATTCAGGTTTGCTGGCCATATTCAAATGTTAAGGTGGCTTTACATACCCAGATGAGTGCTAACTTTCGCGTTACTACGTGAAGAGTTCAAAAAATTGTCAAATTGATTTTGAGTTTTGAGTTGAAGCAAAAAAGGACAATTATTTTTCAGCTTGTGTATGGCAGACACACAACTTCTTGTTATATTTTAATTGTAACTTACCAGGACCTGCTTAAACCACTCGTTCTTAGAAACAGTATTTTTTCTCAATAATGATAAATTGATCACACAATGTGATCAGTGTTTTTGACAGAATTATTGGAAATAATGTGAGCATAGCGCATAGTACATGATCAAAACTTATAAACGACAAGCTGGTACGCGGCGCGTTGCTGCCGTCCTTTTCCAATGTCTCTCCAGTTTGCCAATAGAAGGCCATCAAATAGTAGCTCCACTCTGGGTTTCAATATTCTGTGACCAATATTTCTAAAGCTATTAAATATAAAAAAATTGTCTTTTATGAATGTTCTGTGACTTTTATTTCTATACCTATTCTTTATCGAAAATTTTGATTGTATGGGTGGAGCCACGCCCCGCTTTCCAGTGCCCTTGTTTGTTTATAATTGAAAGGCCTGGTCAAACGGATTCTTCATACTGAGTTTCATTGTTATACGGCATTTAGTCCCAAATCTATGCGATATCAAAAAATTGAATTTTATGGGCGCTACCATGTCACCCTTTCCAAAGATCGCTCAAATTTGACAGTTGATAGCCAAGATTCAATAGTAAGTTCGTACCGAGTTTCATTGACGTGTAATTTATAGGCGAAAGTAAAGCCGAAAATTTGTGTTCTTGAAAAAGTGCCACGCCCCTCGCGGGTAGGTGGGTGAAAAATACTATACAACCTATTCTCATACCTACCAAATGTACAAAAATAATTTCATTAAAAACGGTCCAGCCGTTTCGGAGGAGTTAACACACTAACACCGTGACACGAGATTTTTATATATATTAGATTTACAAAAACATTTTTTGTAGTTTATGAGCAGCTTAATCATGAATCGTGCGCAAACAATTTTCTCCGTGCGACAGCTAATGAACAAGTGTTCATTTTAAGCCCTCGAGTTTTTATTTATTTTATATTTAATTACGACTCCCAAAAGTTTTAGTTTGCTTAAGTTTCAATTCCCCCTCGATACTTGATAAATTTACATTTTCCATCGCGTGCCGGTTTAAATTAAAAAAAAAACCAAATTACAAATTAAACTAGTCACGCGAGCGCCCGCGACTTTTTAACAAAAAAGAAAAACAACATCATCAAACCAACAGCTTCAACAGCAGCGGCATCAACAACATCATCAATAACATCATCATAAACACCAGCAGCGGCATCAACAACAGCAATAACAACAACAAGCCCTATAACAACCATTTTTTGAAAAGGAAAAATCAGGTAAAATTTTTATTTCAATCAATTTTGTATATTTTAAATTACCCTCTATTATAAGTTAATTCGATTGATAAAAGAGAACAGTGACTTATTTTCGTTGTAAAAATTCGCCTCATTCGCGCGGTTCGGTTCGGTAAAGTTGAGAAAAAAAGTGCAAGTTACTGTTTGATAATTGTATATAAATTGATATATATCGGTTTTAACCAAAAATTTGGCGGGAAAACCATATATACATATACTAGCAGACCCGACAGACGTTGTCCTGTCCAAACTTCAATAAATATGATTGTGTTCGTTTTCAGAGAAGGAGGTTTTAGGGTAATCGGCCTAGACCAACTTTAGAGTTGTTCTTTACTTTTTTTATTTACAAATAGTGTGTTATAAAAGCATAAGTGTCATAACAGCATTAATAGTTTTTTTTTTTTTGGCGTGAAGCTAGGTGAAAATCATCGACAGACATCGCATGCAATAGTGTGGAACTTCAATCCACTAAATACACCTGGTGGAGGTTCTCCAGTTATCGCACCTAAAATTATATTATAATATTTCTTGTATAAGGCTTGTACATGACAACATTAAATATCAAACATTGGAGCATATACAAAATACAATTATTAAGCGCAGAAACGAAGTATGAAAGGTTAATGAACTAACACACCCACTTTTGAAATGTTAATAACAAATCTAAAAGGACCTTTTAGTATGAAAAGAAGAGAATAATAAAAGAACTAAGTTAAGACATAATTTTTAGTTGCTATAAACTTCTGAATAAACTACGTTTTTGGTAAAACATTCATCGTTTGGAAGTATGTTATATGAATTGGTTTGAAGAATTTCGTGAAATGAATTGGTTTCCAATACGTGAAAGTCCAACGTACAATTACCCATGCGAGAACACATAATTACGCAAGTCAACACCAACAACATTGAATAACTGTCCCTGGGCTTTGTTTATAGTCATGGCAAAACGTACTCTTACAGGAAAATTTACCCTTTTAAATTGAAATGGTAAATCTGAAGATATCATTGGAATCCTGGGAATAATAGCTATTGCACCCACTGCAGGCCCAGTAAGAATGTGTCTTTAAAATTTTCGACTGATTCTATAAAAGTTAAAAGATAACTGATATTTAGTGCCTTTTATTTTTTCGGGTAAAAATAACGGTTACTTTTTACTTCTTTTTTATCGGTCAAAAATAACAGTTATTTTGTGACTTATTTTTTCGGTCAAAAATATTAGGATTCATTATTTTATTTTCATTTTATCGGTGCGCATATTTTACACATGCTATCAATAGTTTTTTAGACGGTAAAACGGCCTTTGAAAAAATACAAATTGCCTGATAGTTTTGACCGAAAAAATAAAAGGCAGAAAATAACTGTTATTTATTACTGATAAAATAAAAGTCAAAAGTAACTGTTATATTAGCCCGAAAAAGAAGCAAAAAATAACGTACTTTTGTCTGAAAAAATAAAAGTTAAAATATAACAGTTAATATGTAATTTTTTAAAAAAAGCCATAACCGGTACGGTCCCTGGTTAAATTACTACTTATAAATTAAGCTACAACTAAAAAAACCGTCTTAGTCCTATCGAATTTGGTTAGTAACCAAATTTAAAATATACTTCTTTGGTTAAAAAATTAACGCATAATAAAAAATACTTATCGAATAAAAATTAATAATAAATGAAAAAAAAAAATTTGTTTAAAAATTAATTACCCTTTCCGATCTACGCAAGAACTATTGGTTAAAATTTGATACAATTTTAGAAACTGCCGTTTTTGAATTCATAAAAATCAATGAAATAAACTGTTTTGTTGTAGTGCCTTGATATTAACTTATTAGATGGTATCTATCAAACTTTAAATAATTTAAATAAATTTTAATACTTGCTGTTCCGACTCGTTTTCGCAAATACATATAAGGGCAGATTTTGGTTTTCTTTAAAAAAAAACATCATATACAATTATGTGCTTCAGGTCTAATCACACAATGGCAGCATTTTGTTGAACTAATAAAAAGTTAAGTCATATTAAGTCACAATTGTGCGTATACGGTCGGAAAGGGATAATGAATAAAACTAGAATAATAAATAAAAAAATCAAAATAATAGAAAACGAAAAAATGAACAAAAAATAAATTCATGAAAAAAAATTAATGCTAAATGAATAACGAAACTGAACTGCATTCCTTGTTAAAAGCATTCATTTTAATAAAAAATCTAATTCAACATTCGGAATACGAAAAATTTATGATAAATACATTTTTTAAAGTTGGATATGAATTCAAAATTTTATTCATGGATCAATTTTGTATTCATTGAATGCATTCTTATGTCGTTATTCACTTCTACTTACACAGAGAAAAATGTGAAAACCTTTCGTATTACGTTACGTTCAAGAAAAGCAGAAACGTGCTACTTTTGAAAACGTTTAACCCAGATTTTGCTCCTCTAAAATTTATTTTCATTTTAAAAACGGACATTTTAAAATGAGCTTCTAAACGTTCATTTGATTTTCTATAAAACAACATTTTAATATGAGTTTTAAAACGTTAATTCCATATTTTAAAATTAACAATTTAGAATTGAAGAATAATTAGAAGTTATTTTGTAAAATGTTCATTTTAAACTATCAAACGAACGTTTTAAAAGGTCAATTTAAATGTTTATTATGGAAAATCATACGTACGTTTTAGAAGTTCATTTTAAGAAGTTTATAAAGTTTATTTTCATTTTAAGGTAATGAAACGTTAAAAAAGCTTAATTTATGAAAGTTAAAAAAAATTATAATGTCTGATGCTGGCATGGCATTAAACTTTTAAATTAAAAATTTAAAAAAATTAAAAAATAAAATTTACAAAAATCGAATTTAAATTGACAGAGCTATGTTGTCTCAAAATATACTTTTTGTAGGCATGGCTGTGGGTCCGCGAAAAAACTCTTTAAATCTCAAACTCCGGATTTTCTTTTAAAACAATAAACCAATCCAAGAAAAAAATTTGAGCCAAATCGGAAATGGTGAGTGCAACTTATATTATACTTCAATATGAAATGGGCGATACATATTTTTATGAAAATATTTGAAGGCTTGTGGTTTAGTTGCATTAACTTTTTACTTTTTACATGACCGTCCTTTATTTGTATAGGAGATTTTCAAGTACACTAAATTTTCGCTCCAAAAACGAAATTACATTCGGTAAGGTCTGAGAAGTGTAAATAAAGAGCTTTTTACCTTTTTTCAGCTCAGGAATCTATTTTCGTTTCCCAAAAACGACATTTTAATTCTTAAACACGAGCTAAAACTTAATCTATCTATCTATCTATCTGTACCTTTTAACATCTTGTTTTAAAGTAAGCAGCATCGGGATGAAAACTGTTTCATTAAAATTAATTTAAGGATTTTGTAAATGAATTTTACCACACCTTTCAGTATATCAATACAGTTATCAATACACTTACACCTGTTAACTAATGCGAACACACCTTTCCACACATTGATAACACTATCCACCAATAGTTTAAATTTTTTTCTCGCTCTTTTCAAGTCTATCTTGGATACTACTTATCCGATTTTTATAATCAAGACTATAATTAAAATATAATTTTATAATCAAAAATAACGTCAGCACACGCATATGAATGAAGGTTTTAAGATTAAAACAGCCACCTGATATCAGAGTTCCCTGACTTTTGCTGTTTTGATTTGATGGCCTCAAATATTTAATTTTCAAGGTACATCATCGACTTTATAGGTTATTCCTTGTCGACACAGATATTTTGTTTATTTAATATTTACATCCAGGGACCGTGCCGGTTATGGTTTTTATCGAAAAAGTCACATAATAACTGTTATATTTTAACTTTTATTTTTTTCGACAAAAATAAAAGTTATTTTGTGCCTTATATTTTTTCGTTCAAAAATAACAGTTACTTTTGACTTTTATTTTATCGGTCAAAAATAACAGTTTTTCATGCCGTTAATTTTTTCGGTCAAAAATATCAAGCAACTTGTATATTTTCATAGGTCATTTTACCGACTAAAAACTATTGATACCATTATTTTCATCTCATCGGTGAGAAATTTTACACATGGTGTCAACAGTTCAATCTGTAAAGCAGCCTTTAAAAAAACACAAATTGCCTGATATTTTTGACCGATAAAATAAAAGTCAAAAGTAACCTTTATTTTTTCCCGAAAAAAAACAGTTAACTTTTAATTTGTAAAGAATCAGTCGAAAATTGCAAAGGCACTTAATATTCGTGACGCTGAGGTCATTTGTAAGCTAGGATTTGATATTAAACAAAAAAATATGCAGAAGTGTTGCAATAAAATTATAAGTTCATTAATGTTATTAAAGCATTCATTGCAGTTGTTATATTGCAGCAATGAAAGTGTGTATCTGTCAGTCTGTTGCTTTATTTCCACACAGTTGTTATATTTTGTAACGTAATGTACATCATTACAAGCATAAAGAAATACAATTTCTGTGCATACTCTTAGGCTCTTCATATGAATTCAAAACGTTAGCCTAGCGTCACGAATAAGAAACCTTGAAATTTCACTCGCCGCCAAAGAAGTTTCACTTCAAAAACGGGCGAACAAATTCACGAAACTCTTGTGCACCATTAAAGAAATCGCATTAAAGAATGTGCGTAAATTAAAAAATCGCACAGAAACAGACCGCATAAAAACAGGTGGTCTGTTGAAAATTGAAAATTAAAAATCTGTATTAATAAAAAATTAGCATTTTAAAATAATGAAATAAAATTCATTTATATATATTCACACGTGGCTTATATAAGATATATTTATATAAATTTATTGTGCAGAGATATTGATTAAAACTACTAACTAATACATTGTTGAGTTGAAATTTCTTACACGGATAGAAAAAAATTTGCTAAAATTAAGCGTTCGTAAATCAAATCAGCTCAATAAAGCTCATAACCATCTCAAAACATGTTATTTACGTACGCAGTTTATGCCAGAAATAGGGCTTGAAAATTTGTTTTGATAAACACGTCAATTTGTGCTTAATAAGTGTCATCTTGGGCTTGATCATAAAAAATAATTTTTGTTGTTGTTGTTTTTGCACATCAAAAAAATGAGCACCCAAACGACATAATTCTCAGTTGGTTTTTGTTGCTGTTTGTATAAAAGTGTATAAAAGTGCAGACCTAAATTAAAAAATTATATTTTGCTGTCCGAATAGAATCAAATACCTAATTTGGATAATGAAAATATAATTTTGAATTTGCGTCTAATCAACCTCTTTTTCGGTTCCTTTGATGCCTGAGCCCTTAACATTTTGTCATCTTTTGCCTTGAATTATTAAAATTCATAAAATTTCACTTTCCAAAATTTCTTAGATCAGACAGAGCATGTTAACTTGTTTTATTCGCAATCTATAAATGACATGCATTGGACACAAATGAGCATGTTTTTTTATACCCAATACCAAAATGTCATAAATTGGACCAATTGAGCATATTAGTATTTTGACCAACAATCCAGAAACCACATACATTATGCACCCATGAGCTTGTTGATTTTTTTTGATAAATTATCACATTATAGTTTGATATCAAGAATATTATGGCTAAGCTCAGATTCACTCCCAAAATAAATTGATTTGGGATTGTTTTCAGCTCAAATTTCTCTCCGAGTATTAATTAAGATTGTGGCTTAATTTTACAACAAGGAAAATTATTAAGTTTCAGATAATCTTGTGCAAACAAAATACCTTTGAGAGTATCGCTGTCTGAACGATTTTTTAATTTTTTTATTAAAATTAATTTTTGAAAAAAAAAATTTCTTTTGAAATCGAAAAGTTTTTTGATCACCCAAGTCAATGTAAAAAAATAGAATGCTTGGCAACTCATCTAATTTATCAGTAGGTATATCACATATCTCAACTTTTGCTATAACATAAATTCCTAAATAAACATCAAAATTTTTTGAAAAATTATCATTGTTTTTGTTATCGATACCTTCAATTTCGTTAAAATGTATGTATAATGGTTTTAAAAAATTATCAACTGTGTTGTTAGACAAAAAAAAAAAATATTGAACATTGTAAGTAGGGAAACTTTTGTTAGTTTTCAATTTAAAGTGTTTTAATAAAAAAAAAATATTCATATGTGAATGAATATTACTCTTGAGCTCTTAAATCGTCATTTGGAATCTCAAATCGTCCAATCGTCATTTTGGTCTTAAATCGTCAAAATGACGATGCCATCGTCCATCTGGCAACGCTGGTCTCAGCGCCAACTGAATGAGACAACTTCTTGCGTCTGATCTTGTACGTAAAACATCCATTGTTTAAAGCACTTTAAGTAAAATAAACAATAACAACAAACACAATCGGAGAGGAAAAGAGCAAGAAAGCTTTACGCTGCAGCACGCTGGTTGTGTATCTAACGATTCAATGCAGCAATGTTTTTTGGATTTGATTTTTTTGGCTACTTTTTAAACTCAAGTTTTAATAACTTTTAGAGCAGTTGTAAAGAAAAAAAGTGCGTCACGGACTAAGCTAAATATGTTGCTTTATGTTATTGAAAGAATTACAAAAATCGGTTGAGTAGTTCTTGAGTTATACGGCTATGTAGATACGTGAGAAGCCTTTTATATAATAGTATAGATATATTTTTATGTACAAGGTTCCTTAAACTTGAGACAGACTTGCGAAGAATTATCTTTGGTCTATCTCTTTAAAACAAAAAAGTTTTTGTGCTCACGGTTGACTTTTGGCAAAAAGTCAAACTTGCGTTTTTTTGTTAAAATTACAAAAACAAAAATAACAGCACTGTATAAATATTTTTGGAGCCAAAATCTCAAGTTGAAAACTCTTGTTCAGCAACTTTTGCATTTTTCTTTGTGCGGTGTCCGCAGCGATCGACGCCAGAACCGTGCTTTGTGTTTGCTAATAGCAATTCCAAGTTGTGTTTTAAAAGTTTTACTCTCTCATATACTTGTATACTTGTATATACTGTATATATTGCATATATTTGTATATACTGTATATATTGCATATACTTGTATATTAGGGCGGGTCAAATTGTTCGGATGAAAAAAAACGAAGAATGCGTAAAGCAGAATCGTAAACTATGATGAATTCTGAGAACATTTAACCAATAAACCATAGATCTAAAATCAATCCCAATATCGCGCAAATTGAGATCAAAATTTGGGTATGGAATTAAAAAAATAAATTAGTTTTACATAAAACATACTGTCGAAAAGTTCAAAAAAGGCAGCGTCTTTCATTGATTTTGGGCATGTTGAAAAAGAAATTTAGCCAGCTCTCCGCATCTGAATTTTTTTTTTCAAATATTTAAATATTTAAATCGTAAAAACGATTTTATCATTTTAATTTTACTTAAAAATTTCTCATTATTACTATTTAACTACACTTTTCTTATTTTAGTATTTAAATAGTAAACAAAATTGGAAGTAGTAACCATTTATTGCAAAACTGACCACATTTTTAATAAAATAAATAAAAATTTATAGTAAATAGAAAGCTATTAGGGGTATTCACATTGCCTTGGGTAGTTGGGTAGATTGGCAAATGCCATACATTTTGTTTTTGTAAAAGTGCCATTCTACCCAAGTACCCATCTACCAATCTACTCTAGCTGAACCCCTGACTTGTTTGGGTAGATTGATTGAGTACTTTTTTCATGGGTTATCACCTTTTCCAAAAGTAGGCAATAATTGAATTGACAAAAACCTAAAACAAAGTAAACAAATTATAAGTGAATAAAAAAGACAAATATGTTAAAATAAGTTATTTTAAAATTTTTAAATAAAAATTATTAAATGCCGCAAAGTTCATGTTAAAAATTACTCCTATATAAAATAACTTTTTTACACCCTTACAGTGGCCTAAATTTTGGGTTCATAACATGACATGAATAATATGGTGGCAACTCTTTTCTAGCTGTCACTCATCTCTCATCAGCTGTTATTCTACAAAGTATTCAATTGCAGTTAAAGGTACTAGCAGTAATTAAAAGTACTCAATCTACCCGTACCCAACTACCCAAGTCAGTGTGAATACCCCTATTGTTTTGTTGACAGTCTATAGTTTATTGATCGCATTCATAAAACATCGTGTTGTCAGAATTCTCCTCGTGACAAAGTTTATGTAGTGAATAATTACGGAATCTTCTGCAAAATCCACTGATTCTTCTGTTTTGGAAATGGACGTTTCATTTAAAATCTTAGAGTCAAGTTATTTGCCATATCAAAACATCAGTGATTTCGGTTCTCCAAGCGAATTAAGTGAGCTTAATTTGCCAAGTTATCGCGATATTTTAAAGTACTATATCTTTTTAAGTGAACGTGAGAGATAAAATAGTTAACATATTCAGGGAACTGAGCGATTTGTGAAAGTTACTTTCAAGTGTTTCGAGACGCGTAATTGTTTCAAATCGTTTTATTTTTAACAATATGTGTTTAAATATCAGGTTGGCAAAATACTTATGGAAAAAAATTCAGACTCGGACAATTTCCTTTTCAACATGCCCAAAATCAATGATAAACGCTTCCTGTTTTTAACTTTTCAACAGTATTTTTATATAAAACTTATTTATTTTTGTAATTCCTTAACCAAATTTTGACCTCGATTTGCGCGATATTGGGATTGTTTTTGGACCTATGGTTTCTTGGCGGAATTTGCTTAGAATTCATCATAGATTACGTTTCTGCTATACGCTTGGACGATAAAAAATTTGACCCAGCCTATTGTATATACTGTATATACAAATTTGACTGGGCTAAACACAATATTTTGCAAGCACAAATTGATTGGATAAGAGAAAAAACTGATAAAATATTAATTTAATTAATTAAAAATAAACAAGAAATTATATAAAAAAAAGTTTTTTTTTTCTCTGGTAATAATATAATAATATTAATATAATAAAAGAAATTTAACTTTACTGTAATAAGGCAGCTTGAAAGAAATGTATATTATAAAGGCATATATGTATATTATTTATTCTTATATATATTTTATTTATAAAATAAATTTTTTTTACTTGTTCACCTTTGTCTATACATTTATAGATTTTTGTTTTTTAACTTATGATATTGTAACAAATAAATTATAAGAAGTAAAATGTCAAGTTTAATGGCATTTATTCGTCTCTCTCATGCGCTGGTCGAGTTTGAAATGGACTTTAACGCCTTGGAAACTCATGACGTTTTCTCCCTGGAGGCTCAAAGTGAAGAGCTAAAAGCCTAGTGGAGAAAAGCTGCATATGATGCTTGTTTGGACAAAATGTCCAATGACGAGGATTCAGGGGTCGAATTACAGCATCCGTTATCGAGTGAGATTCATAGGTTTTATGAAATTTGGTTTGATTAGTTTCGTGAACGAGTGAAAGTTACCGATTTTCAACCCATCGCAGTTGTAAACGAGAAAAATATTTAATTATGTATTTATGGAGGTTTAATGGCCTGTGCTTTTGTATTGCAATTTTTTAAAAAAATTCAATTTTTTCCCTACGTTTCGTCACTTTTTTGGCGACATCTTCAGGGGAGATTTAATTTTTTCTAAAAGCACACATAAAAGATTTAACAAACAATGTCATTTACTTACATATAACAATAACTTACACTAACAATTTAACATTACATTATTAAAACACTTAACATTTATAAAACAATTATTTTATAACAAAAATTTTTTTAAACAAGCTAACTATTCAAAACGACTGCAAAGTTGTTATTAATTTTGTCTGTGTCTTCTTTAAAGTTTATTGTCTTATCCCCTTTTTGTTGTATTCGTAAACTTTCTAAAGTTAGTCTTTAGTTTGTTTTGTTCTCTATGTCTAAAATTTCCACAGTATCAAAATCAGCTGTTTGACCTGTTTCGGATATGTGTTGTGCTAGCGCTGTTGTTGTTTTTTGTTTTTTATGTCCAATTTGTGTTCTGTCATTCTTATTTTGAGCGCTCTTTTTGTTGTCCCTATATATATTTTGTCACAGTTTTCTTGCTCAGTGCCTTTGCATTTTACTTCATAAACAACGTTATGCTTGTCCTCTTTCCTTACTTGTGTTTTTGTTTTTGTAAAAATTTGGTCTAAAGTTTTTTTTTGATCCATGACACAACGAAAAGAAGGTAGCCGTGACAGTTCTTTTCGCTGCCTTACGCGACTGGCATCTGTCAAAAACAGCTGATCAATTTTTGCAACGAAGAGAGAAAATGAACAAATAGAATATAAGGCTGTGTGCCAATCGAAAACTTTTCACTCGATTCTGAGATGAAAAAATTTCTGTCTTTTGAAATTGAGTTGTCAATTTTGCTGTGCCAAATGAAGCATGAAAAGTTATCCAGTTATTTGACAGTAAAAGTACACAGTTTCTTACATATCATACTTTTTCCTAATGCGATTACTTAAGACGATTACTTAAGACGCATTTAACTGCTGTGGTTTCTAATACTTTAATTATTCAAAATTATATATGAGCTTTAATAAATAGTGTTTTTTTGCGTAAAATAACATTAAAACAGTAGTTGTGTAAACATGTGTAAGATTTAAACAAAAAATAAATAATAATATTTCGATGGTTAAGCTCACGAAGTGTTATGTGACCTTTTGGCATAAATAGGCTTACTGCATTTTCCAAGTCATCAATATAATATCTATCTTGTGTAAATTTGTTGAATATGCATAACCAGTGTTTGCTGCTCAGTACATAGTTAAAATTAGTGTTTTGTACTGAAATGTATTGAAATTAAAAACAAAATCTGCAAATGTAAAACTTGCAAATGCAAAATGTCAAAAAAGGTTTCTGCAAATGTAAAATTTTTCACTTTTCACTTTCGTGCGCTTAACCATCGATTTGTTCATAATAATTTTTATTTTATATATTTTACGGTGACCAGCAACATGTTTTCAAATTATAAGATATGATTTTATTCCACTTATAAAATATGCTGAAGTAAAACAAAATATTTTTTTTCCAGTTTTTTTCTGAAAAAACTTGTATTGCTTGATAAAGTTTCTGGATGCTATTAATATTCAGAATATATTAATTTTTCATTAAAGCAATGGGCGGGCAGTGGTGTAGTGCTCAAAATGTTATATATTTAAGGATTTTTCTTTAAATTTAAAAGAATGAAATACGATATTTAAACTTTTCAGGTACTTATATTGTTAACTGCTTTCAACATAAACATTTCAATTATGTTCGATATGGCGCTTAATGAGATCCTGTAGAAGCTGAAATTATCTCAGTATCCTTACAAGCATTCAACAGTTTATTTTTACATAACAATGAAAAATATAAAGATTTTAATACAAATTTTGGGCATGCCTTAATTAAGTAATAAACACTATCATATAAGGTGGTTAAATATTTAAAAGTGTATTTGAATGTTATTTGAATATAAAGTTGTCATTTAAAACATTTTTAAGTAACAACAAGTTGGAGACAAAACAATTTTCTATTTTTAAACTTAACTCATAAATGCCTAAAAAGTTATTTTTAAACATATATTAGACCGGTTTATTTTGCAAAACTGTTAAAATACTTTAGTGCGCGTCAACTTTCTTCAAGTTCAACCCTAAAAGAATACGGAAATACCTACAGATCAAAAATATTTGACCACCTTTGACCTTTGCAGAAATTGCTAAAAGGTAGTTTTGAAAATAAACAGGACCTGAACAACCTTATAATATATGGTGTTCAATAATCAATTCTGATTTTTTTTGGTGAAATTTTGATCCTGAAATTTAAAAAAAAAAATTTTTAATTTTTTATTATCAAATTTTTTTTCTTATTTTGCTCTACCGATATTATGTTTGTAATTTGTGTATTTTTGAGCAAAGGTTTAGGTTTACTTCAGTATATCATATTTTTTCGGTGATCAAGAAGTTTAAAAAAAAAAGTAAAAACTTGATACACAATTGTTATGCAAATTTTAAAAATTTATTTTTTTTATTTTTAAAAATATTATTTTTTCAATATCTTTTAAATTTTTCCTGTGATACCACTGTCTACCACTTGCAACAAATATTATTTTTACTCTTCATTTTCTGTAATTGAATTGTTGAATTCGGCAATAAAAGCCACAGCTTTTTCTGCAGAGTCATTAAATACTTTAAGCTATGTGACTATTTTTAGAGCACTTAGATAAGCTGAGTTATTACGCCACTCTGCAGGGTAATTTTGTAAAAACTCATAAGAAATATTTAGTTTTTTTTAAAAAATGTAGAGTTTTCTGTTTGACGAATTCCTCTAAATTGGCACTCTAATAATT
Source organism: Tetanocera ferruginea (assembly GCA_958299015.1). Taxonomy (NCBI): domain Eukaryota; kingdom Metazoa; phylum Arthropoda; class Insecta; order Diptera; family Sciomyzidae; genus Tetanocera; species Tetanocera ferruginea. Next base: position 52,927,758 of record OY282644.1, on the reverse strand, counting down.
ATTTATGGGTAAAGTCTTCCTCCAATAAGTATTAGTTCCTGGTCTTGTTATTGCCTCTGCCATTTTTTTTTTGGTCTTTGTTGTTAAATTTCGATCAAAGTTGTTGTATTTCGATAAATACAAATACAAATACAAAAAAGGTTAACCAAAAGGAAGTTAATTTGATTACCTTACTAAGCACCAAAGAAACCCAAGTCGTTTTTAGATCGCCTTTAAGTTTTTAAATACCGTACTCCAATGCCCGAGCACTCCAGAAATATCTGGATAACTTTTCATGCTTCATTTAAAACAGCAAAATTACAACTCAATTTCAACAGACAGCAATTTGTTCAACTCAGAATTTTTTTTCCTACCACGAGTAAAAAAGTTTCCGATTGGCACACAGCCAGAGTAAACATTTCGTTTCACTTCTTATTGCTTCGTTGCATGAACAGCTGACTTTTTGATAGTAGCCAGTCGACTCTCGTGAGAAAAAGGCAGTTGTCAAGGCTACCTTCTTTTCGTTATATCATGGTTTGATCTGTCCGCAAATGTTGTGTTGCTTGCTCCCGTTATGTTCTGTATGTGTCTGTTGCTCGTCAGTCTTGGTATATATGTAATGCCGTGGTATTTTTTGTCTTCTTGTTCAGGGTTGCCAGACTGTTTGTTATGTTCTGTAATTGGTTTGTTTTGTTTATTTTTCAAAATTCTTGAAGTAATAAGTGAGTTAGTCAGATGTTTAGGGTAGTCGTTGTTATTAAATATTGTTTTAACCTTTTTTATGTTTTGTTCTAGAAATTGTGTATGTGTCAATGTAAAAACTTTATTAATTAAATTTGTTGCTGTGTTAATTTTTTGTTGTATTGGTTGCGTGGAGTGATAGTTCATTAATCTACCTGTAGAGGTTGCTTTTGTAAATTAGTCAAAAATTATTCTATTGTTTTCCCTGTGCAATTTGACGTCAAGATATGAAATGCTTTTATTTTTTTCAATTTCAATCGTGAATTGTATGTTTTTATGGTAATTGTTTAGTGTTTGTAGAATAACACTGTGTGTAATTTTTTAAGTCACGGCAAAATAACCATATACGGACACCACTACGTGATAAAAGACTAAAAAAAAAAAAGACCCGTGTCTCCCAATTTTCCCCAAAGTCATGCACTTTTTGTTTTATGGGCCACGCCTACCTCCCATACAACACAAATAATGAAAACTCTATAAAGAGGCTAATATCAAAGTTACAAAATTGAAACTCGGTATTTGTGTGTTCTATGTCAAAACTTAAGTGTGTTAGAAAAATGGGCGTCATCCACCCACTAACACGCCCACCTCCCATACAACCCCAAAATTTAAAACTCTATAAAGAGACTAATATTAAAGTAACAAAACTGAAACTCGGTATTTGTGTGTTCTATGTCAAAACTTAGGTGTGTTAGAAAAATGGGCGTTATCCACCTACTTACACGCCCACCTCCCATACAACCCCAAAATTTAAAACTCTATAAAGAGACTAATATTAAAGTAACAAAACTGAAACTCGGTATTTGTGTGTTCTATGTCAAAACTTAGGTGTGTTAGACAAATGGGTGTTATCCACCCACTAACACTCCCACCTCCCATACAACCCCAAAATTGAAAACTCTATAAAGAGATTAATATTAAAGTTACAAAACTGAAACTCGGTATTTGTGTGGTCTATGTCAAAACTTAGGTGTGTTAGAAAAATGGGCGTCATCCACCCACTAACACGCCCACCTCCTATACAACCCCAAAATTTAATATTTTATAAAAAGGCTTATATTTATGCTTCAGAAAAACAATTTGATATGTTTGTATTTTAGACACATAAAACTAACAAAATTTTCTAAAATCTCATACAAAAAGCTCTCTAATTTAAGATTATTTAACCCTTAAGAATCAGTCGTGGGGGTATTTTAACTTCGGCCAAGTCGAAGATATACCTTACTAGTTTTTTAATATTTTTGTAATAGATATCATAGTAACTCAATGTTGAAGTAAATAAAAAACAAATGAAATTAAAAAACGGTGTTAAGAATCATCTCTAGGAAGTTTATATGTTTTAGAAATTTGTTTATTGAGATCTTAGGTACATTTTTGTAGTTGATTGTTTCCTTGAATTTTGAACGGTTTGCTACTTATGGACCTGAACACGGGAAAAAAGGTAAAAAAAATCGAAATTTTTTAAGTTTTTTGCGATTTTGACCTGGAAGGTGAAGTTTTTTGGATTTTATATGTTGGCAATTTTTGTTCCTTATGACAAGAGCTACAACTTTGCCTCTGAGAGTAAATCGAAATTCTGAACGGTTTACAAGATATGAGCCTGAGAACAACACCAAAAAAAATAACCATATACGGACACCACTACGTGATGAAAGACTAAAAAAAAAAAGACCCGTGTCTCCCAATTTTCCCCAAAGTCATGCACTTTTTGTTTTATGGGCCCCCAAAGATTTGGGGCCTCGGTATCATTTTCGTAAAAATGTGATCATTTTCTCAGGTGGATGACGCCCATTTTTCTAACACACCTAAGTTTTGACATAGAACACACAAATACCGAGTTTCAGTTTTGTAACTTTAATATTAGTCTCTTTATAGAGTTTTCAATTTTGGGGTTGTATGGGAGGTGGGAGTGTTAGTGGGTGGATAATACCCATTTTTCTAACACACTTAAGTTTTGACATAGAACACACAAATACCGAGTTTCAGTTTTGTAACTTTAATATTAGTCTCGTTATAGAGTTTTCAATTTTGGGGTTGTATGAGGAGTGGGAGTGTTAGTGGGTGGATAACGCCCATTTTTCTAACACACTTAAGTTTTGACATAGAACACACAAATACCGAGTTTCAGTTTTGTAACTTTGATATTAGCCTCTTTATAGAGTTTTCATTATTTGTGTTGTATGGGAGGTAGGCGTGGCCCATAAAACAAGAAGTGCATGACTTTTGGGAAAATTGGGAGACACGGGTCTTTTTTTTTTTAGTCTTTTATCACGAAGTGGTGTCCGTATATGGTTATTGTTTTTGGTGTTGCACTGTGTAATGTACAAGACTTTTTTCTTTATTATAGCTAAAATATTGCATATGAATGCAATATTTGTGCCACTATTTTTTAATTTTTGTATAGTGTCGTCAAGTAAAGTGTCTAAAATAATGTATGCGATGGTCGGTGAGAGGGGATAACCCATAGACATACCATAAATTTGCTGGTAGGCTATGTTGTCAAAGATAAAATAGTTATTTTCTTTAAGACAAAATTCTAAGAAGTTGAGGAATTGTTGTCTTGGAAGTTTTGTCAAGTTTTTAATTTTGTTCCATTGCGTCATTATTGTTTTTATTGCTAAATTTAGAGGGATGTGGTGAACAGTGACACCACATCAAAAGACACTATTATATCTTCCTGTGTCAGTGAAAATTTTTTGAGTTTGTCTTTTAATTGTGCTGCGTTTTTTATATTGTATTCGTCAGATATCAAGTGTTTAGGAACTGTTCCTAAGTGTGATATCTGGCTTATATCCTATCCTATATCCTAAGTGTTTTGCAATTTTGTAGCAAGGTACGCCAACTGAGGACGATATAGGTCTAAGTGGGATGTCTGGCTTATGGATTTTTGGTAGTCCATAAAGACGTGGTGCAATTGCGGTCGGACTCATCAGGCAAAATTTTTGATACGTGTCAATATATTGTTGTTTGTGTAAGTAATTAACAATCGTGTTGTTCTTTTTTTGTAGTTTGTTAGTTGGGTCAATTCTTATTGTTTTATATGTATTTCTGTCGTCTAATAGTTTTTTCATTTTGTCCAAGTATTCACTTTTATACATAACTACTGTTTTGTTACCTTTGTCAGCCTGTGTTATGATTATTTCATCTCTTTACCGTTTTATAAATTTGTTCGTTTGTTCGTATGTTTTAAGTATAAATTTCTCCTTTGCAGTATTCCTAATCCTATTCTTAAATGAAACTATTATATTTGCTGCTGTTGATCTGGCAACGCTTTTTTCCTTTTCGTCCTCTATGGTTTGTATCAGACCTGGGCAAAATGCATTAATTTTACATTACCATTAAATTAATAAAAATTTAATTTAATGTAAAAATAATTTCATTACCATTAAATTTTGCAATTTTAATGCATTGTTTTTTACATTAAATTATTTTCTCATCAAAATAATGCATTAATTTTCCATTATCATTAAATTGTATGGCAAATAATGCATTGATTTTTACATTATCATTAAAACGCATTGTAAATAATGCATTATTATTGCATTACCATTAACAACCTATCAAACCAATTTTGATGAAAGGTATTTTAACTAATACAAATCTGCTATGGAGGTGACAGGTGGGTCATTGGAACTTTAATGGATGACTGGTACATTTGGACAAAAATGGATAATTCTATGGCCAATTGGATGCAATGGGATTATCTCAGGTCATAGGCGGTTCGTTGGAACTGTTTTGGGTTCCATGGAATTTTTATGGGTTCCATGGAACATTAGGACAAAAATGGGTGATTCTATGGCCAATCGGATGAAATGGGATTATCTGAGGTCACAGACGGGTCATTGGCACTTTTATGGGTTCAATGGAACGTTTGGACCAAAATGGATGATTCTATGGCCAATCGGATGAAATGGGATTATCTGAGGTCACAGACGGGTCATTGGCACTTTTATGGGTTCAATGGAACATTTGGACAGAAATTATTAAAACTTTTAATTTCAGAGAGTTTTTTCTCTATCTTGGTGTTTCGTAAAATACACTTTGGATAATTAAGGACAATATTAAGAAAATGAATTAAAAATACTTCTGGAAAGAGACTTATCGTGATTGCTAACACATTTCAAAGAATATATAACAAAAGTTAAGTTAAAAAAAAATTTAAAACCGTCTAAATTCGACTGAGTTTTGCTCGGAAAGTGGAATCTTTTAAATTATAGTTCTATTTTTCAAAACAATTGCTATTGGAGGAATACATAAAAGATAATTTTGGTTTAAAATTTTTAGTTTTAGGAAAAATTCAAATTCAATTAATTCATAAGCTCTTCTCAAACTTAATTTCATATGGATTAAATGGCGGCTTTGTAGAAAAATTTAATTTCTCTTTTATAAGGTTGGTGCTTTTCCCCTCAAGCGAAACCACAGCTTTTAAAAGGGGTTTGCAAATCTTTAGCCTATATCTAATTTAGTGACATATGAACCATTAAAATTGGTGTATTGGTCTTAGTTAGCCATAGCATACAGTTGTGATAGTTCTTCTGAAGTTGGTTTTTCTATTTATATTTCGACACTAAGCACTACAATAGAAACTGTTTCTATTTTTTTTTTCCACCACTGTATGTATATGTATTACCCCTTTTACATTAGTCAAGAATTGAAGTCAATTTTCTGAGCTTGTAGGCCAATTCGCCGCAAATAGGAAGCGACGAAAGAGGAAAAAGTTGACGGTTCACAGTCAGGTGTACTGGCAAGTTTTTCGAACTCGAAAAATTGCTTTCATTTCTTGACTAGTGTACAAGGGGACTATGTATCAAAAACATACAATCGAAAGAACTCCAAAGTGATAAGTTTTCGAACTTCCCGAGAGAAAGTTACCGAGAAGTCACACATGCTTCATTCCTCGTTCCGTTCTGAAGAACGAAGCATGTTTCACTTCTTTTTGACTCATTGCCTTATCACGCGAAATTCTGCTAAACTAACATTTCGGAGGTCTTTTCTGCTTATGCTTTTATTTTGTAAATACAATTTTAGCAGTGGCTTATATTGCTTACGATTGGCCATAGAATCATCCAATTTTGTCTTAATGCTTCATGGAACCCATAAAAGTTCCAATGACCCATCTGTGACCTCAGATAATCCCATTTCATCCGATTGGCCATAGAATCATCCATTTTGGTCCCAATGTTCCATTGAACCCATAAAAGTGCCAATGACCCACCTGTGACCTCAGATAATCCCATTTCATCCGATTGGCCATAGAATCATCAATTTTGGTCCAAATGTTCCATGGAACCCATAAAAGTGCCAATGACCCGTCTGTGACCTCAGATAATCCCATTTCATCCGATTGGCCATAGAATCATCCATTTTGGTCCAAATGTTCCATTGAACCCATAAAAGTGCCAATGACCCGTCTGTGACCTCAGATAATCCCATTTCATCCGATTGGCCATAGAATCATCCATTTTGGTCCAAATGTTCCATTGAACCCATAAAAGTGCCAATGACCCGTCTGTGACCTCAGATAATCCCATTTCATCCGATTGGCCATAGAATCATCCATTTTGGTCCAAACGTTCCATTGAACCCATAAAAGTGCCAATGACCCGTCTGTGACCTCAGATAATCCCATTTCATCCGATTGGCCATAGAATCACCCATTTTTGTCCAAATGTTCCATGGAACCCATAAAAATTCCATGGAACCCAAAACAGTTCCAACGAACCGCCTATGACCTGAGATAATCCCATTGCATCCAATTGGCCATAGAATCATCCATTTTTGTCCAAATGTACCAGTCATCCATTAAAGTTCCAATGACCCACCTGTCACCTCCATAGCAGATTTGTATTAGTTAAAATACCTTTCATCAAAATTGGTTTGATAGGTTGTTAATGGTAATGCAATAATAATGCATTATTTACAATGCGTTTTAATGATAATGTAAAATCAATGCATTATTTGCCATACAATTTAATGCTAATGGAAAATTAATGCATTATTTTGATGAGAAAATAATTTAATGTAAAAAACAATGCATTAAAATTCCAAAAGTTAATGGTAATGAAATAAAGTTCCATTATCATTGATTTGTTTTAATGATAAAATTATGGTTAATGCATTACCTCATTTAATGCATTAGTCCCAGGTCTGGTTCTGTATGTGTCTATTGCTCAACAGTCTTGGTTTATATGTAATGCCGTGGTATTTTTTGTCTTCTTGTTCAGGGTTGGCAGTGTTGGAGTCCTGGATCGCTAATTGTATATTTCTTAGCTACTAAGAGAAAAAGACGCGAGACAGATTTCGTGTGTATTCAGTTTATTGTTCACTTAACGACTAAAAGTATATAATACATATAAGAAAATGGATATGAGAACTATTAAGAAATAATTTCGGGTTGCCAATTCAATTATAAATGTACTTATTCAACATTTCTTCTCAACCCGAATATATCTTTATATTTTCAAACAAAAAAAAAACAATTAAAAAATCAGTTTTCTGTTAGACCCATTAGGCGAACAAATTTAAGATGTTTGTCTTTAGTTAAGTTTTTCGTAAGTACATCTGCGATCATATCGCCAGATGTAATATATGCCAATTCAATTTTTCCATTAGAGATCTCATCTCGCACATGATGGTAGCGAATGTCTATGTGCTTAGTACGCGAGCGGTATACAGGATTCTTAGCTATTTGCTGAGCACTTATGTTGTCACTTCTAATCAATACAGGCTTCTTGGCAGCACTAAAACCAATTTCCTCTAACAGCCGCTTAAGATATATGCCCTCTTTAACACCGGTCGATAATGCGTAGTATTCCGCTTCTGTTGTACTCAAAGCTACAGCACTCTGCTTCTTGCTTTGCCATGATTCAGCACCACCGCTTAGAATAAATACGTACCCAGAATAAGATTTTCTGTCTCGGGTGTTGCCGGGTGTAGTTTTAAATTAATTGTTTTCGCCAAATAACGAAGAATATGCTTGGCACCAACTTCGTGCTTAGCTGTCGGATTAGAATTGTACTGTGCCAATTTGCTCACAGAATGCAGAATGTCTGGACGCGTTGATATGGCTAAATATAACAGTTCACCAATTAATTGCTGGTACGCAGTCCTGTCAACTTCATCTTGTTCATCAACGTCCGTTACCCTAAAGCCAGGATTTAACGGCGTGGATACGGAACGACAATTAATCATGCCATATTGTTCCAAAAAACTGCGTTTGTATTTGGCTTGACATACTGAAATTGCCCCAGTATATCCGCATCGTTCGATTTCCCATCCAAGAAAGTATGAAATCGGCCCTTTATCAACAAGTGAACAGGTTGGGGTGGTTGTTCCTTATAATTTGTTGTCGCTGGCAAGGTCTTTTGCTGCAATTAGTGTTTTGTATTGTTCTTATTCCAATAAGTGGATATGAATGTACATCAAAATAATTTGGGATGGCTCAGATGTTGGCAGATGACTCTTCAAGAAAAAGTAAGATTTTTTCGCTAGATTTGCTTGTGGATTATTAAGGAAAAACTTCAAGAAGCCGGGCCGCCATTAAAGGAGCCGAAAACACATCCGAGCGCTCGTTCGGCTATCGAGAATCGATACTCGAACGAGTCGGTAAGTATGTAGTTGATCTCTTACTTTTTTCTTGTGAGCATCAATCCACTACTAATAGTTATGGTGTTTAGGGTTGCCGCCTAAACAACAAGTTTAAACTCTTTTGCCAAACTAGATTTGATAATGTTTATATCGTCTAAATCCTGGCTACCCACAACGAGATCGTCAACATATACTGCAATGAAACACAACTTGCCTTGAATATGTTGAATATATAAACATTGCTCATTTTTGCATGATGTAAATCCCATTGTCTTTAAAATTGCTTCAAGTGTCATGTGCCACTCACGTCCAGACTGCTTGAGGCCGTAGATTGCTTTTTGTAAGCGTAGAACACGTTCCGGATGATTTTCATCCACAAAACCTTCCGGTTGTTGCATATAACACTCCTCATTCAGGTCGCTGTTAAGATATGCTGTTGTATCCAATTGATGTCCATGTCGCTGCTAGCGCCAACAGCATTCGGATCTTTGCGTATTGAATTACAGGTGAAAATGTTTTTTAAACCGTATTTTGGGCTGCATCCTTTCGCAACTAATCTAGCTTTAAAACGATCAATATGTCCGTCTTTGTCGGATTTCACATCAAAAACCCATTTGCAAGCAATTGCTTTTTGATTTGTGGCATATCAACTAAAGACCACGTTTTATTTTCAATTAAAGAATTTATTTCAGTTTTCATAGCTGCTCGCCATTGCTCAGCATGTTGGCTGCCGGCAATTTCACTTACGCTCTCAGGTATAATTATTTTTTCCGCTATTAAATTTACGCTATTGTGCACCTTACGTGGTCGCCCCGGCCTCCCAGAACGAATAATCTTTGGTCGTCCACGTTTTCCTGGATTTTGGGCGTTCCTACAAATACGCTCCAGATTCTCCTCGAAGTTTTCGCCATCTGATGTTGCTGCTTCCGCTGATATCATCGCTTCCTAATTTTTCTGCAAACTTCTATTTGGAATTGACCGCATCATATCTATTGCAACTGAACCATCCTTACCCATGAAAATATCCTCGTCAAACTTTACATCTCTTTTTATGACGACCTTTCCAGCCTCTATGTCGTACAAGCGGTAAGCTTTTGATTTCCGTGAGTAGCCAACCATGATACATTCTCTCCCTTTTGGTCGAAACTTTCGGTTTTCAGTTTTATCTAATGCGATTGCCAAGCATCCAAATACCTTCAGATGTTGAACGCAAGGCTTTCGACCATACCATACTTCATGAGGAGTGGTGGCACCGATCACTTTTGTTGGTATGCGATTTCGGAGATAAACTGCGGTGGCAACCGCCTCTGCCCAAAATTTTTCGCTTAATCCTGCTTGCACTAGCATTGTTCTAGCCATCTCGATTATTGTTCGGTTGGCTCGCTCACCTATGCCATTTTGCTGTGGGGTATAAGTAGTAGTTAGCTGTCTTAATATTCCACATTCATTTAAATACTTATCAAATTCATTATTCAGAAATTCGCCGTCGTTATCGCTTCTAGTTATACGTACCACTTTGTCGGTTTGATGTTCTACCATCGTCTTGAACGATTTAAAGTTTTCTAGCACTTGATCTTTCGATTTAAGAAAGTACACGAACACTTTTCTTGATTTGTCATCGATTATGGTAAGAAAATATTTCGATCCACCGACTGACTGAACATTAAATGGCCCACACACGTCCATGTGCACTAAATCCAAAATATTCTCGGCGTACGTTTCAGCCTTTTGTGGGAATGGCAGCGTACAGCTTTTGCTTTTCAAACACGCAATACATGAACTATTTTCAGATATTGGTGCTTGCTCTATTCCTCGTACATTTCCTTTTGATGTCATTTGCTGCAGGCATGCGTTATTCACGTGTCCGAGTCTCAGGTGCCCTTTATTTGAATTTACAAGACACAAAAATGCTGATGCAATTGTACTTTCAAACACAAATAAGTCATTTTAAATTTCTGCTTTTATTGCAATTTCATCATCACTTTTGTTTTGAATAACAGCTCCGTCACCTGTAAACGTCACTTTAGCACCATTTCGAACACATTTCATGACAGAGAAAAAATTATGTTGAAATGAAGGAGCGAAGAGAGTGTTCTTCAGCACCAAACTGCCGCATTCTGTTATTATTTTAACATCGCCTTTTCCAATTGCTGTTGTGATTTGATTTGCAGGTATTGAAACCTTTTCCTCTATTTTTTGCATTGATGTAAAAAGAGATCTGTTATTGCATATATGCGACGTCGCGCCACTATCTACAACCCATTCCAAACGATTATTATTGTTGTTGTTGGTCGACGCCAATAAAGCTGCATAATAAGAGAGCTCTTTTATTTCTTTTTGTTCTCTTAAATTTTTCGACCTGCAATTAGCTGCATAATTCTCGCTGGCCCTTTTGGTTTGTATATCGACTCTAGTTTCAACCATGCATCTTTAGACTTTTTGCAATTCTTAATATGATTTAATTGCGTTGGTTTGACTGACAAAACCATCGTCGCAAGCGCTTTTTCGTCCAAAGAGTCCCACTCTGAAGCATTAGCGTCAGGTCGTGCATAACGACCTGACACAACTTTCCATTGGTCTGAATGTATTAAAACTCCACGCATTTGGATGCACCACGAATCATAATTTTGTTCATCAAGCTTTTCAATTGCGTACAAACCACTTGACATCTCTATATAGAAAAAACTTGATTGCGCGACAGTTATTTTCGGACTTTGCGGAACTTGCCGATGTTCGAGCTTTGGTTTTTGCTCGTCTATGGAATCTTCAAATACTTCGTCGTCGTCGTATGTTGAGTCCCTTTTATTAGGAATCTGCTTCTTTGGATCTGGTTGGCTTTTACTCCTTGTTACTGGTCCAACTGGGCCCATAACCTTTTGTTGAAGTCCTGGATCGCTAATTGTATATTTCTTAGCTACTAAGAGAAAAAGACGCGAGACAGATTTCGTGTGTATTCAGTTTATTGTTCACTTAACGACTAAAAGTATATAGTATAAGAAAATGGATATGGAACTATTAAGAAATAATTTCGGGTTGCCAATTCAATTATAAATGTTATTCGTCGAAATATTCTTGGGTCACTTATTGCTCAAGAAACCATTTTCGGCTGGATCTTAACCGGTTCCGTTCCAACCTCCGCGCAGAAACCTCCCTCCTCGACTGTCGTTTCATATTTTAGTGAAGTTTCACTTGATCGACAGCTAGCATCATTTTGGGAGCTGGAGGAGGTACCTCAAAATATTGTGTCCAACAGCGCAGACAAATTCTGTGAGGACAACTTCGTCAAGACAACAAGGCGTAACTCTGATGGTCGGTATGTAGTGACTTTACCTTTTAACGAAAGTTATCCGTAGAAAACCATTTTAGGAGATTCACGCTATATTGCTGTCCGACAATTTCTGCGCAATGAGGTCAGGTTAAACAAGAATATAGATTTTAAGAAGGAGTTTGATGGTGTTTTGAGAGAATATCTGGAACTGGGCCATATGAGAGAAGTGTCTTCTTGTACCACTCCGAGGCAAACTCAGAGTTATTACCTTCCTCATCACGCCGTCATGAAACCAGATAGCACCACTACAAAGGTTCGTGTGGTCTTCAATGCCTCAAGCCCTACCTCAAATGGTATGAGTCTGAACGATGTTCTACATGCCGGGCCAGTCTTGCAAAGTGATCTAACTTTGCTTATCCTGAAGTGGCGGTTCTTCCAATTTGTTTTTAATGGTGACATCGAAAAGATGTATCGACAAATACTAGTTAGTGAAGATCATCAACGATTCCAACGAATTATTTTTCGCGATCCAACAGGGAACCATATTCAAGATGTTCAGCTGAAAACCGTCACTTTTGGAGAAAACTGTGCTCCATTCCTAGCGCTGCGCACATTGTTGCAACTAGCCGACGATGTGGAAAGTAGTTTGCCACTAGCGTCAAAAATTCTGCGTCACCATATGTACGTAGATGACGCATTGGCGGGAGGTCATGACGTAGAGTCAGCAGTCCAAGCTCGAATAGACTTGGAAAAAGCGGCCGAATCAGCAGGTTTTACGCTGCGGAAATGGACGGCCAACTCCGATGAAGTGCTGCGTGGGATCCCGAAGAGTCATCGACTACGTGAAGATTTTCTAGAGCTGGAGGACACAAGCAACGTGAAGACGCTGGGCATTCGATGGAACGCTCTAATAGTGGCGCGCAGCGCCTGCCCTCGCCATCACCGTTGCCATGTCTGCAACAGGTGACTTTGCTCCTCCCCACGGCGGTCGTCAAGGTGATCGACAAGGGTCACATCCATCGGGTTCGTGCTCTGGTAGATACATGCGCCGAAATGTCCGTGGTGTCGCACCGACTAGTTCGTCAACTTGGGTTGTCAACGCGGATGGTTGGCTCACATGAAGTTTGGTCCCTAACCCTCCGAGCGAACTATGAGTCTAACCACACGGTGACGGCCCAAGCGAAGGTGTTGCGACATTTCACACGAATCACGCCTCGAGAAAGCTTGGACGCGTCTATCAGAGCACAATTCTCGAATCTGATGCTTGCTGATCCCGACTTTTTCTATTCGTCTCCGGTCGGCATGGTGTTGGGAGCAGATGTCTTCCCAAAAATAATAAAACCAGGGATCTGTCCAAGTAGTGTGGGGGGAATTGTATCTCAAAACACCATCTTCGGATGGGTGTTATCGGGCGTTGTTTCCCAGTAGCGGGCATAGTTTTTTAATTTATTTATATTTATATTTCTATATATTATTTCCAAAGCACTGAATTCTTGCAATAAATCAATAATTACAATAAATTATAATGTGACACTGAAAACAAAATTAGACATGTTCTGAATTAATCAACCTCTTTTTACTAGCTCAAGGTATTTTAGAATTTTAAAAATTTATCTTACAGTAGTACTGCAATGGGGCCGGCATGTTTAGGCCGCAACCCTAAATGCAAAAGGTATAAGATTAATGCTCACAAAAGGTTAAAGATCAATACATACTTACCGACTCGTTCGAGTATCGATTCTCGATAGCCGAACGAGTGCCTCGGAGGTGTCTTCGTCTCTTTAATGGCGGCCTCCTTCTTGATAATTTTTCTCGAATAATCAGACGCGTTTTTCAACCATCTTACTTTTTGTGAGTAATTCTAAATCATCCGTGCCATCTCTAATATTATTTATCCTGCACTTATATCCACCTATTGGAAGAAAAAAAAAGTAAGTGATAAATAAAACTAATTATTATTAAATCAAATATTTACTTACCGGTGTTCGTCTTTCATGTTTCGTGCAATTGCGAGTAACTTCTTGGGCACATATTGCACAAGAATTTACTCGCAAATTTAGGCTGACCACTGCTGATCTTACAGCTTGCCAGCGACAGCAAATCTGCAAGAACAGAATCCAATCTGTTTATGATCTTGCATGAACTCTTTGAGGCGTTCGGGAACCCAGCCGTATGCACATGGAGCTGCCTTCAAATTGCATTTACATGTTCCAATGTAAAAAATTGTTTCCAGAGATTTTACATACTCTGTAAATTGTTGGGTTTTGTTTCTTCTCTTAATTTGATCTTGATACTTGTCAAGCAATTTATTCAATTTATTAAATACGTTTTTTTTCAGCATTATTTCCATACCAAGTTTTTCCCAAATTCCATTCAACTTATCTTGTACTTGAATAGTGAATGATTTATGGGAAAACTTTTTTGTTCTTTTTTAACACGTTCGCTTAAGTAAAAATAATATCTCAAGATATCCAGATGGGTTGGTAAATTAAGATCAGTCAAATCAGTAGACACACCAAAAACAGTAACATCGTGCTTGGGTATATGACTCATTGGGTTTTCAATAGTTGTTGTTGCTTCATCTTGCGGTGTAGAGGATGGTGGATTCATTATAAACTTTTTGATTTGGAATGGTCAACTTCACTTATTATTTTTTTTTTTAATAATTTTTTATCTGAAATTAGCACTTCACACTTTGAGTTCTTCACAACGACTTAATTCATTCACAAAAACTGTTGCGTTATATATGGTCTACGAGACGAGGTAATAAGAATGAAATGGTAATTTCAAGTCTACCTGCTGTGTCTTGTGTTGGCTTAAAAACGCACACAAGCAATTTTAGGATCTGCAATTATGTCACGGTGATCCCTTAATTTTTTAAAAGGGTTGCGGTGCATTCCAGTGATGGTTGCATAAAACGCGCATTTCTTAAGAAGGTGCCATTTACAACCCACAAAAAGGGTTGTAAAAACAACATTCATTTCTTAAGTAGGTGCTATAAAAAACTACACAAGTAAGTTTACGACATGCAGCTGTGTCTTGTGGTGCCTTAAAAAACGCACACAAGCAATTTTCCGATTTGCAATTGTGTCACAGTGATACTTTCATTTTTTAAAAGGGTTGAATAAATTTCTAAAGAGAAAAAACTCCAAAAAGAAAAAAACATAGCCATTTCGCTGATTTTTCCATGTAAAGTGCCAAAACTGGCGATTTTTTGAAATGTTTGTATGGAGAACCCCCAAGGGGGTTCCAGGGGGTGTGCCACTTGCATAGTCGGGCCTCCAAAGTTAGTGGGGGTCGGTCATACATTTGGACTCGATTGGAGCACTCTAAATGGGTCAAAGTGGGATTTTTCAAAATTTGCCCCTACCCAAAAGTTGCACCCAAATTGGGGGACATCAGAATTCGTTTAAGAGGTATGGTTCCTTCGGCAAAGTTTCTTATTTTGATCCCTAGAATACGATTTTCACAGAGCAATGGGCGATTTTTTTGCCTCCCCACAAATCGACCCGGCCTAATGTACATATCGCACACTAAATACAAAACAGTCACAACTCAAAAAACATGACTTTTCAGGAGAAGCGAAAAATAAAACCCTTTGGTTGATACTACAGAAGAAAAGCAATTTTCATGAAAACACACAAACTTCATTCTTCCAGTTAATGAAGAAAATAATGAAATAGATAGTAAGATATGTGTTTTGTGAATTGTTTATAACAAAAAGTCGGTATAAAAAATTTTGAGTTGTGACTGTTTTGTATTTAGTGTGCGATATAATTTGTATTGTAGTGGCTAATGGAAAAAAAATATATTGTTTGTATTATTAAGTATTTTACTATATTTACATTTTATACAAATTTTATTAAGCAGATTATAGCCATTTTTTAAAATTTAATTGTATCTTATATTAAAAATGTTTATATCGTGAAGATTTTATTTTACAATCTGAATTTCTTAAATGTACTAATAATAAATAAAATTTATGGTTAATTATATGCTTACATATTTTTTTAAAATATTGTTATGAAATTTCTTTTGTTTGTTATTTATTTCTATTATGGAGTTTACTCCATCTACACTTATTACTTTGTATGGTCCACGGTATGGGCTTTGACTTTTCTTTCTATTTTCTAATCTTACTAGAACTAAGTCTCCTACCGCAAAATTTGATACTCTTGCGGTTTTGTCGTAAACGAATTTTCTTCTGTTTTTTACTATGTTACCAGATTTCAAGCTTTGTCTACTGCAGTTTTTAACCTTATTTGTAGTTGGTTTCTATAGTCTTCTAAATTATAGTGTTTTGTTTTGTCACGGATTAAATCACTAGGCTGGGATGGTAATTTACCAAATATTAGCTCATAAAGTGTGTAATAATTGTCAACATGTGGTGTGGAATTGTATGCGAAAGTGTAATAGGGAATCCATTTGTCCCATTCGAAATCATCGGCAAAAGACAAAAGGTATTCGTTAAGTGTTCTATGGTTTTTCTCAAGTGCACCAAGTGTCTCGTGATGGTAGGGGGTTGAAAATATTTGTTCTATTTTTAATAAGTTGCATATGTTTCTCATTAACTCGTTCCTAAATTCCGTTCCGTGGTCAGACTTTAATTTTTGGAATAATCCAAGGTTCAAGATAAATTGTTCTACTAACGCTTGTGCGACTGATTTTGCATCTTTGTTCTCAATGGGGTGTGCGATTACGAATTTTGTTAGTTCGCTTTGTATCGTAAGTATATATCGATATCCGTTAGATATTTTAAGTGGTCCTACTGTGTCAATAGATATTATTTGGAAACTTGTATTCGGTATGTCCGTTATGGTCATATTTTCTTTTATGTGTCTTGTATTTTTGTTGCGAGCACATTTTTCACATTTGTTTACAAACGTTTTTACCATTTGCCGCAAGTTTTTCCATGTATAGCGCTGTTTTAATTTTAATATTGTTTTTCTGATTCCGAAGTGTCCTCCCTGGGGTGAATCATGGAATTCTTTTATCAATGTATGTTGCATGGTTTTACTTGTTATTTTCTTTAGGGCAACATATATTAATATATTGAGAGTTTTATTACTCTTTGATTTTTTTTTCTGCAGCAGCTTGTTAAATTTTCTTCTTAGTTAATTTTTATCAATTATATCAAATATATCATCATTTGCCTCTAGCGCTAGGTCTTTTTTATTCTTTTATTCATAAAAGATGATAGTTTCTCCAAGGTCGAATCTAGATTCGTTGGATTGTCACCACATCGTACTTGTATGGTATCATCTATAATTTCAACACGTGTATTGTTTTTATCGCTTTTAATGAACTTTAATCGTTTTATATTTCTGACGACAGTGATTTATTTGCAAGTTTATTTTTAATTCCCCTTGTTATGCTTTTCTATTTGTTTTTTCTTCTTCTGAAGGTATCATATTAATTAAAACTACCGAATTTATTTTTATTCTTGATAGCGCGTCGGCGTTGGTGTTGATCTTTCCTTGTTTGAATTTGATTTAAAAATTATAATCTGAAAGGTCTAATCTTATTCTCGTCATTTTGATGATGGGTTTTTGTGACTAAATGAGACTAAAGGTCGATGGTCTGTCACGACGATGAATTTGCTTCCGAATACGTAGGGTTTAAACAAATTTATTCCCCAGTGAATGGCAAGTAATTCTTTTTCAATTACTGGCTTATTAAGATCATGCTTTTGCAAGGTTTTACTTGCGTATGATATAGGCAGGTCATGTCCAATTTCGCCCTGTGATAAAATCGCTTCTAATGCAAAATTTTAAGCATCAGTTGTTACAATAAAAGTTTTTGTAAAATCCGGATATTGTTATAATGGAGGTTCTATTAATTTTTGCTTAAGTGTTTCAAAAGCAGATTGGGCATTGTTCTGTCCATTTGAACGGTTGATATTTCTTCATTTGTTTAAACATTGTGCAATTGTCGCGAATTCTTTTATAAATCGTCTGTAGTAGTTACAAAAAGCTACAAATCGTCTAACGTCGTCTGCGTTTTTAGGTATGGGGTAATTTTTTATTATGTCATACTGTAAAGGATCTGTCTTGATGCCTTCTTGCGTTATCAAATGTCCTAGATATACTACTTCCGGTCTCAGAAATTTGCATTTGCTTGCATTCAGTTTTAAATTATATTTTGAAAGTCTGTCAAAAACTTTTATAAGGTTGTCATTGTGGTGCTGTAAGCTGCATCCAAGACTATTATGTCGTCAACGTAAAGGAATGCTTCTGAGCTTAAGCCCGTTAATGCTTAAGTAAGCATGCGTTGGAAACTGTTTGAGGACATTTTCAATCCGAAAGGTAGTCTTTTAAATTGGTAGTGACCGTCGTTGGTCGAAAAAACTGTCAATGTTCTTGATTTTTTATCAAGCGGTATTTGGTGGAAAGAACTAGTAATGTCAAGTGTGGAGAAATATTTCGCCCGTCCTAATTTGTCTAATATGTCATCTATTCTAGTTAGTGGAAATTTGTCGCTTACTAATTTGTTATTTAATTTCCTAAAATCGACAACTAATCGCCATTTTTTAGTGTCGTCGCTGGATTTTTTGGTACTAGTAACAATGGTGCATTGTAAGGACTAATTGAGTGTTCGATGATATCATTTTATATTAATTCCTTTATTTGTCTATGTATTTCTTCGTCATGAGCTTGAGGTAGTCTGTAGTTTTTAATGTTTGTTGGTGTGCTATCAGTTGTGGAAAGTGTTTGAGTGTAAAAATTGTTTACTGTTAGTTGTTAATTTTCTAAGTGGAAAATACTTAGGAATTTCTTAAAAATATCTTTCTTATTATTTCTTAAAATTTCTATAAATATCAAATAAAAGCTTATAAAATTTCTTACAAACAATGCAAACATCATTTTTTGGTCGAGCTGTTAGTTTTGGCGGAATAAATTCAAATTTCGGGGATTTTTTTGTATTTTTCAGAAAAATTTCCAAAAAAAGACAAAATAGTTGCAAATTTCGTTAAGAAATCAAAATATTTTGTTACTTTTGATATTTTTTACCAAAAGCCCTTATTTTTCCAAAAAAAAAAAAGCTATTGTTGAAGAAAATCTATTGAGAAATGAAAAAGTTGTGTTCAATGGAACGAAAGAACCCAAATTGTGTGATTATCAATTTATGCATTTGGACTTATTTTATTGCCATAAAAATGAGAATTAAAGGTTGTTGTAATAAAACCATATATTCTTAATTTTTATTGTTCTTTTAATAATTTACATTATTTAAATTGTATACAATTATTATTAATAATTTTTATTGTTCCCTTAAATCATTTATATTGTTATTTACATTGTAAATGATTTTTATTTATCATTCAGAAATTAAAAATGATTAGAATTCTTGTTTTGTCGTTTATTTAATTCGGGATCGGTATCTCTGATGAGAAACCAACAATAGTCGCCCATCATTCCTTTGTCCCAAAATCCTTGGTACCGATTCTCAATTACTTTCATCTGTTGGTGGAATCTTTCCCCATGTTCGTCGCTCTCATCACCGAGATTCTTCGCTTTCTTTGTCTAACGCCTTGACAGTGTTTTTCATAAGTCCAAGTTTGATGTGCAACGGTGGGAGAATTATGTTTTCCTTTTTGACGAGTGGGACGTTTTTGACGTTGTTCTCTCCAACTTTCGACTCAATTCTTTCTGGCCAGTCCTTTTTGTAATAGTGGTGTTCACGTGCTCGACTATCCCACTTGCATAGAAAACAGCAGTACTTTGTGTAGCCACTCTGTAAACCACAAAGCATACCAACGACTTTGAGATCAGAACATATTTTCCAGTCGTGTTGTTCATATTTAATACATGTCAATAGCTTCGCCATTGTTTCGTACGTTTCCTTTGTGTTGACTGCATGTGCGATCGGAATCGATGGCTTTTTGTTTCCTATATGAAGTAATGCCGCCTTCAAGCTCACTTTGCTGCCATCAACAAACAAACGCCACTCTTTGGGAATGTACGGCTGACCGAGAATGCCAGGAATGTCTACGCAATAGCAGATATTGTCATTCTTAGTAATGTGTATAGCAAACGGTTTTTCACGATTTCTGTAGTATGTCACCTTAACATCGGGTCTCAAAAAGTTGAATTCCAAATCTCTTATCCAATCATTCAGCTGCGCTTGCGATAAAAGGTGAGTTGTGTTTTCAGTTGTAATAGTACTACCACCTGTGGTTCTTTCCGACTCCACTGAATCTACGGATTTTCGATTGTTTTCACGTGTTGAATCGGGACAAGTAGGATATGGAACATCGTCAGAATGAGATACTGGCAATGAAACATTCGGGACAGTGGCGTATATCACTCGTTTGTGTTTTCCAACACCAGTCACTTTGGCCAGACAAAAATAGCAATCGTTTAGGTGGCAAAACGGTTGTCTCCAGATCATCGGAACATCGAATTTCATGTATCGTTTTTTACCCGAGCTCCATTCAGACAATATTAATTTGCACGATTGACACAAAATACTTGGCGTTCATGATTTACCAATGTTCTTAGCCGCAATACCAAAATAATGAAGATATGACATTTGCAGTAAATTCGTAAAATTGACTGGTTTCTTTTCGAAAATAAGTTCACCGCACACGTAGCAGAAAATGTCTGGGTCGTTTTTACACTGGAATTTTCGCAGTCTTTTACTCATTTTATTTTGAAGTATATCTTATTTTTTATTTTTTCCTTTCGTTACAAATTGTGCGTCCGTTTGTTTGCCACGTTTTTTAGTATAATGCATGAATGGTTTTTGCTTTTATACATCTCGAAAGTGCTGCAGGTACAATAAAGGTATGTAGGTCCACGACTCAGAGCGCGACCGCCGAAACTGTCAAAAAAACACAAAATAAGTATTCACATGGCATAATAAAAAGAGGTAGGCTCTCTTTCTTATAGCCATAAGTGTCGAAATCAGACGTTGTGCTGTGACGGTTTCGACGGTTGCACTCTCAGTCGTGAGCCTACCTGTTTTTATTGTAGCGTGTTTGTTCTTATCTTTTCTTTCGCAAAACCCTTGACTTGATTCCTATGAACAATAAAAATGAAAAATAAATAAAAACTTTTTAACAAAAAAAAAACCTACTTCAAAATCACTACAAAGTAAAAAATAATTTTAAATTACTTTTCCTATTAATCGTGGTAAGATCTGATAATTTATTTATATACATTATTATATTGGAAATCTTATTATTTTAACTTTTTCTAATTTGTTTTATTATTATCATAAATATATTATTTTTTTTATGATAATAAAAGCTTTGTAGTCGGCGCTAATGTTTGTCATTAAATCAGGATATTTTTACCATCCCTGCCCTAATTTCAACTTTTTTTATTAATTTAAGCTTAAAAGTAATTTTAAAAGCTTTGCATACATAAACATTATCAATCTACTGTTTGAGTGTGTGTTGCAGCTTCTCAAAGAAACTGATTTTATTAGCGCCGACTTCGAAGCTTTTATTATCATAAAAAAAATAATATATTTATGATAATAATAAAACAAATTAGAAAAAGTTAAAATAATAAGATTTCCAATATAATAATGTATATAAATAAATTATCAGATCTTACCACGATTAATAGGAAAAGTAATTTAAAATTTTTTTTTTTTTTTTTTTTTTTTTTTTTTTTATTATAATTAGAAACAATAATACAATTATTATAACTAAAAGAAAAAAATAAAGAGCACTAGCTACCAGGGCTTTCGACTCGAAAATAATGATAATATGTTGAACTTATTGTATGGCAGAATATATATACATTAGACCTGTCCAAAATGTTCAAAATGATTTTTTCAACTTAGTTTTTCCACTTTATATATCCTTGGGTCAAAATAATAAGAACTGCATAAAAAAAAATAAAAAAAGTTGTACCAAAACTCAGCGCAACGCACCTGAAGTCAGGACTTGAGTGTTCCGCGATATGACGAAAAGTACGGTTACAAAATTACAAATTATGTTTGAACTTAATTTTTGTTTTTTTTAAGTTTAAAAGCAGATATCTTTTGTTTTAATTAGTTAATCTATTTGTGAAAAAAAATTGGAAAAAATAAAGATGGATACTTTTTTACAGCATCCGAAACATGGAATTTCACAATTTTCATTATGAAGTTCAGTTTTTGTTGCCTCCTATTTTCGAAATATTACTCCATCGGGTATGTGCAATTTTTTTTATATTATTCTGTGGACTATTGGCTTTAAAAAAATTGGGGTTGAAAATTTTTTTAAGTAATTATAGTGGGGTAGAAATTTTTTTTAAAAAACTCAATCAAATTTTTCTTTTTTTTTTTAAAATATTTGTTTTTATTATATTTTTTAAATAAAATAAATATTCTTAAAATCTAGGATTTTCTCATACAAACGAGCTATCGGTCAGTTAAACGTCAAAGTGTTTAAAAACGTTAAAGTGCTAAAGTGACAATCGCAAAGTTTGAAGTGTGCAGTACTCTGAAGAAAATGAACAAAACACGGGCATCGGCACGAAAAATTTATTTAGTAGGTGAAGAGGTAGTTCGTTTGGAGAGCAATTGCTTGCCAACCAAGCGAAATGTTTTATCGTACTACTTATTCCTACATTTGAAAAAGAAAAAGCTAGCAAAGCAGAGTTTAAATGAAGCTATTTCAGCGTGTGAAGTTGTTTTTAAAAAATTTCATAAAAATGTTGCACAAACAATTAACTCCAAGATAAAACTCGCCAGGATCGTTAAAGTTTGGTGTAGTCTAAATAAGAGCAAAAGCCGTAGAACTGTGTGCCAAGTTCAAAAGGAGAACAAGTTCATGCAGAGTCTTGAGGATATTTTTGATATAGAGGGAGATGAGTTAAATAATAATTTAAAGCTTACTGCTCATGAAAACATTGAAACAGGAAGTTCATCATCGGCAAGCTCGGTAATTTCTGAAGATTCTGGCAAAAATGAAAACAAATGGAAGCGTTATGAAAGAAAATCACAGAAAAAAAAAAGTATAGTATCAACTACAAAAGCTTCAGCTTTGGATCGAGCAAATATTTCAGATACTAAAGCAACGCTGGTACTGGGATCTATGGCCGTGGAATTGGGATATAATGCAAATGAAGTTACTCTGAGCCGGTCAACGATTAGGAGGACTAGAATGCGGTGCAGGATAAAAAAAAAAATAATAAAAAATATAATAAAAACAAATATTTTAAAAAAAAAAAGAAAAATTTGATTGAGTTGTTTAAAAAAAATTTCTACCCCACTATAATTACTTAAAAAAATTTTCAACCCCAATTTTTTTTAAAGCCAATAGTCTACAGAATAATATAAAAAAAATTGCACATACCCGATGGAGTAATATTTCGAAAATAGGAGGCAACAAAAACTGAACTTCATAATGAAAATTGTGAAATTCCATGTTTCGGATGCTGTAAAAAAGTATCCATCTTTATTTTTTCCAATTTTTTTTCACAAATAGATTAACTAATTAAAACAAAAGATATCTGCTTTTAAACTTAAAAAAAACAAAAATTAAGTTCAAACATAATTTGTAATTTTGTAACCGTACTTTTCGTCATATCGCGGAACACTCAAGTCCTGACTTCAGGTGCGTTGCGCTGAGTTTTGGGACAACTTTTTTTATTTTTTTTTACGCAGTTCTTATTATTTTGACCCAAGGATATATAAAGTGGAAAAACTAAGTTGAAAAAATCATTTTGAAAAATCTCATACATTTTTGGACATGTCTAATATACATATGTTGGTGTAAGTTTATAATATAAGTAAATTATAATTATATAGAACTAAGAAGATTGCAAGATATAAAGAAATCTTCAATCAAGGAGATGTTATTTTCTGATGGATATGAAAGAAGTTGACTAGGTGTGATGTTTCCAAATATTCTTTTTCTGTGGGTTGCTAGAACTTGGCATTCGTTTAGGATATGTTCCACGGATAACTGGCCATTACAGAGATGACAAATAGGTGTAGCGCTTTTACACAAAAGATGTTCATGTGTGAGCTTTGTGTGACCAAGTCGTAGACGGACGAATAGGCTATATTGCTTTCGGGTACATGAAGCAGGATATATTGTTTTAAGTCCATTAGCATTGTACATTTTGTATCGATGGTTATATTGAGACCATTCCAGATTACGTTGTTTTAAATGGTAACTATAAAGAAATCTTGAAATATCTTTGTTTTCCGCAGTGTAAAAGGTTAGTGCCGGTGATTTACTTACAGCTGCAGCCGCTTGATCGGCGTATTCGTTACCTTGAATACCAGCGTGCCCGGGTACCCACATTATTTTTAATTTATTGGTATTTTTAATACAGGTTGTCCTTAAGCTTACAATTAGCTGATGATTTTGGCTAGCATTTCGTAAAGCCTCCACACAGGAGTAGCTATCCGTGCATATAATAAATTTACCTTTATTTTTGTTAGCGAAATCTGCAGCATGCTTCAAAGCAAAGGCTTCAGCTGTAAAAACCGAGCTATGTGATGGAAGGAAGCCAGCAGAAATTGTTGAACCATTGTTACAGACGACTGCAAAAGTTGTAAAGTTTTTTGATTTGGACCCGTCAGTGTATAGAAAATTCCAGTTAGGATAGTTGTTGCAAAACTCAGAGAAAAATTGCTGATACATCTGCGGTGATGTTTTGGATTTAGGAAAATTATGTAGATTATCAATTATAGACGTATCTTTTAATAACCAATGGGGTTCACCGGGTTGCTTTAAAAGTTGAGGTCTTAAATCAATATTTAATTCTTTTGCTGTCTCAATGCACCGATGGATAATTGATTTAACTTTACAAGCACGTTTGCGTTTAATGGCATCTGCGACATCTTTTCGTAAGGTGGGATTGTGGCAGTTAAACAGTTTCGGCAGAAGTTTGAAAGTAGCGGTTTTAAGTCTATCATTGAGACTAGGTAATCCAGCTTCAGCTAAGACATTTTGGATTGTTGATGTTGGAAAAGCGCTTATACTTTTCCTAACGGCGGTATTGTAGGGAACGCAGATTTGTTTTAAGTGGCTTTGGGCGCAGTAGCCGTAGATAGGAAGTCCGTAATCTATCTTAGAAATTACTAGCGATTGCGTTATGTAAATAAGCGTATTGATATGGATATTACATTTTTTTGAAGAGAGATACTTAATAATGTTGACCCTGGTAGCTAGTTTTTTTCTTAATTCAAGACAGTGGTTTTTAAAAGTGAATTTACAATCGAAAATTATTCCTAAAATCTTCAAATTAGTGACAGTTTCAATATAAATGTTGTTAAAATTAATAGATAAGTTAGTACAGTTTTTCTTTTTACATATATGAAGTATTTTGCACTTTTCAATTGATAGAGTGGCGCCAGAAGATTTTCCCCATTCATTTATGTCTCTTAAGACTTGATTTAAAGATGACGATACTGTGGAGATGTCGCAAGTTTTGGAAAATATTATGGCGTCATCTGCGTAAATTGAATGTTCAAATATTTTGTATTTAGTTATTATTTTACTGAGTTGTTCAAAATCTATTATAAAGAGAACCACTGATAATGGGGACCCTTGAGGTATTCCATTATAAAGTGGATAAATATTGGAAAGTGTTGATTCAATTTTGACACAAAACTTGCGATTTGTCAAAAAAGCTTTGAGTACATTAAAGATATTTTGACCAATCTTCCAAGCTACAAGCTGGCCGAGAACGACATGTATTCCTATGCGATCGAATGCTCTCTCGAAGTCAGTCGCCAAAATGGTGACGTGATTTTTATTTGATAAGGCAGTTGACGCATAATGTTGAAAGTGGGCAAGCACATCAATCGTACTATGGTTACTTTTAAAGGAGACTTGATTCGGGCTGATAAGTTTTTTAAGCATTACAAACCACATAAGTCTTTTGGCAATGATTCTTTCAAAAATTTTCCCCATACAGGGTAGCAAGGATATAGGACGATAACCACCAACTTCGGACCTGGATTTATTTGGCTTTGGTATAGGCACAATTACAGCCGTACGCCATACTTGTGGGTAGGTACCTTTAATAAGAATGTGGTTGTAGATCTCGAGAAGTTTATTCTTGAATTCTGCTGGAAGATTAGCTATCATAGGATAGGATATTCGATCGCGGCCAGGTGTCTTGCCTTTAGCATGGCTTAAGGAGTTTTCAAGCTCTATGATTGTAATTTTTGATTCAATTTTTTTTGCAGCAGCCGAAATTTTACCGGGCCTATAATTAATATTTAAGTTTGTAGCTTTGGAAGATTGAAACTCCGTAGAAAAATTGGTGTCTTCAGAGAATTTAGACCAAACACTAGCAAAGTGTTCAGCAATATCAAAAGGCGAGGAAAGTGTCAAGGAGTTGGTGTTTATAAATTTTATATTGTTAAAAGGTTTAATTCCTGTCAGCATTCGTATGTCGTACCAAATTTTTTTTGTACTGGTCTTAGGATTAATACGAGCAGTAAAGTCTTGTAGGCTGGAGGCTTTTGCACTTTTCACTGCTTTTCGAAAGATAGCGTTAGCTTTTTTGTACAATACAAGATTGATAGTTGTTCTGTTGCGTTTAAAATTATGCCAATTAAGTTGCTTCGTTAACCTTAGGTTTTTTAGGTTCTCGTTCCACCAGGGAACCATGGTTTTAATGAAAAAGGGCTTGGTCTGAGGAATAGAGATGTTAGCAGCTGACCTAATTGATTTGGTCAACAAAGCTACATCTTTGTTGATATTGGAGTTTGGATAAGAAAAATTAAATTCTTGGCAGGAGTTCTGAAATAGAGTCCAGTTGGCAAAGTCAGTCTTATATTTTAAATTTGGTTTTACTTTATCTGTTTTCAGATTAAGGGAGATATCAATTTTAATTGGGAAATGATCACTACCATAAAAATTATCTATAACAGACCATTCACATTTTGGAGTAAGAACATTAGAGCATAGACTAAGGTCAACATTTGTAAATGTCTTGTGAGTTGAAAAATGCGTAAGGGATCCATCATTTAATACCATTAAGTTTTTATAATGAATTAGATCTTCTAAAATTTTACCCCTTGAATTTGATACATTAGAGCCCCATAAAGGACTCCAGCTATTATAATCTCCGGTTAAAATAAGTGGTGAAGAAATTTGTTGGCATATGTTGAGGATATCATGTAAAGTGAAGTTTTGGTGAGGTGGTATATAATTGTTGACTATTGTGAAAGTAAATCCTAGTGTAATTTCGATAGCTAAGGTGGCTATGGGAGATTGAATTGGCAATAACTTATGAGGAATGTGATTTTTAATCAGAAGGCCAATACCTTGCTTAGCCGTATTTACAGTGTTTAAATTATGAAAATATCCAGAAAATTGCTTTGGGTAAACTATATTTTTATTTTTGTTGGGTATATGTGTTTCTTGAATAGAAATAATACTAGGGTTTTGGTCTTTTATAATTAATTCTAATTGATGATAGTTATTTGCGAAACCATTCATATTCCATTGTAAAAGTTTCAATAACATTTACTTATCAGAAGAAATGGAATTCATATCATCGTCGCTAGATATGATTGTAGTGTTATTATCACTAAGTTCTGATGGGGCTGTTGAGGGATTAAATTCATTCATAAGTGGCTGAGGTGATTTATTCAAAGGTAAGTTTTTAAATTGTGTATTTTTATTTTTATTTGTAGTAAGAGATAGTGGTGAAGGTTTTCTATGGAGTTGTGGTGAGTTTAGATCGTTGTTATTTTTGTTATCGTTGTTATTGTTGTTGTTATTGTTGTTATAGTTTTTGTTTTTATTGTTATTGTTGCTGAGGTCTGGAGAGTAGTTGTTAGTTTGGCTTAGCTCTGAGCTAAGAGTACTTGTACAAGTGTCGAAAGTATGATTAGGAGTTAAGTCGGAAGAGAAAGGGTTTAAATCTGATATATTTTTTAAATTGTTGGAGTTGGTTGTAGTTGTAGTAGAAGACAGGCGAGAGTTGTTGGAGGAAATAGAGAAGTTTTTATCGATATTGCTTTGTGTTGGTGTAGTGTTTGTTTTAGTTTTACTCGAAGAGAGGTTTTGAGTGAGTTGGTTTGTGTTTGAGTTAGTTTTAGACTGAGAGGTTACTGAAGCATAGCTGGGTATTGTTTGATCTTGAAAGAGCTGAGATTTATGTATATTTTTGGCTTCACGCATTGAGCATTTGTTCTTCGTTTTAATAGTCAGAATCTCTTTTTGTTGAATATATTTTTTACAGTCTCTGGAAGTAGCGGGATGTTCTTCAGAGCAGTTGGCACAATAAGTGCGGGTGCAAATCGAAGGGGAATGGGGCGGTAAGTTACAGTTAAAACAAGTTGGAGAATTATTGCAACGCTTTGCTGTGTGACCAAGCAGTTGACACATTTTACAGCGCATAGGCTGAGGAATGTATTCTCGAACTTTAACAGAGTGCCAAGAAATGTCAATTTTTTGAGGAAGATGGTATAAGTCGAAAGAGAGTAGAACTACACCGCTTGGCTGAGGTTTACCGTCGACAATTTTCTGAAATTTATATATGGATGTTACTCCTTGAGAATTCAGTTCATTAACTATTTCGTTATCAGAAATTTTGTTGAGATACGGAGCATATATTGTTCCTTTGGTTGTATTAAGGTTTTCATGAGGGGTGCATTTTATTCCACAAATGCCATGAAGTTCTTTAGCTAGACTAAACTTGCGCGCAACAGTTGGGTTTTTAACTAACAAAAGGAGGTTTCCATCACGTAGTTCAGAAACTGATAGAATGTCTTTACTTATCAAATGTAAAGATCTTTGAACAGCAAAGCATGAAAATTCGGATAGCGGTTTTGATGAATCAGTGGAGGCAACAATAACAAACTTTGGGTTTGGCGATTCAACCGACGGGAGTTCAGGGAATGGTTTGTGGGATAATTTTTTTCTTTTTACCGGGTGGACTATCTGCCAATATGGCATACCGGTTATCCCCTAAGTTAGGGGGTCCGGGAGGCATTTTTACCTTTAACAGAATCCAATCACTGAAGAAAGTAAAACACAAACACTATCGAAAATAAAGCACTGCAAGAGCGAGAAAAAGAACTAAAGCAATAGTAGAGATTCGCGCTAAATTAAGCAACAAGAAAAAAACGTCTGCTCGTCACGAGAAGTAGTCGGAGACTGTAATTTAAAATTATTTTTTACTTTGTAGTGATTTTGAAGTAGGTTTTTTTTTTTGTTAAAAAGTTTTTATTTCTTTCTTTTTAGAGAATATGATAAATTTTAGGAAAAGTTTGTAAACACAATTATTTAAGCTCATAATTTAAAAAATGTGTTTTTCTGTCGTTTCTTATCCTTTTCTCTTTTGAATTTTTTAATACATTTGCAAGAATTATTAAGGAAAATTTAAAATATTTCACTATTTCATGGTTTGTTGGCTATTTCCAATTTCTGCCTCTTTACAATTTTTATTAAAGTGTCACGCCCTATTTTGAATCCCGCCTATGTAATTTATTGATCATACTTTAAAATAATTCAACCTTGACCTGCAGTATTTACAGTATTTCCTTGATATACAGTATTTCCTTAAAGTGCCTCACGCTATTTATAATCTCTCCCACCTTTTTAATTATTCTACCTACCCACCTACCAAATATTAGTACCTAAGTTTCAATATTTACTGAAGCAGTGTTTTTCTATTGTGACATGCCTCTTTGTTGAATCTAATCTACTTTCTTGATTGTGTTTTGTTATAACTCTACCTTTTCTTGTATTGATTTCAATACTCTAGTGTCAATATTGACTGAGATCATATTGTAATAATTGTGCTTACCTCTGTACTAAATATCAGTATTCTAGTGTCAGTATTATTCGAGATACAATATGTTTCAAATATTTCCACACCCCTTTATCATACAACGCCCATTTAATTGAAATTAATTTTTTATACTTGTGCCTACCTCTGTAGTAAGCTTTAGTACTCTATTGTCAATATTATTCGATATACAGAGTTTTTATAATATTGCCACACCTCTTTGTCGAATATCGCTCACTTAATTGACCGTAATTTTTGATAATTGTACCTTCCCTTGCATGTTTGCTGTAAGTGTCAGTACCCTAGTGTCAATATTTACTGAGATACAGTGATTTTCTTATAGTGACACGCCCCTTTATCGAACACCGCCCACATTATTGGAAGTAAGTTGTTATACTTGTGAATACCTCTGTACTAAATTTTAGTATTCTAGTGCCAATAGTATTCGAGATACAGTGTTTTTTCAATATTGCCACACCCCTTATGGAATAACGCCCATTTTTTTTTTTACAAAAATTTGTACTTATTGTGCCTACCGCTGTAGTAAATTTCTGTACACTAAGGTCAATATTATTCGAGATACAGTAATTGTCTTATATTGCCACACCCCTTTGTCGAATAACGCCCACTTTCTTGATAGTTATTTTCAACAATTGTGCCTACCTCTGTGCTAAATTTCAGTACTGTAGTGCTAATTTTATACGAGAAACAGAGTTTTTCCAATATTGCCACACCCTTTTTTAGAACAACGCCCACTTAAGTGTTTGTAGTTTTTATTAGCTATATGTGCCTGCCCTTTTAACTTTACAGTGAATTTTATTTCTGTAGTGGCAATATTGACTGAGATAAAGTGTTTTTCTTATTGAGACACGCCCCTTTGTCGAATACCGCCCCCTTTTATAGTCGGGCACCTCCGCGTTGATGGTCTCTATATGTTGACAAAAAATTACGGTAATCCGGCAAGTACTTTAGGAGTAATCGATGTACATACATTAACAACAAAAAAAAAAAAAAAAAAAAAAAAAACAGAGAAACCAACCAACTTGAGAACCTCCTCCTTTTTGAAGTCGGTTAAAAATTATAGTACAATAACCCAATTTATTTATATGAAAATAAAATTTATAAAAAAAACATAACTTGGGTGCTTTCGTTCCATTGAACACAACTTTTTCATTTCTCAATAGATTTTTATTTATTTATTTATTTTTATTTTATTTTATTTATTTAGTTGAGTATGCTAATACAACAAGATTCTTAAATAAAAACCTTATAATTAAAGTATTAGCTTCGTATATAAAATTTTAGCATATGAAAAAATATATAACTTAAAAGCTAAATTTATGAATTAATATATATTATTTATTATTTATTATTTTTTAAAAGAACAAATTCGTAATTTATTAAAAAGTATTCGGCCAGCAAATTAAATTAAAAATTTTCCTGTCGCACTAAGGTTTAAAATTAAAAAGTACACAATTAATAGAAAAATTATCAAAATAAAGAAAAGAAGAAATAATAGCTAAGGAAATGTTGTAATATACTTGCTTAAAACTATCTGATATATATTTTAAATTTATTGCAGTGAGGAGAAATAAAGAAACAATTTGTTTTTAAATTGCAAAACGTTGGAAACTGATCTAAGTTCATTGGGTAAGGAGTTCCAAAGACGTACAGCGTAAATATAGAATTGCCTTTCAGAAGTTAAGCAAAAGAACCGAAATTAAATTAAAGCATTTATCCGATTCGATCGCGGGAATAACAATCTATCACGTAAATTTGCGGGCTCACTAGAATAAATCACCTTTTGCAGCAGTAGCAGACATCTAAGCTTCAGTACATCCTCAAAGGTCATGTTGCAGATTTTTCTGGCATAACTGGAAACATGATCTCTACGATTCAATCGAAACACATATCTTGCGATGTTATTGAATAACACATTAATTTAAGTCTTGCAAGCATAATCACAATTGGCAAATAACTCACATCCGTAAAGAAGAGTAAAAGCTACGACTTTGCAAGAAGTAGTCTAAT
Organism: Tetanocera ferruginea; assembly: GCA_958299015.1. Classification (NCBI taxonomy): domain Eukaryota; kingdom Metazoa; phylum Arthropoda; class Insecta; order Diptera; family Sciomyzidae; genus Tetanocera; species Tetanocera ferruginea. The sequence continues at coordinate 52,896,447 of OY282644.1, read as the reverse complement.
TCTCAGAGGGGTGAAAGATTGAGTTCCATAAAGTACACGCAAGATACCATAAACCTTGCCAACTGTATATCTAATGTGTGTGTACTCCATAACAAAGTTCTATTGAAAGTAACGCCCAGATTTTTAGTAGATTCTACAAATTCAATTGGACAACCGTTTAGCACAATACTTGGAAAATGCGCAATGTCCATCAGTTTTTTAGTTACGACTAAGCTTAGATTTGTTTGGATTAAGGCATAAACCATTTTCATATGCCCACTTATAAATACGAGATAAATCTTTGTTAACACCTGATATGCAGTTAGATACACAATCACGACTACAACTTGTATATACCTGCACATCATCCGCATACATATGAATTTTACAATTTTTTCAAATCTTGGGAAGGTCATTGATGTATATCGAGCATAGGAGAGGGCCAAGGACTGATCCCTGAGGAACTCCTATTTTAACAGGCAAAAATTCAGATGTGAGCGAGTTTGCACATACTGCTTGCGATCTGTTAGACAAATAAGACTGCAAATAAGTTTGCTGCTGTTGATGAAAAATTAAAAAGATTTCGTAATTTGGTGTATAGGAAAGTGTGGTCTACAGTGTCAAAAGCCTTCGAGTGATCTAAAAGGACTAAAAAGTTTACATTATTGTCATCCAATCCTAATCGGATGTCTTCGGTGACATCAATAAGCGCGGTAACACAACTACGTTTAGCTCTAAACCCGGAATGTCTATCAGTGAGTAGGTCATATTTGTAAATAAAATCTTTTATTTGTTGAGAGAGCAGCATATCCAGGGCCTTGGACTGATAGGGTAAAATAGCAATCGGACGATATTCCTTACATGATTTTGGAATCGGAATTATTTTATCTTTCTGCCAGCTGCTTGGAAAGGTGGAGGTTGTTATTGCTGTATTTATAGTGTGAGTTATAAAAGCCAAAAGAATAGGAAGGAGGGATTTTAAAAATACAGTTTGTATTTCAACGAAACCAATATAATTTGATTTTATTGCTAACAAGCTTTGAAGAACTTCACATTGGTCAACGCAGCGAAACGAAAAGCGGACGCTTGGATTGTGGGCACAGCTAGTAGCAGCGACATCAGCATAAGAGTTGTTTGTAACAACCGGCGTAGGGACATTTACGAATTTCTGATTTAGGTCATTTACATCCATAACATCACATTTACCAGCTGTATCTCCAGCAATACCTATCTCCCGGATTTCACGCCACGGTTTCTAACTTCCGACTGCATTTCCAAATCTTTCACTATAATAACTAGTTTTTGCCTGTTGCATTGCAGTGCCTACATTTTTCTTCAATCGTTTGAATTCTGCATAAAGTTCGTGTGTTTTGAACCGCTTCCATCGTTTGTACGCAACGTTACGCTTAACTATGAGTCTTTGTATTGAGCTATTGAACCAGGGTTTTTTTTTTTAATTTAAGGCTTTTAGTTGAAATTGGTACATGTTCATCAAATAGTTTATTTAAATTATGTTGCAAGAAATTTACTTGATCATCGACCGATGACATACCATAAATAGAACGCCAGTTGATCCTAAGCACTTCTTGTCTAAGTTGATGGTAGTTAATTTGCTTAAAGTTTCGGAAACTAAACGAAGTTGAAGTGTCTTTAAATTGAAAATTATAGGCTAAAAATATTAGATCGTGTTTTGAAAACATAGGTACAGCCAGTTGATCATAGAGGAGAGTTTTATTTTTGTCATTAACAAAAAAGATATCTATTAGGGTATCATTTGAGTTAGTAAAATGCGTATGTGTAGAACTATTAACTGGATAAAGACCTAAGTACTGCATATCATCCGTTAAGTGATGTTCCAACAGCAAATTGCTGTTGAAGTCACCGGCGATAATGATATTCGAAAAAGAACACGATATATGTTTAATAGTACTCAAAAGTGATGAGGTATCCACAGTTCGATTAGGGCGATAAGCACAACCAACAAGCATTTTTTGATTACTATTTGTTAAGGAGATAAACACATACTCAACCGCACTATCAGCAGAAGATTTACATTCAAGGTCGCACTTAATATTGTTTCGCACATAAATTGCAACTCCAACTGCATGCCCTTGTCGGTCCGCGCGAAAGATACGAAAACCGTTCAATTTAAATAATGCATTGGGCATTTCCGAGTTAAACCATGTCTCAGATATGCAGATTATATCGACATCAGAACCCTCGAAGATATACCTAAGCTCATCCATTTTATGTACTAAGCTTTGCGCATTTATGTGACATACCTTAAGACCACTACGTTGTTTTGAGAGTATTCGAACGAGATGATAGACATTGTCTTTGGAACTGAAAATTTCATTACCCCCAGCACCCATTACAATATGAACATTTGAAACCAACGCTTGCAATTTTCAAAAATAACAATAAGATTCGCAGTGAATCATGTGTAGAACTTCTTAAATCAAAAATAAAATAAAAAAATTTAGGTATAAGATAAAATTTAAAATAGTAGTTTAAGCAAAGAGACTTAACGCAACATAATATAAAAAAGCATAGTTCCTCAGAATGAGAGCGAAATTGTTGATAGGTGGCAATCATAACATTGTTCATTAACAGGCATGCACATAATATGAGATGAATGGTAGTAGCATTAGTGTTGAGAGTCACGAAAAAGATTATTCTCATTACGATATTGGCTGCTGTAATTGTTGCTATGATCTGCAGTCGGGGAGCTATTGTTGTTTTTGGGGACAGAGCCAACGAGAGCATCTAAGTTTAGCATACTTTCCACACATTCTGCTTTGCTACCCTCTACAAGTTTAATGAAGACTAAACCACGGAGACTAAAAACTGCCGCTATTTGTTAAACAATAGCTTATTTTTTTTTGGAAAAATAAAGGCTCTTAGTAAAAAATATCAAAAGTAACAAAATATTTTGATTTTTTGACGAAATTTGCAACTATTTTTGGAAATTTTTCTGAAAAATAAAAAAAATCCCCGATATTTGAATTAATTCCGCCAAAACTAACAGCTCGACCCAAAAATGATGTTTGCATTGTTTGTAAGCAATTTTATTAGCTTTTATTTGATTTATCATTTGTTTGATAACTGTTGTTGGTTCTGGAGATATATGCAATTAAGTGGAACCAACTTTTTTTTTTCATTGAAAACCCTACAGTGGGCAATATCTCGAAAACGGAGTGACAGAAAAAACAAAAATTTTTTTTTCGGAATTAGCGACCGATTTTACATGAGAAAAGGATAGTGGCATTCAAAGTACAAACAACTTTTCGTTATTTGTAAACCAGTGTAACTTGTTGTGTTATCCGAGATGTTGAATGTTCCCTGGTTGTTAGCTTCTGTAACTTATATTCTATTTTGATTGCGTTGGTTTCCATTATGTTTGTTGTTATTGTCATAGTTGTTGTTGTTTCGTGATACTTGGTTTCTGTTAAAATTGTTGTTTCGTTGATTCCAGTTATAAGAATTGTTGTTTTTTTTTTTTTTTGGATTCGCCAAAGGAGTGAGAAATCTCATAAATACGTATAGCCCGTACTTTACGCATGCACGACTTACATTCTAAAATCTATCCGGATCAACCGGAACAGACAGAATGCACCTACGTACTAAAACACACACCCAGTTGGCGAAGTATGAATTTCCACTAAGCACATTAACTGGCTTTTCAGCGGAACTTAAAAATTTTATACAAAAACACGAATTTATTAAGAATATTTGAATTAAAAAAAGTAAACAACATCAAATAAGTAGTAAACTTTACATAAAACTCTAAAACAAAGAGACCAAACTAACTATAAATAATATGAACATTATTTAGTTTGCGGCCACTATCCAACCCAAGATCCTACGTGGAAAAGTGATTAAACTCTTAAACACCAAACCAATTCCAAATATAACGCAGATATATACGTGTAAATATGTACAAACATATATGTGTATATATATACGGGTCACTATGTAATTTTGGAACACCGTGCTAATGTTATTAATTGGATATGTATTTGGGCCAACGCAGGCATAAACTTGCATGGAAAAGAGATAAACCCTTGCGCAACAAACTAAGTAACTAATAAGTCAAATGAATAAGAAAAATTTAAAATTTTTTGATTAAAAACAAACAAGTTTAAGCATACATATCATATTCGATGGTGTTTACTTCATCAAACGCAATATTATAAAGGAAAAGCAACTAAAACGGTCTCGAATATATGGAATTACTTCAGCCAACATTTTAACAGAATATAACACTATTATTAACCGAGTTAATGTTTGAAACAAAATTCTAAAATGTATCAATTATTTAAATGTAAAATCATTTTCCGTTTCAAGGCATCCACCGAATCACAAAAATTAATTAAGCTGTAGCTATTGTTGAAATCACTACACATACATCGTAAAGGGTCATGAAGGGCAAAATTTGAAGTGCACTGGCTCAACTTAAAAAGCACAAAATGTCTAGATCCTCTTCTTGGGTTGTTTAAGTTAAGAGATGAGAGAATATATTAGGAGCAGTGTGGCCATTTTAGCCTTTTCGAGGCTAGATTTAGCTTTTTTATTTGCGGTTTAGCTTCGAAATGTACGATTTAGCTTCGTGATTTTTTAGCCTTTTTTTACTCTGAAAACAGCCTTTTTTAGATTTATTAACAAATAAAAAATTTGCCGATTTAATGCAACACTGTAAGGCAAAAATAAGTACACACTAAAAAATTTCCAAAATAAATTTACGCCGGAGAGCGAATATTTACATTTTTTACACCGAACGGTGTTTATTTACACCGCTTAGTCAGTGTGATATGACAAACTTATCCACAAGACTGAAAATAAAAGTCCACAATTATAAGTCATGTTCGTGAAAACAGTTCTGGTCAAAATTGACATTAAAGTAATAAAATAAAAAACGGTTTAAATAAATAAATCCAATCCGAATTTCGAGCATGAATGCCATTATATTTGGAATAACATTATTTTTAACATTTTGAATGAATAAATTAAAATTATAAAAACACATATTTTCGCATAGTAAAAAATTACACCTTTCGGTTTTGAAAAAAATCATAATTTTGCGTATTCTAAATAAATACCTGACAGGGTTTGACACAAACATTCTTTGGATATTTAGTTATTAACACCGATCGGTGTGAAAAAATGTCCCCTATCGGATATAAAATTCTAGCATTTTTACACGGTGTTTTTTTTAACACCGAACGGTGTAGAACTCCATGGAACACCAATCGGTGTAAAAATTCTATATAAATTTTTTAGTGTGTAGTCATGAAAATTTGAATCTGGCAACAACGCTGGGACCTTAAGAGCTCTCTCGTTTCACATGTAGATAAATGTTAGATCGATCGTTGTTAAGCCAAATATATTTTCTCATTTTGCAAATGAAAAGTCCACCACAGACGAAGTTACCTCGATTGAGCTTCAGTGGCGAAAACTATTGACACGTAAATGGTCAAGCCTGTCCTCTACAATTGAGTTTTGGGTAGAAGTAAAGCACTTCAAAAACTCGTTGCCTGAAAATCCTTTTTCTGAGCTCGTCAATTTGGTTTTCAGTTTCTTAGTTTTACCACTTAGTAACGCTTAGGTTGAAAAAATTTTTAGTGCAATGAAAATTGTAAAAACTAAGCAAAGAAATAGATTTAAAATAAAAATGCCTAACTCGTTGCTAAATATTCGATGTTCACTGAAAAGATTACAAAAATGTTGTCATGACTTTGAGGTAACTGATGATCTCATACGTCTATAAGATTCACGTAGTGCTTATGCAAGCTGTAGTTCCTTCGATTTATCTGATGAAGAGGGAATAATTATATCTGAGATATAAACCATGTTGAAATAATATAAGTTCCTAGCACGACAGTGATAAATTTTTCAAACCTTCAATTTCATTTAAAATTTCTCCCGAGATTTGGAAAAAGAAGATTCCCATTTTTAAGGCTCAAGAAATTTTGGAAAATTTTAAACAAATTTGTTCATCAACCGTGAATATTCATGAGTGTTTTAAGTTAAACTTTTAACCATGTTGTTATGATGTCTGTATCCTGCTGTCTTAAAAATGAGAACTCGCTTTTACAATTCCCATGAGCAAATTATTCTTAATAGGACTCAATGTACATATACATCAATATACATCAATTCAATATACATATTATTTTCATTTACATTTAAATGATGAAATGAAAGGTAATGCAATGAAAAGTTAGTTTATTTAATGGAAAGTAAGTCATTCTGAATTAAAAAGGCTGGTATTATTTTGCTTTATAAATATATAGCATATGATTTTTTGCTTTTTACAAATTTGTACCTATGATACTGATGTACCTATATTAAAAGTGAATGTTATGTTAAAACGAAAATAAAACTTGAAGTTGTATGAAAAATCTGGATTTTTTCTAGCTTCTTTTTTCAAAATTTTTAGCTTTTTTTGACTTCTTTTTTTGGCCAATTTAGCTTCTTTCTTTTTCAGGTCGTGGCCACACTGATTAGGAGTCAATATCACCACAAAGTAATTTATATAGGAAGGTGACATTAAGCACCATCCTTCTGCTTCTCAGGGAAGGCAGTAAAATTTGCTTAGGGCGGGTTTCATACGAAGGAAGAATAATATCTGGTTTCCAACGATGATGACGTAAAGCGAAAAGTAAAAACTGTTTTTGAACGGATTCTATTGCATCAATGTGGACGTTTTATTGAGGGTTCCATACTACGGAAGCATATTCAAGAATAGGTCTTACGAGAGATATATACATTAATTTAGTAGTGAAGGCATCATTGAATTCTTTCGCCCATCTTTTAATGAAACCAAGAACACTCTAGCCTTATTTACAGCTAAATTTACGTGGAGATTGAAGCGAAGTTTTGGATCCATAATTACACCAAGATCAACAAAACTATGAACAATTTCTAAGTGGATGTTATTTATAGTGTAATTTGTACTATGAGCAGTTCTACGTGAGAAGGTCATTGATTTGCATTTTTTTAAGTTAAGGTTTAATAGGTTGAAGTTACGCCAATCCACTAGTCTGTTTAAATCAGATTGTAAAAGGTGTTGTTCGTCGAGTGACTTGTAGGTAAGAAAAAGTTTCACATCGTCAGCATACATTAAGACGTCACAATGTTTAATTGCCGAGGGAAGGTCATTAATAAATAGTAAGAATAAAACCGGTCCAAGATGACTTCCTCGCGGAACACCAGATGTAACCATAATATTTTGTGAAAGAGAATTTTTATATAAAACTTTTTGAAAACGTCGCGATAAATAAGATTCTATCCAATTTAGCAATTTTACAGGAAACCCAATTAGCTAAAGTTTATTCAATAGAAGATTATGATTGACGCTGTCAAAAGCTTTGCTAAAGTCCGTATAAATAACGTCAGTCTGTTTTCCCAAAGTGAAACCTTTTATTACACGAGTTGTAAACTCCAAAAGGTTTGTTGAAGTTGATTTACCCTTTAAAAAACCATGTTGAGTGACAGAAATGGAAGAAGATACGAAGTGGGTTAGTTGTTCAGGGTAATTTGTTATTTGGGTTTCTTTGATTGTTATAGGAATTTTTATATTATTCTGGAGTCTCCGATTAGAATTGTAATTGTAATTTTGGTTATAATTATTAGGATATACACGGGTAAGTAATTATTTCTGTTGTAATTGTTAGAGTCATAGTTGTTGCGTTGTTTATAGTTATTACCATTTCTGTTTGTATTTGTCAAATAGAATAAATGGTTTTTGATTATTTTCTAGCTCGAGCGCTAGGTTTGTGGCTTCTGTGAGCGTTTTTGGTTGAGCTGCAACTATTGTTTGTTTGAGTTCATCATTCAAACCGTTCTTAAATGTTGTTAACACATGATTTTCATTCATTTTTAGGATGATATTTCTTTGATCTTCATCATCTGTTAGTTCTGTTATCTGTAGATTGTTTAGTTCTAATACTAGGTTAAGAAGTTTGTCTTTAAACTGTGATACTGAAGTGTTTTTTTGTGTTAATGTGGCTAGTTGTGTATGTATCTGAGCTGTGGTTAGATTACTCTTGTACGTGCTTTGTAAAATTGTCTGTAGTTTGGAAAAAGTGTCAATATTAGCGGTGTATCCTAGAGTGGTTTTTACGTTTGTGCTTAATTTTATGCTCACTACTAGTTCTATAAGTTTCTTTCTGTCATTAGTTGAATAGTTGTTGTATAACAATTCGGTAAGTTTAAGGAATCCTTCTAATTCTTTATAATTCCCTGAAAAAATAGGAACAATCTTCATGATAGTCTCAATATTGAATTCTGCCATTTTAGGTTCGGTATTGTTTTTAGTATTTTGTTTGTCTAGCATTTGTTGTAGCAGTGATCGTGATTCGTTCACTAAAATATAGAATTCTTCTGTTAGTCTAAGTACTTCGTGGTTCGTTTTTAATGTTTCTTTGTGTGTGTCAAATTTTTGTTTATATGAATTGATCTGTTCTAGTTTTAATTCTATTGTCGGTTTTGTGTACGTTCTGTTTATTATCTTTTTGATATTAATTGTTATTTTCCTAACTTCTAAAAAGATCTCTGTTAGTTTATGCATAAAGAAATTGTTTTTCTTAATTTATTTGATTGCACTTTGTATTCTGTTTATGTGTTTGATAACATAGTTCTTGTAATAGATGCTAATTTTTTAAAATATATAAATGATTAAAATTACAATTATTATAGTTATGATGGCTGTTGCTGATACACGTTGTATTTCTGATGTGGTGATTGCTGATCCTACGTTGTTTTGTATGTTTTCCGTGATGACAATTCGGTCTTCGTTTTTGTTGTTCAGCATCGTGACGTTGTATATGGCTTCTGTTATCAATTTGAAAATTCGTATCAATCTTTTGTTAATGTGGTTTTGTTTTTCCTGTTTATTTTTCTCATCTGCTTTTCCATCGCTTGAAAAATTTTTTTGTGGGTTCTAAGATGTTTGACCATTTGATTTTCCGGTATTTTTTCTTCACTTACGAAGCAGTACATTATTAAATTTTATTATGAATTTTATATTTTAAGTCTTTGAGCTGTTGTATGTATTTGTATTTTTCCTTTCCTTTCGTAATGTTTATCATTCTATAGAGATCGTTTAATTGTTTCCTTTGTTTTACTTGTTTGCCGGCTCTCGTTCTTCTCTTGGGCGGCTGTAAATGTACTTTAAGGATGTCTTTATTTTTCTGTTGTCGCTCTTGATATTCCAGTATAGTTAATTTTTTCTTTATTGGAGTTGCAGTATATATTTTATGGTGGTTGCAGTTCTTCTTTTTGTGATTCAATTTGTTGTGTTCTTTTCCTTCTAGTGTTCTTATTTCATTTTGTATTTTTTGGATGTAGTTTACTAAATCGTCATATATTTTGTGGAATTCTTCGTCCATTCCGTATCCTAGGTTCTGGTGCTCAGTCTAAGATTCTAAACTCGATTTGGCAGGATCGCCATGTGGTGTTGGAACAAGCTGGATGGCAGCTATTTGTGTTTTGGCGCACACGCCTTTTTAGACAGCCGCAAAGGCTTAAGCATATAGCCACAAAGGCCAAGTATTTAGCCACAAAGGCAATATTTTGTATTTTAAGCCACAAAAGGCTTATTTTTAGTTAAGCCACAAAGGCAATTTTTATGAAATAAAGTAATTTAAATTGAGCTGGGGCTTTTATGCCTTCTCCAAAAAATCTGAATCTTTATTTTAAAGTATGCTAGTCTATATAAATAAAAATCAAGTGTCGTTCGTTGGTAATTGCATCAGTTGAGAACGGCTGGACCGATTTGGATAATTTTTTTTAAATGTTTGTCGCAGTCCAACTTAGGTTTTTATGGAAATAAAAATTGACCACGCCCACTTTAACGGAAAACGGCTGCACCGATTTGGCTAATTATTTTTGTAATGTTCGTAGTAATCCAATTTAAGTTTTTACGGAAAGAAAAATTGACTACGCCCACTTTTTTGAATTATTTAAAATCGGAAAACGGCTACAATGATTTGGCTCATTCTTTTTTTAAATGTCCGTAGTAATCCAATTTAAGTTTTGAGTGAAAGAAAAATTGACCACTGTTTTGATACATAATTTTTTTTAAATGTTTGTAATAGTCTGCAAAAAGTTTTTTACATAAAGAAAAATTGTCCACTTCCAAGGTATTACACTTGGAATCAATCGTCAAAGAAATTTCAAAGGCGAAAATAAGAAAATCCAGTTCCAGGTTACCCCAATTTATTTTCCACCGACTCATTAGGTCGCATTTACACAGTCCATCCAAGAAACGATGAGTACATCTATTTACGTTTGCAGTTAGTCAACGTTCGTGGCCCAAAATCATTCCAAGATTTGCGAACTGGATATACACCCTCGGAGTTGCTGGGCTTTCGTCAAATCCTCATCAAATACGAACACTGTTTTCGATAATTATCTCGACATTCTTCCCATCCAAACCTTTGCATCAGATGCGTATTAGAACATCAAATCCAAATTTGCAACTGAGCAAGGAAATTTACAACGAGGCTTTGATATTAATTGAGAACATGTGCTTGATGATGTCGAACAAGCCATTTTGTGACTTAGGCATGACAGCTCCCAATTGTCCGATGCACGACGCATTCAATCAAGAGTTGCGACGCGAAAAACAATATGATTGCGAAGCCTTGAGGGAATTAGTTCGAACGAGCGTTCCACTGTTGAATCGACAACAAAAATATGCGAATGACACTCTTATGAAAGTTGTGAACGATGGAACTGGAGGGATTTTTTTTGACGCTCCCGGTGGAACTGGAAAAACTTTTTTGCTCGCGTTGATTTTGTCAACGATACTCTCGCAGAATGATATTGCACTTGCACTTGCTTCATCAGGAATAGCAGCTACGTTGTTGGAAGGCGGCCGAACTGCTCATTCAGCACTCAAGTTGCCATTGAATATGCAAATCAATGAATATTCAACATGCAACATTTCCAAGAACTGTACGATGGCCACGAAGCAAACTGATCGTTTTAGATGAGTGTACAATAGCGCATAAAAAGTCTTTAGAGGCATTAGACAAAACGATGCAAGAATTACGAAACAATCAAAACCAGTTTAGTGGTGCGATGATTATGTTGGCAGGTGATTTTCGTCAAACATTGCCAGTGATTCCACGATCAACTCCAGCCGATGAACTTAATGCGTGTTTGAAGTCGTCCGTTTTGTGGAAACACGTCAAGAAACTTAAATTGACTGTGAACATGCGTGTCGAGCTGCAGAACGATCAATCTGGATAAGTATTTTCAAAACAATTGCTGGACATTAGCAACGGCAAAATCCCGGTTGTCATTTCAACGGACTGTATTCAATTTCCCGTCGCTTTCTGCCAGTTCACCGAATCAAAATCCAAACTCATCCGAAAGGTTTTTCCAAACATTGCACAAAATTACAAAAATCATTATTGGTTGAACGAACGTGCTATATTGGCTGCGAAAAACATTGATGTCGACGAATTGAATCTTAAGATTCAATCTGAAATAGCTGTCGAATTGATGACGTACAAATCGGTGGATTCTGTTACTTCTCAAGATGATGACGTCAACTATCCAACGGAGTTTTTAATTTCGCTGGAATTACCCGGATTACCACCTCACAATCTCCAACTGAAAGTCGGGTCGTTAATCATAATGTTACGAAACATAAACAAATCTTTGTAATGGCACCCGGCTTGCGGTAAAAAACCTGATGAATAACGTCATTGAAGCAACAATACTTAAAGGAAAGTACAAAGGTGAAGACGTTTTGATACCACGGATCAAAACGGTCAATGATTCGGTCATCGGTCAATGATTCCGACCGCCATGCAATTCGATTATAAACGCTTGCAGTTTCCGGTAAGGCTTGCATTTGCAATGACAATTAACAAGTCTCAAGGGCAGTCATTGCGTGTTTGAGGCATTAACCTTGAAAATCCATGCTTCTCGAATGGTCAATTGCCACCATAAACGCCATCAGCATTATTTGTTTTCGCTCCAGATAACTAAACAAAAAATGTCATGTATCATAGAACATTGCAATGAACGAAATTATGTTATCACAGCTAAGCAATCGAAAAAATTTCTTTTTTTTTGAATTGGTTACCTGGCCAGAGATCTTTCAATCAAAATGTAAATAAAACACCATAAGATTCATTGTACTTATTTTCAAACCAAATGTAAATCAAACATACCCCAAACCTATATGAATAAAAATTATCATTAAAAAAAAAAGGATTTTCCCCCTTTTTAACTATTTTTACACATTTGCAACATTTTTTTCAAATTAACAAAACAAACACTAATTTTTTTAATTAGGACAGGACAACGTCTGTCGGGTCAGCTATCAAAAATAAAAATATACTTTATTTCAGCTGCGGTTAACGGTATTTGAACAATATTTACTACCAATCGTCGGCAACGCTTTTCTAAGTGAGACAATCTAAATTAACACATGCATATTTTACACATTTTTGTTGAAAATTAAACATAGGACAGTTTCAACTTTTACACACCAGTTGTGTAAATCGTTGAACATTTTGTATGTATTATTCAACAAAAAATGTTTAAAAATGTGGATGTGTCAATTTAGACGCTTTAAGTCAGAAAAGCGTTGCCGATGATTTTCGTCGTAAAATTCAACAGAAATAGTTCAGAGTGTACCATTCTTTTTCTAAATATCAATCCGCCACGACTTTGCAACGGAACCACACTTTCAGTGAAAATAAAAATTGAAGGCAAAACAACGTTTGCCGGGTCAGCTAGTAATGAATAAAAAATGAATAACACTGCTTTACAAATAATAATTTTAGATAAATACCACGAACGGCACACATATAAGAGAGTTAATTTGGATCTCCAGAACACAAAAATCATAAAAAATTTTTTTCATTTGTAGGGTTTTTTAGATAACGGTACTTTTGTACTTCTCGAGAGATGATTTTATTCAAATTTACTTACAGCTGAAGCTACTTAACCGGTAGAAATAAAAAGAATATAGCTGAAAAGGTAATAAAATTGCCTTTCTATTGATATACTGATCGTATCGATCGGATAAAAAATGTTCAAGTGATAGCTCGTCAAAGTTAAACTTTCTTGCAATTTTCATGTTTTTTTTTTAAAATTCCATTTTTAAGTAAATTGTTTTTTTAGAAAAAGTTAAAATTAGGAACATTTTATATTTTTTAAGTAAAGTGTATTTAATTACAAACATTTAAAGACTAATGTTACCAAAACCGGATGAAAAATAAATTTTTTAAAAATAATTTTGTATAAAAATTATAATTTCAATTTCAGTGCTTGCACTTTATTTGGGTATATATGTACATATAACGGGGTATGTATATTAATTTTATCACTCCGTTTGTAACGCCCATTAGGAGGCGTGGTAGATATAGAAAAGTATATATATTCTTAATCAGCATCAACACCCGAGTCGATTAGCCATGTCCGTCGGTCCGTCTGTGATCACGATTCCAGCCGCAATTTTAAAGCTTTCTAAACGAAATTCGATATTTAAGCTTTTATCTCCAAAATAAAGGTAAATTTCGTAAATGAGGCAAATCGGATAAAAACGACGCCTACCTCCCATACAAAGTGACTATCAAAACGGTTTAATCTCTTAGAATTCCACAATATTAATTTATAGACTTGAAATTTCGCATATGACCTTCTATATTTAATATACACTCCACGCATATTGAAAACTAATATGAAAACCACGCAAACCTCCCATACTAAGTGACTTTGAATATACTTTGGTTCGGACGTGGGGGTATTTTAACTTCGGCTCAGTCGAAGATCATTTCTTACTTGTTTTATGAACATACTAGATAACCCGACAGACGTTGTTCGGTTCCAAAAAATTTTTATTTAAATTTAAGAGGCAGAATGCTTCTTTCTTAAATTTATCGAGATCCTCCAAAGTTTCTTTCAATTGAAAACATTAAACATTTCTAAACCGGAACATCGTGACGCGTGATTTTTATACATCAAGATAGTACAGTTAAAAATATTGTGGAAGATTAGAACCTGTGTATCAGAGATCTGCAATGAGTACTAAAAAAATTAGTATACTTCAGTCATGAGCCATAACAATTGGTGCAAATGTGAACTTATTCCAACTCAACAAAATACTTTGACTCATTCCCACTAAACCAGAAAATACTCATACAGTGGCTCAAAGTAATAATGGAACAAACTTAAAAATTGCATTCAAATCCAAATTAAAGTTATTTTGATGGTCTAACTAGCAAGTTTTTGTATATTTTCAAAAGAGTATTATGTGGTTTATATAAAATAATTAAAAGAATAATGAATTAACTGTTCATTGATTTAAAAAAATACAAAAACAAAATCAATAACGAAAACCAACATCCAAGTAATAATGGAACACGACGTTAATTTATAAAAATATAAGCAAAATTATTAAAAAAAACGTAGAGTTAAAATTTAGTAGTAAGCCTTTCTGTTAAATAACCGCTTCCAAATGATTTCGCATTGATTCACCTGTTTTCGGCAGTAGGACGGCTCCATATTCTCCCACTCAATAAGGGCTGTTTTTCGCTGATCACGAGTAGAAATTGTGTGATTTTTCAACTTTCCTTCGGATTACTCCATGTGAGCTCAATAGGATTGAGGTCTGCAAAGCAGGTTAGAGTTTCCAGACATGTGGTCAATTTTTAAGTAGTCAGCTTCTCACATTAAAGGACTTGTGTCTCAGATCGTTATCCTGGTCAAATGAAAATTAACTCTCAATGCCCAACTTTCTCACATTTCCCTTCAAATTATTCTTCAATATATTAAAGTAAACGTGTATTATGGTATGTTTGATTTACATCTGATTTGAAAATAAGTACAATGAATCTTATGGTGTTTTATTTACATTTTGATTGAAAGATCTCTGGTCAGGTAACCAATTAAAAAAATAAATATTTTTTCCATTGCTTAGCTGTGATAACATAATTTCGTTCATTGCAATGCTCTATGATACACGACATTTTTTGTTTTGTTATCTGGAGCGAAAACAAATAATGCTGATGGTGTTTATGGTGGCAATTGACCATGCGAGAAGCATAGATTTTGAAGCAAAAAGAATCAAACACGCAATGACTGCCCTTGAGACTTGTTAATTGACATTGCAAATGCAAGCCTTACCGGAAACTGCAAGCGTTTAAAGTCGAATGGCATGTCGGTCGGAATCATTGGGATCCGTGGTATCAAAACGTCTTCACCTTTGTAGTTTCCTTTAAGTATTGTTGCTTCAATGACGTTATTCATCAGGTTTTTTACCACAAGTCGGGTGCCATTACAAAGATTTGTTTATGTTTCGTAACATTATGATTAACGACCCGACTTTTAGTTGGAGATTGTGAGGTGGTAATCCGGGTAATTCCAGCGAAATTAAAAACTCCGTTGGATAGTTGACGTCATCATCTTGAGAAGTAACAGAATCCACCGATTTGTACGTCATCAATTCGACAGCTATTTCAGATTGAATCTTAAGATTCAATTCGTCGACATCAATGTTTTTCGCAGCCAATTTAGCACGTTCGCTCAACCAATAATGATTTTTGTAATTTTGTGCAATGTTTGGAAAAACCTTTCGGATGAGTTTGGATTTTGATTCGGTGAACTGGCAGAAAGCGACGGGAAATTGAATACAGTCCGTTGAAATGTCAACCGGGATTTTGCCGTTGCCAATGTCCAGCAATTGTTTTGAAAATACTTATCCAGATTGATCGTTCTGCAGCTCGACACGCATTTTCACAGTCAATTTAAGTTTCTTGACGTGTTTCCACAAAACGGACGACTTCAAACACGCATTAAGTTCATCGGCTGGAGTTGATCGTGGAATCACTGGCAATGTTTGACGAAAATCACCTGCCAACATAATCATCGCACCACTAAACTGGTTTTGATTGTTTCGTAATTCTTGCATCGTTTTGTCTAATGCCTCTAAAGACTTTTTATGCGCTATTGTACACTCATCTAAAACGATCAGTTTGCTTCGTGGCCATCGTACAGTTCTTGGAAATGTTGCATGTTGAATATTCATTGATTTGCATATTCAATGGCAACTTGAGTGCTGAATGAGCAGTTCGGCCGCCTTCCAACAACGTAGCTGCTATTCCTGATGAAGCAAGTGCAAGTGCAATATCATTCTGCGAGAGTATCGTTGACAAAATCAACGCGAGCAAAAAAGTTTTTCCAGTTCCACCGGGAGCGTAAAAAAAAATCCCTCCAGTTCCATCGTTCACAACTTTCATAAGAGTGTCAGTCGCATATTTTTGTTGTCGATTCAACAGTGGAACGCTCGTTCGAACTAATTCCCTCAAGGCTTCGCAATCATATTGTTTTTCGCGTCGCAACTCTTGATTGAATGCGTCTTGCATCGGACGATTGGGAGCTGTCATGCCTAAGTCACAAAATGGCTTGTTCGACATCATCAAGCACATGTTCTCAATTAATATCAAAGCCTCGTTGTAAATTTCCTTGCTCAGTTGCAAATTTGGATTTGATGTTCTAATACGCATCTAATGCAAAATATCATCACACATGGCATCTTTGTATTTGCTCCACAAATCAGTTGGTTTGGATGGGAAGAATGTCGAGATAATTATCGAAAACAGTGTTCGTATTTGATGAGGATTTGACGAAAGCCCAGCAACTCCGAGGGTGTATATCCAATGAGTGCCATTTTCTAACAAACGCATACGTTGCCACGCTTCTCTATATGTGTCACACATTTCACTATTTATAGTTCGCAAATCTTGGAATGATGTTGGGCCACGAACGTTGCACTCATCGTTTCTTGGATGAACTGTATAAATGCGACCTAATGAGTCGGAAGAAAAAAAATTGGGGTAACCTGGAACTGGATTTTCTTGTTTTCGCCTTTGAAATTTCTTTGACGATTGATTCCAAGTGTAATACCTTGGAAGTGGACAATTTTTCTTTATGTAAAAAACTTTTTGCAGACTATTACAAATATTTTAAAAAAATTATGTGTCAAAACAGTGGTCAATTTTTCTTTCACTCAAAACTTAAATTGGATTACTGCGGACATTTAAAAAAAGAATTAGCGAAATCATTGTAGCCATTTTCCGATTTTAAATAATTCAAAAAAGTGGGCGTAGTCAATTTTTCTTTCCGTAAAAACTTAAATTGGATTACTACGAACATTTAAAAAAATAATTAGCCAAATCGGTGCAGCCGTTTTCCGATTTTAGATAAATCGAAAAAAATGGGCGTGGTCAATTTTTATTTCCGTAAAGATAGAAACTCTATTCCTGGTAATTGCTCTAATGGTGGGGGTGTGCTGATGGCGGTTGAATCAACACATTTCTTTCAAGAAATAGTTATCCTTGAAGCTGTAGACATAGAATTCTGTTGTGTGCATGTTAAGTACGGTTCTTTGAGTCTTTATATTACATGCTCATATATACCTCCCTTTTCTAACTTGGATGTGTATAGCAAACATTCGGCTTCTATTAGTAAAGTTTTCCAATTGCTACATCCTAATGATCATATCTTAATAACTGGTGACTTTAACTTACCCAATGTTTCTTGGAGCTATTGTTCTGAAAACCCTTCAATATATTTACCATCGTCTGAAAGTTCATCTGATAATTACTTTTTAAATGAGCTTTCAAGTCAAGCTCTTTTCTAACTAAACTGTCACTTGAATAAGAATAACCGTTTGCTCGATCTGGTAGTTTTTGATGAAAGCAACATTGTTTCAGTGTCAAGGTCCGATCCTCTGGTCACTCCTGAAGATTCTCACCATCCATCCATTGAAATTAGTCTCAATTTTCCTAAACTATCTATTAGATGAGTTTTTTTGCAATTTTATTTCTGAATCGTGCACTAGGGGGTAAATATGAAAAAGGGTATTAAGAGGATAAGAAATGTGAAATTTTGAGTTCAATATCTCTTAAACCGAGTGCGCTCAAAGTAAAAACCTATTTTTACTGTATGTTTTTATAAAACTTTTGAAATTTAATTTTTAAACATATTAAATTTATGTAAAAACCAACAAGACATACCGATTTTAACATAAAATTCATTGCTTAATCGAATGCCATGATCAGTATTTGCAAAAATATAGTTTTTTTAATCTGCTGTACTCTGTCAAAGTTTATATTTTTTTTTTATTTTTTTTTTTTGTTTGAACCGATTCAATGAACTTGATGACACTTGTTAATGTGGAAATAAGTACCATAGACTGATGCACAATTTTATGGAGATAGTCTGCAGAAAAATAAAATATGTAAAAATTTCTTATTCAACTCCAGAAAATTAACAATTTAATACAGATTCCTCATAAGAAAGGTTTGTTACATAACAAATATTTCTGAAAACAATATAAATAACATTCAAATTGTTTCTTATGCTCTTCTGGTGCTAGTCGCCGAGCAATTACATTTTAACTACTTGCTTACTTTTACTACTTACATCCTTTTCCATTTACTAAAAAAACAACAGAAGTCTGTATTTTTCGGTCAATCATAAAATTGTCCGTACAGGTTATAAGGAGCTTGCTCCAATTGTGCTACTTTTTCTCGGCGAAACTTCAAAAATTTTAAAGGGCCAACCACAACAAATTAAAGCTCCAAGTGTGGTCTCTCGAGCGCGGTTCATAGCAAAGGCAATTACTCATTAAAAATTTATTTATTTCGGGATCAATTCGAACTTACTGGTAAATTTAAAAATATGTTCATAAAACTGAGGATAATATATTATTTATATTAATTTAAACCAAAAAACGATATCAATTTAATTGAAAATCTTAAATCTTAATCTAATCTTTATCCTTATCTGGATAAAGCAGATATTGCGGTTTTGCGGATTGAGAATTTTATTACTTTAAACAGCAATAAGTTTTTTGAAGCATTATTTTTACCAACAAAAAACAAGACCATTCGTATGGATTTTCTCAAAATCAATCCGAGTCGGTGGCTCAACGACGCGAATTATTTGAGCGCCGAAGAAGTCAACAACATGTAAAGTGTTAATGACGCTGCATAGAGAGCAATTGGTTTAATGTCTAGATTTAATGGTAAAATTACTAATAAGGAAAAAGAAAAGCAAATGGTTTTACAAGTTGCTAAACAACATCAAAAAATGTTTCCTTATTTAATAATCACAAAGAAATTTTTTTAAAAAGTGTGTCGCAGCCAATTTAGCACGTTCGCTCAACCAATAATGATTTTTGTAATTTTGTGCAATGTTTGGAAAAACCTTTCGGATGAGTTTGGATTTTGATTCGGTGAACTGGCAGAAAGCGACGGGAAATTGAATACAGTCCGTTGAAATGTCAACCGGGATTTTGCCGTTGCCAATGTCCAGCAATTGTTTTGAAAATACTTATCCAGATTGATCGTTCTGCAGCTCGACACGCATTTTCACAGTCAATTTAAGTTTCTTGACGTGTTTCCACAAAACGGACGACTTCAAACACGCATTAAGTTCATCGGCTGGAGTTGATCGTGGAATCACTGGCAATGTTTGACGAAAATCACCTGCCAACATAATCATCGCACCACTAAACTGGTTTTGATTGTTTCGTAATTCTTGCATCGTTTTGTCTAATGCCTCTAAAGACTTTTTATGCGCTATTGTACACTCATCTCAAACGATCAGTTTGCTTCGTGGCCATCGCACAGTTCTTGGGAATGTTGCATGTTGAATTTTCATTGATTTGCATATTCAATGGCAACTTAAGTGCTGAATGAGCAGTTCGACCGCCTTCCAACAACGTAGATGCAATTCGTGATGAAGCAAGTACAAGTGCAATATCATTCTGAGAGAGTATCGTTGCCAAAATCAACGCGAGCAAAAAAGTTTTTCCAGTTCCACCGGGAGCGTAAAAAAAAATCCCTCCAGTTCCATCGTTCACAACTTTCATAAGAGTGTCATTCGCATATTTTTGTTGTCGATTCAACAGTGGAACGCTCGTTCGAACTAATTCCCTCAAGGCTTCGCAATCATATTGTTTTTCGCGTCGCAACTCTTGATTGAATGCGTCTTGCATCGGACGATTGGGAGCTGTCATGCCTAAGTCACAAAATGGCTTGTTCGACATCATCAAGCACATGTTCTCAATTAATATCAAAGCCTCGTTGTAAATTTCCTTGCTCAGTTGCAAATTTGGATTTGATGTTCTAATACGCATCTAATGCAAAATATCATCACACATGGCATCTTTGTATTTGCTCCACAAATCAGTTGGTTTGGATGGGAAGAATGTCGAGATAATTATCGAAAACAGTGTTCGTATTTGATGAGGATTTGACGAAAGCCCAGCAACTCCGAGGGTGTATATCCAATGAGTGTCATTTTCTAACAAACGCATACGTTGCCACGCTTCTCTATATGTGTCACACATTTCACTATTTATAGTTCGCAAATCTTGGAATGATGTTGGGCCACGAACGTTGCACTCATCGTTTCTTGGATGAACTGTATAAATGCGACCTAATGAGTCGGTAGAAAAAAAATTGGGGTAACCTGGAACTGGATTTTCTTGTTTTCGCCTTTGAAATTTCTTTGACGATTGATTCCAAGTGTAATACCTTGGAAGTGGACAATTTTTCTTTATGTAAAAAACTTTTTGCAGACTATTACAAACATTTAAAAAAAATTATGTGTCAAAACAGTGGTCAATTTTTCTTTTACTCAAAACTTAAATTGGATTACTGCGGACATTTAAAAAAAGAATTAGCGAAATCATTGTAGCCATTTTCCGATTTTAAATAATTCAAAAAAGTGGGCGTAGTCAATTTTTCTTTCCGTAAAAACTTAAATTGGATTACTACGAACATTTAAAAAAATAATTAGCCAAATCGGTGCAGCCGTTTTCCGATTTTAGATAAATCGAAAAAAATGGGCGTGGTCAATTTTTATTTCCGTAAAGATAGAAACTCTATTCCTGGTAATTGCTCTAATGGTGGGGGTGTGCTGATGGCGGTTAAATCAACACATTTCTTTCAAGAAATAGTTATCCTTGAAGCTGTAGACATAGAATTCTGTTGTGTGCATGTTAAGTACGGTTCTTTGAGTCTTTATATTACATGCTCATATATACCTCCCTTTTCTAACTTGGATGTGTATAGCAAACATTCGGCTTCTATTAGTAAAGTTTTCCAATTGCTACATCCTAATGATCATATCTTAATAACTGGTGACTTTTACTTACCCAATGTTTCTTGGAGCTATTGTTCTGAAAACCCTTCAATATATTTACCATCGTCTGAAAGTTCATCTGATAATTACTTTTTAAATGAGCTTTCAAGTCAAGCTCTTTTCTAACTAAACTGTCACTTGAATAAGAATAACCGTTTGCTCGATCTGGTAGTTTTTGATGAAAGCAACATTGTTTCAGTGTCAAAGTCCGATCCTCTGGTCACTCCTGAAGATTCTCACCATCCAACCATTGAAATTAGTCTCAATTTTCCTAAACTATCTATTAGATGAGTTTTTTTGCAATTTTATTTCTGAATCGTGCACTAGGGGGTAAATATGAAAAAGGGTATTAAGAGGATAAGAAATGTGAAATTTTGAGTTCAATATCTCTTAAACCGAGTGCGCTCAAAGTAAAAACCCATTTTTACTGTATGTTTTTATAAAACTTTTGAAATTTAATTTTTAAACATATTAAATTTATGTAAAAACCAACAAGACATACCGATTTTAACATAAAATTCATTGCTTAATCGAATGCCATGATCAGTATTTGCAAAAATATAGTTTTTTTAATCTGCTGTACTCTGTCAAAGTTTATATTTTTTTTTTATTTTTTTTTTTTGTTTTAACCGATTCAATGAACTTGATGACACTTGTTAATGTGGAAATAAGTACCATAGACTGATGCACAATTTTATGGAGATAGTCTGCAGAAAAATAAAATATGTAAAAATTTCTTATTCAACTCCAGAAAATTAACAATTTAATACAGATTCCTCATAAGAAAGGTTTGTTACATAACAAATATTTCTGAAAACAATATAAATAACATTCAAATTGTTTCTTATGCTCTTCTGGTGCTAGTCGCCGAGCAATTACATTTTAACTACTTGCTTACTTTTACTACTTACATCCTTTTCCATTTACTAAAAAAACAACAGAAGTCTGTATTTTTCGGTCAATCATAAAATTGTCCGTACAGGTTATAAGGAGCTTGCTCCAATTGTGCTACTTTTTCTCGGCGAAACTTCAAAAATTTTAAAGGGCCAACCACAACAAATTAAAGCTCCAAGTGTGGTCTCTCGAGCGCGGTTCATAGCAAAGGCAATTACTCATTAAAAATTTATTTATTTCGGGATCAATTCGAACTTACTGGTAAATTTAAAAATATGTTCATAAAACTGAGGATAATATATTATTTATATTAATTTAAACCAAAAAACGATATCAATTTAATTGAAAATCTTAAATCTTAATCTAATCTTTATCCTTATCTGGATAAAGCAGATATTGCGGTTTTGCGGATTGAGAATTTTATAACTTTAAACAGCAATAAGTTTTTTGAAGCATTATTTTTACCAACAAAAAACGAGACCATTCGTATGGATTTTCTCAAAATCAATCCGAGTCGGTGGCTCAACGACGCGAATTATTTGAGCGCCGAAGAAGTCAACAACATGTAAAGTGTTAATGACGCTGCATAGAGAGCAATTGGTTTAATGTCTAGATTTAATGGTAAAATTACTAATAAGGAAAAAGAAAAGCAAATGGTTTTACAAGTTGCTAAACAACATCAAAAAATGTTTCCTTATTTAATAATCACAAAGAAATTTTTTTAAAAAGTGTGTCGATAATAAAACTCTCTTAAAAACCTTGTTTTTATGAACTTTGTTTAATTTGTGTTTTTAAAAAATTCAAGTTATTTATAAAATACGTTTCTTTTGATTGAAAAAAAAAACTTTGCGGACTTTCTCCATAAATCTGTGCATCAGTCTATTTACTTATTTTCACATTAACAAGTGTCATCAAGTTCATTGCATTGGTTAAAATCAAAAACTAAAAAAAAAAAATAAATTTTTAGCTTAAACAGTGTGGATTAATAAACTAAAGTTTTCCAAATAACGCTCATGGCACTCGATTAAGCAATTAAATTTATGTTAGAATCGGTAGGTCTTGTTGGTTTTTATATAAATTTAATATATTAAAAAATTAAATTTCAAAAATTCTATAAAAACATACAATAAAAATGGTTTTCTGCTTTGAGCGCACTCGGTTTAAGAGATATTGAACCCAAAATTTCACATTTCTTATCTACTTAAAACCCTTATTCATATTTTGCCCCTAGTGCACGGATCATAAGAACTTTTGCATTTCAGTACAAAAAAAAAACTCATCTACACTCTAAGAAAAAATGGCGAGATTTCACTACAATTATTGCTGGCAACACCTTAACAGCATTTATTGTAGTAAAATCTCACAGCCCGAAAATGAAAATATTTCACGCTAAAAATGCGTGATATCTCTCTTCTGCAATAGTTTCTCTCTCCTAATGTAATTATCTCCCGCTCTTTAATAGAAAAAAACGCTAGAAATGCGTTTTATCGCTCACGATTTTCTCTCTTTAACTCTTTTTTTTTGTTATATTGTTTTTTATGCGTGAATATTCATTGTTATTGTAGAAAAATATACAAAAAAAGAGTTTAATCGCTGACTCTCGCGATTTTTACTCGATTTTCAGCGTGATACTTGGAATCTATAACGCAATAAAACCATAGAACTGAACATTGCAAATTACAATTAAAAAAAAAATAAAACACAATAAAGTTGAGGGTACACAATTTAAAATTTCATTTTTAATAATAAATTAATGTAGGTAAATAAAACTTGTTTATTTAAGTAATATTAAAAGAATATTAATTAAATATTACAAAAAGCACCAATATATAAACTTAAATAAAAGAATATTTTAATAGCACAATTTTTGACAACCGATTTGATTTTTAATAATTTTTTTCGAAAGTACACTATAGTCAAATCTTTTACGGAATTCACTATGGGCTGGAACAGTTGGTGACATTTTGTAAAGTTGTAGTTTCCATATGAAAAGGAATTTTTATGTTTTAAAACAATTTAGAACGTATTCTCAAATGTTATATTTTTCAAATCACAAAATGATAGAAGGAAATTTAAAGTCTGAAACCAAACATTGCGTGTTATTTTTAAAAAATCGCAAATATACGCGTGAAATTTCACAGCAATTATTGTAGTAATATTGCAATCAGTTTTTAGAGTGTAGGGTAAGTGATATAGTTATTGACAGCCTAAATTTTCGGCACAGTTATTGACAACTTCCTTTGCATAACGTTTACTGCAATTTTAAAGAATGAATCTGGCAACAGTTACAAAAAAAACAAAAATATGTTTATTATACCCTAAACCTGAAAGGTCAGGGTATATTAACTTTGTGCAAACGTTTGTAACGTATAGAACGAAGCGAGTCCGGTATAGAAAAGTATATATATTCTTGATCAGCGTCACCACGTGAGTCGAGTTATCCATGTCCGTCCGTCCGTCCGTCCGTCTGTGTGTTGTCCGTATACACAGGATAAGAAGAAGAGTTGAGATAATTGGATGAAACTTGGTCACACACACATGGTCACATGGACCCAAGGATCTGCACTATTGAATACTTTTGGAATCCGCCCACGGACACGCCTACCCCCCATACAACGCAAAAATGTAAAACTGCATAACTCAGCTCATAAAAAGCCTACAACAATAAAATTTGGTATGTATGTGTTTTATATCAACACAAAGATGTCTTTGAAAAATGGACGTCATCCGCTTACAGACACGCCCACCTCCCATACAACCCAAAAATTGAAAACGCAATAAATAAGCTTGTGTTTAACATAAAGAGCTAAAATTTGGCACATATGTTTTTTGTAACAAAACAAAGATAGTTTTGAAAAATGGACATCATCCGCCCACGGACACGCCTACCTCCCATACAACGCGAAAATTGAAAACTGCATAACTCAGCTGATAATTAGCCTACAACAATAAAATTTGATATGTATGTGTTTTATACAAACACAAAAATGTCTTCGAAAAATTGACGTCATCCGCTTACGGACACGCCCACCTCCCATTCAACCCAAAAATTGAAAACGCAATAAAAAGCCTCTGTTTAACCTACAGAGCTAAAATTTGGAACGTATGTTTTTTATGACAAGACAAAGATGGTTTTGAAAAATTGACGTCATCCGCCTACGGACACGCCTATTCCCCATACAGCCCATAAATTTAAAACTCAATAAATAAGGTTATGTTTGTCATAAAGAAATTAAATTTGGTATGCATGTATTTTATACCCAAACTAAGGTGTGTTCAAAAATTGGAAGTAATCCGTCCATGAATACGCCCACCTCCAATAGGGAAAGCACAATAAAGGTATTAACTGTGAGCTACAGGAATAAAACATGGTATGTGTAAAATTTTCATCAACATTTAAAATAAAGGCCTTCATGCGCCCACGGACACGCCCATTTACAATAAAAATTTTTTTTGTTTTTGAAAAGTGGGTTTAGGGCATTTCATAGTCGGCCTAGACCGACTTTAGACTTTTTTACTTGTTTGTTGTGATTTTAATAAGAAAAGTGTAAAGTAAAATAGTCAACTAAAGTTATTACAACCAGTTTTTTGTTTAAAAATTAACTTATTTATACAAGTTGAGACGTATTTAAAGTTAATATTTTTTAAAATAATATATTTTATCGTTAATATTAAAATAAATACTGTTGCCAATAATTGTCTTAAATTGTTCACTGATTTCAGTTGTTGGCAGGGGGCTGTCAATAACTGTCTCATATGAAGAGTACAATTATTGTCACTGCTAATTGTTGTTACTTTATATAGTCAATTTTATACAAATTTTTAAAAATTTTTTTTAGAACAATGCCAAAAGTAACGCGATCATACAATGAAGAAACGCTTAAATCTCAGAACGAAAATAATTTTGATAATTTAATTGAGCATAATCTCGCAATTCACAATTAGGTAAATTTTTGTTTTTTTTTTAGTAAAGGTTTTTTATTTTAAGTAATTTACTACTAACGTAAGAAAACAGCGTTTTTTTATAAAATTTATTAAATATCTTATCATTAAAGTGCCTATCTACGGTAAAAATGAAATAATTTGTTATTCTTATATGATGCCAATAACTATATATTAAGTCTATGGCAATAATTGTACCATGTTGCCAGTGGCGTAGCGAGCATAACTGGCGCGCGGGGCAAAACAATTTTTTGGTGCCCCCAATGAAATAATGAAAAAAAATTATGATATATAATATATATTTTTTAATATTTAGTACAAATAATTATAATACACTTATTAAAATACATTAATACAAATAACACTATGCGTCAAAATCAGAAAAAGGTTCTGTACACGACAGTTCATTATATTTTGTTTCAGATTTAGGGTCTCTTAACACGAAAATCGCAAAACAAGTTTTTATAGTTAAGCCTAGTAGGGTACCCTTGACTTTGATGCACATTTGACTATTACGTTTTCGGTATGAACGAACCGTTATTTTACAATAATTTGTTTTTATAAATTTTGCATCATTGTATTTCAGTAATCGTCACGAAGTTTGACGATTCTTGCATTACATGAAGAAAAGTAACAGAAAAGTTCTTATGTTTTGCGCGCGTAACTGTTATTTTCCGGCACTGATACGTAACGACTTCCTGACCGAGTTATAAAAGTTAATCAAAGTACCTTTTACAAAAGGTAAAAACTTTTTATTTTTTTTGAAAATATAAGTGAATTTCAATAGAACTAAATATAAACTAAAAAAGTTTTAAAAAAAAGATGCCGAGAGCATTTGGGTACATTTGACATTTTTGATTGAGGTACATTTGACAAATATTAGTTGTACGAGTACAAAGATCGAGTAACATCGAGATGTTACCAATTCATTTAAAAGATTTTTAATATATTTCTAAATTGGTTTTAATAAAAAATATGGTTTCAAACATTAGGTGTAGCATTAGCCGAAGAAATAAAAGGACATGAAGAGAAAATAACGAAATAACGAGAAATTAAGGAATGAAGAATGAAAGTCTAAGGATATTAGTAATTCTGAGCTTTGATTATTTTGAGTTGTTCTGTAAAGCTAGTCTTATTTTTCCCCAAGTATTCAGCCACTTCATTTTTAAATTATTTTTTATGTAGAGCATTAACATCAGCGGAATTCCCAAAAGCGTTAAAGACACTTGTGGTTATCGTTAACTGGCCCTTAACTACCTAACCTGTTAACTCGTATCCATAACATCTTTGCTAGCAATGTTTATTCCTAACTTTGACAGTTCGTTAAAGATAACTGTTGCTTGCTCAACTACTCGCTAACTGAAATAATAAAGTTTATATTTTTTATTTCAATTAAGTAAATTTTACTTTATATAATTTTAACATCAATTGTATCGAACTGATCATGTTACATTCGATATTTTAACTATATTCTACTCTTACAAACACGAACTAAAGATATATTGAATTTTTGTATGAATAAGGCTGGTCTATTTTGAGAAGTAAAGCATGACTTTCTCAAATTTTTCAATTTCTTCACAACAAAATGTTTGTCAGAATTTTCACGCAACTAAAAAATGAATGTTGCGAGTGAAATTTCACGCAAACGGATAGAGTACTAGGATTTACGTGTTGTTTAAAGATTTTATAAGATTTATAAGATTTTTAAAGTTTTTCTCACTTTTTTCAAATATAGTCGCATATGTTGAAATATATCTTGTACACTTCTTGTTCAATATTAATAATCACGCTAAGCCGAATAAAATTTCTAATTTTCTTCATGTTTGATCAACAAATTTTTTCATTTGGATGAGTAGTTTTTGCGCTATCATAATTCATAAAAAATCGAAAACTATTTTCATTTTTAGTGGAGAATATAAACTACCGCCGAAAGAAATGCGTGCAAAAATACGGTCAGGAGATGCATTTGAGTGAAGACGCTAAAATTCGACATTGTACTGTATTTTACATATTTTATTCAATTTTACACTGATTGATACATTGATACTGAAATTATAATAAATATTTGAAGTGCTACTCTCAGATTTGAAAAAACATCTTTTTCTTTAAATGGAAGTTCTGTTCCATTTAAATCTGTATTATAAAACTCACCCCAATTTTTAGAATTCTTTTCAAGGTCGTTGTACGGATTATCCTTACAAAATAAATTTTCAACGTCCAGAAAATACCAAAATTTGGAATTAAGGTCCCTCGTCTTGTAAATTGTGAACTTATTTCCTGATGCAGACGACCAAGAACACTTTTCATAACGCCAGATTTTTCGCTTTCTGCGGAAAGACCATATCTCGAGTCAATTCTCCGCGCATTTGTCGGCGACATTTTATACGGATTGTTGTATCGATTCTCCATTTTTACAAAGATTTTTAGCCTTTTCGATAACTTTTTCACATATCTCGTTACAAATTTCTGCAAGTTCAGTCGCCAATAATTTGCGATCATGGAACGCTTCTTTAAACTTAATTTTAGGACCTTGTAATCTGAGCTGCACACGGTCAATTCTCTTAGAGTTCAAGCCAGAAATGGACTAAAGTTATGATATTAAAATTTGGTTTAAGATATAGATTGCAGCATTTCTGGTGTATCACTTGCGGCAGTATTTTCATCTGCTAATTTTTCTTTTAGTTCTTCCAGTCCCTCGACAATAACGCTAACTGCTTGCGCTCTGGCGCTCCATCGTGTTACAGATTCACGTTTAACATTTTTTTTAAAGCATTTTTAACAATTTCCATCGTAATATTGAACGTGAGAAAAAGAGACGTATGTTATCAATTATTCGAAAACATGTTACAAAGATTAAATCTTGGTTAGCTGTCACCAGGTATCACAATGTTGCCTTGTTAGCTATCACAATTTACAAATGTTGCCTTATTTTTTTCTATTATTCTTTGTTGAACGCCAGATATGTGATTTGACATAAGGGCAGCATTATCATAGCATTGTACCCTACGGTTGGCTATCTTCATTATTGAATTAATTAATTAAAACAAATTTTTTTGCAAAACTTTGCTTGTCTTGAGAATGATTTGGCGCCCCTCTGCGAGTGGCGCCCGGGGCATGTTGACACCCACTGTCCCCCCCTCGCTACGCCACTGCATGTTGCCAATTATTGTACTAACTCGAGTGTCAACAATTATACCAAGTGGCCAATAATTGTACTCCGTTGAGATGCCAAGAGTTGTACTCACACTGTTAACATCTATCACATTGGATACTTTTTTAAAAATCATGCTTTTTTTATTATTGAACAACATGTAATAAGAACTTTATGCAATTATTTAAATTCAAGAATTATTACTGATACAAATGACTATTTGCTTAACTTCTCAAAATAAATCATTTGTTAATGAAGTGAGTTCAAATATGAAATTTCGTTATGGGTGTCAACAACTATACCGCTTACCCTACTATCTATACAGAATCGAGCTAGTCAGCCATTCTTGGAATTCAACTTTAAAAAAACTAACTATGTTATGTTTATAATGTTATATGTTATGACAAAAATAGATTGTCCAGCATAAATTGGTCATCTATACTACATCTTAATACAAAAGTTTTATCTCACAGAATCTGTATGCTGCGGTGTGTGCGTTTAATACAACGCTCATTCACTGCTTCACTAGATCTATTCCGCAAAGAAAAGTTCCGCAAAATTGATTTCGGCCGTTATACTTCGACTAAATAAAGTTACCAGCTATTGTGCAAGCAATCTTATAACATATACCTAACAAAAGTTAAATTAAACATTAAGTCTGATGCAAAATCATTCTGGAGTTTTGTAAACACAAAACGTAAGATTGATTCTTATCCTTCTTCTATGAAATATAAAAATGTGGAATCTGATAATGATTATAGCATTTGTTACCTTTTTGCTGACTTCTTCAAGTCAACTTACTCATCGTCATCTTTTGATAATTGTAGCTACCCTTTTAATGTTCATTATGGGGATATTTGCCTCCCAATTGTTGACATCAATACCGTTTTATCTTATCTTAAAGATCTTAAAACTTTGTTTAAAAGTGGTCCCGACAACATTTCATCTTGCATTTTGAAATATTGCTGTGAAGAATTAGTAACTCCAATCACTTTGCTTTTTACCTAATCTCTAAAGGCTTGCTATTTTCCAACTATCTGGAAGTCCCTACTCATTATCCCATTGCATAAATCTGGAAATAGATCTTTAATTGATAACTATCGTGGAATTGCGAAATTAAGTGCTTTGCCCAAATTTTTTGAGGCAATTATTACTTCACAATTATCACATAGTGTTAAGTCTTTGATGTCCCCATGTCAACATGGATTCCTCTCGGGAAAATCTACGGTCACTAACCTCCTTGAATTTACATCTAACACAATAGAAAATTTCGGAAAAGGTTTTCAGACTGATGTTATCTACACGGACTTTAGCAAAGCTTTTGATGTTGTAAATCACAAGCTCTTGATTCTAAAATTATCTTTGATTGGATTTCCCACAAAAATGGTGAGATGGATCGAATCGTATCTAAGTAATAGAACACAATCTGTTCTATTTAAACTCGTAGAATCATACGAGTTTCCTGTTATCTCTGGAGTACCCCAAGGAAGTCATCTTGGGCCACTTTTGTTTCTACTTTATATAAATGATTTGCCATCGGTCATGAAGCATTCTAACATCTTGATGTATGCTGACGACGTCAAACTATTCCTGTCTTTTAAGAATGAATATGATGGTTTATTCTTACAAATTGACATCAACAATCTTCATAGCTGGTGCAGAATAAATCTAATGAAACTTAATATGAAAAAATGTAAGCACATGACCTTCTTGCGAAAACCATTCTTAAAGTGTAATTTCAAAATTTGTGACTACACATTAGAATCCTTAGATAGTTTCCATGATCTTGCAGTTACCATGGATCCTAAACTACGATTTCACATTCATATAAATGAAATAATAAATAGAGCAAATAGTACCCTAGGATTTATTAAACGTTGGGCAAAAGAGTTTAATGATCCTTTTATTACGAAAACTTTATTCACTTCTACTTCTCTAGTTCGGCCTATCTTAGAATATGCTTCAATTGTATGGTGTCCACGATACGGTTATTACATCGATGACATTGAATCTGTTCAGAAAAAATTTCTTTCGTTCTGCCTGAATTATCTTTATTGCAATATTGACTTTAATCAACCACCTTATGAATCACGCCTACAGCTATTGAATCTTCCTACTTTGAAAAATAGGAGAGTTATGCTTAACGTTAGTTAGATTGTTAAGCTGTTACATGAACATGTAAACATCCATATTTATTGAGTAAAATTAACATTAATATTCCACTTCGTCCTAGAAGATTTTTTGAGTTACTTTTTATGAACTTTTGTAGAACAAATTACTTGCAAAATGAACCATTAAGAAGCGCTTGCGGGGACTTTAATTCTGTTTCAAATATTATATCTTTAAATGAATCCATGTACTCAATTCAACATAAAATAAAAGATTGTTGTTTAATTTTTTTAATTGTGCAGTTTTAATGTAATCAACATTTTAAAGTTACGTTTATCAACGTAAAAATTTAAAATTTTTTTCAATTAGTTAACCCTGAGGAAGCTGGAAAAAACCCAGCGAAACGTCGGAAATAAATTACATGAATTTTGAATTTATTAGCTTTAAAAAACAGAAGACCATCTAGCCCAAGCGGAACAGCATAAATATTATAAACAAAAATCGGTCAAATTTACATATTCAAATAATAGATTATCTGCAATACCGACAGTGATCATGATCTTCCAATGACACATAATTCCTACCTGGTTATGGATTTACATAATACAACACATACATCTGAATGGGCCCGACCTGAACCTGTTTTGGACCTCCTAAATAAATATAATCGAACATTCTTGGTTAATGTAAACGCATTTTTTCTGTTGTGCTGTGCTAGTTGTATCTTTTGGACTTTGTCCTACAACCAGCGAGAACGATTTGTATGACATATAATAATACGACAGGCCAATGATACTGTTGTGACTCATTCGTCACAATTGAAGTTGAGTTGTTTTTATATTATAAACTACAAATACTGACCTACCTCAATAATAATGAAGCGATCAGCGTTTTTGTAATGCTTGCCAATTTAAGTTTACGGTCAAGCACCCAAAAATTAAAAAGTGCAACGGTCAGCTTAAAACAGCAAGTAAGCACGGGCCAGCTACTTGAGCTGAGCTTCTGTTACCATAGCTTATAAATTATATTGCGGAAGTAAACAAAGAATGTATATTTGTAATATGTTTGTTTGTATATTTAAAATACGAAGTATGTATATTTGTATGTTGTTTAGCAAAAATGTCTAGGTTAATGTATAGGTTAATTGTATATATGTAACTATTATGTAATTGTCATCAAGTTTCATTACGGAAGTTAAGATAATGATCTTGAGACCAAGTAGATGTTAAGATTCAAATCTGTGATATAAATAAGAGTAAAATTAATAAAAAAAAGAGAGTTAATTAAGCAATCAAGAAGTGAAGTCTCATTTTAAACTTTCAGGTACCACCAGCGCAGAAAAACATTTGGTGAGTATACATTTAATGATGTAACAGGTAATACATATAACGTTACACAACAGAGTTGTGTGGGTTCAACAAAGAACGCCACGCAACATTGTGGCGCAGCCGGTAGGATCTCGCTGGACAACCACACACAACATTATGGCGCAGCCGGTAGGATTTCACCGAGCCTGCACACAACATTATGGCGCAGCCGGTAGTCCTTTTTAAAAAAGGGTAGTCCCTTTTAAAAAAGGATAGTGATTCGAACTCGGTTACCCGTGTTCAAATAAATAAATAAATAATAATAACTTCCCAAAGATTCTGCGATTCCGTAGCCAATTCCTTGTAGTTGACCGGACCCTCCAGAGTATAATTAAAAAGGTTTAAAACCAGTAAAATAAAAATTTGTAGATTAGATTACAGAATTAAATTCACAGAGAAACTATAGTATAGGGTGAGAGTTGTTGTTGAACACAGAAAATTTCAAAGGCAACGAAAAGATAATGAAATCATAATAAAAAAAAAAAAATTCAGAATGAACATATGCGAGATGGCGAAAATAGTATCGGAGCTTGTGCCTCTATTTTCAGGAGCAGACTCCGTTGAGCTACAGGAGGAAGTGAATAAGTTTATACTTGGAACAGAATTAGCTTTCCAAGTGGTAGGACAATCGAATTTAGAAAAATTTATTCAGTGTGTGAAACTAAGACTTTATGGAGATGCTTTCAAATTAGTAAGACCAAGACAATTTAATAATCTTAATGAATTATTTATACTTATAAAGAAAACGTATTTGGAAAGAAAAGAATTAGATGTAGTATGGCAGGAAATACAGAAGACATTACAACAACCTGGTGAAGAAATACAAAAATATGCAAGACGGTTAAGTGCTCTAAAAACAACAGCAGAAGATATAATTAATAACGAATACAAAGACGGTGTGTCCGCACTTTTAAGTGAATTAAATAAAACTGTGATTACAACTTTCAGAGTTGGTCTGCAGGATTCAACTCTGAGGTTATATATGCTAAGCGTTAAAACAGGAACATTTGAGAGTGTAGTGGAAGAAGCGATAAGTGCATTTGGGCTTATCGAAAGAAGGAAAAATACGAGACCAAATCAAAGGGCATTTGGTATAAATTTCAGTAAAAATGATGTGGCATGTAGGTTGGCTGATCATGAGGTTGAAGCAGGTTATAGGCCTTACTCATCATCAGAGAACCTGCCAGGAATTCAAATAACAAGAAATTATGAGAATATAAGGTCTAGAAATGTTAACTTAACATGTTCATTTTGTAGTAGAATAGGGCACACAAGAGATGAGTGCTACGAAGTAAAAAATCAAGTTTATTGTCAGAAGTGTAGACATTATGGTCACGAATATAATTTAAACTGTTCAGATAGCAGAAATATGAATAATAATGAAATAAAGGGAAATCAAAACAGCTATGACAGAAGTCAGAATAATTATAACATAATTCAATAGAGCAATGGTAACATGATGCAAGAATCAAACAAATATGAGGTTAAATGTAAATGGTGTGCAAGATTAGGACACAAAATGCAGGATTGTGTTGCAAAGAGAGAATACGATTCGAAACAGGGAAACTATTGAGGGCCCAGCCAAGGCCAATGAGCTGGGAACCCAAAAAATTAAGGAAAACTGGGCCAAGTAGGGTAGTCACAGATGATTTCACATCAAAAAAGATTGTAAACATCTGTACACCAAGGAAAATGGGGAACAAAATACCAGAAAATCGTACATCGGTAGATAAGACTAAAGTTTTGGTAACTAATGAAGTAACAGAAAGCACCTCGACAGAAGATAGTACGTCAGAAGATAAGGCTAATTTTTTATTTAACAATTTTTATTCAAACATCGAAGAATTGATGGTAACAGAGCAAGAAAAAATAGTGGAGGAAGATTTGACGTCGCAAAAGATAGTAAACATCCTCACCACTGAGTCAAAGACGGAAGTATCAACAGATAAGGATACAGTAGGAAAAGAAGCTATATTAAGTAGTTCTCAGGAAAGAGATAAGGATTTAGCAAACTCGTTACACAATAAGAATTTTACGTTTCAAAATAGGAACGAACAAGGTAGGAGTTTTGGTTTTCGCAAAGTCAATGATGTGTTCATAGAAATTCCCTGTAAGGATTCTATAGAAGGACGACTCATTTTACTTGTGGATACCGGGGCTGAAGCCAGTTTAGTTAAACTGAATACATTAAAGAAAAATTTGAATAAAGATACAAGGGAAATTAAACATTTGAGTGGAGCATTTGGAGGTTTTGTAGATACTTTGGGGTCTGTAGAGATCCAACACGATAAGATAAAGAACTTAAGTTTTAAGTTACACGTAGTGGCACTAGAACAAGGGTTGCCTGCAGATGGTATTTTAGGTCGGGATAGTTTGTGGAATAATTCAGTTATAGATGCGATTAATAAGACGTTAACAGTCTATGGTAAACACATGGAGACTAGGGTGGAATTACCTCTAAAACAAATAAACGAGATTAGTTCTTTAAACTACAATAAGGAGATAAGAGTTAAAGCAAGAACAATACAAACGGTTGAAATTCCGATAAAAACAAATATTTCAGTTGTTGTAATCCATAAACAAGAGATTATGCCGGGGGTTTATTTAGGTGAAACGTTAGCAAATGTGAAGAATAAAATGGTATATGCAACAGTGTTAAATGCGAATAAGGATGACTGTGTCATACCTAAGGATTTTAGACCAAATTTTTCAAATTTTAAAGAGTTCATAGTGAATGCGAGCTCATCGTATAGTGCAAGAGAAGTAGACGTAAGAGAAAGGATTAATAGATTGATAGAAACAGTTAAATTCGACAAAAGTTTAAACACTGAAGAAAGAGCATCAATAGAAAATTTAGTAACGTCTTTTCATGATATTTTCTTGCTTGAAGGAGATAAATTGTCATGCACCTCTGTTTTAAAACATGAAATTCAAATGCAAAGAGATCAAGCACCAATTAATCAAAGACAGTACAGGTTACCACAAATGCATAGAGAGGAGATACAAAGACAAGTAGAAAAACTTTTAGATGATGACATAATCAGGCCAAGCAAGTCCCCGTGGAATTCACCAATGTTGCTTGTTCCAAAGAAAGCCGGGGAAGACGGACAGAAAAAGTGAAGATTAGTTATTGATTTTAGAAAAGTAAACGATGCCACAATCAAACAAGTTTTCCCTATTCCTAGAATTGACGAAATTCTGGATCAGTTAGGTCATTGTAGATATTTTTCAACACTAGATCTAGCTAGTGGCTATCATCAAGTTTTAGTGTATAGCAAGGATAAAGAAAAGACAGCTTTTAGTACGTCGTTAGGTCATTATGAGTTTAATAGAATGCCGTTTGGACTAACTGGAGCTCCAGCTACATTCCAAAGGCTTATGAATCACATACTTACAGGACTACAAGGGATAGATTGTTTTGTATATTTAGACGATATTGTAATCTATGGTAAAAATTTACAGCAACATGAGGAAAGACTTGGAAAAGTTTTTCAGAAATTGAGGGAAAATTGTTTAAAGTTAAATACAGAGAAATGCCAATTTTTACGTCGTGAGATAGCATATTTAGGGCATAAATGTTCGGAAATGGGAGCTTTGCCAGATCCACAAAAACTGGAATGTGTGAAAAGCATACCAGTTCCGAGAAATAGAAAAGAAGTTCAGGCATTTTTAGGTTTAGTAAATTACTATAGAAAATTTATAAAAAATATGTCACAAATCGTGTTACCAATAAATAATTTGCTTAAAAAGGACGTAAAGTTTCAATGGACAGAAAACTGTCAGGAAGGTTTCCAGACGTTAAAGGAAGCAATTACCTCGTCTCCAGTTTTAGCTTATCCATATTTTTAAAAACCTTTCTTATTAACTACAGACACCAGTGGAGAGGCTCTAGGTGCGGTTTTATCACAAGGCAAAGTTGGCGAGGATAGGCCAATTGCATTCGCGAGTAGGGCATTAAATAGCGCAGAAAAACGCTATTCGACAATAGAAAAAGAATTTTTAGCAATTGTTTGGGCAACGAAAAATTTTAGGGCTTATCTATTAGGAAGGCCTTTTAAGATATATACGGATCATCAACCATTGAGGGGAATAGCAAATCTGAAAGACCAAACATCGCGTTTAGCACGATTCCGGCACAAACTTTCAGAATACGAGTATGAAATTATATATAAACCAGGTAAACGAAATTTAAATGCGGATGCGCTTAGTAGGATACCCCAAAAAGAGCAGGATATAGTAATAGTTCAAACAAGGTCAAAGGCTAAAGAACAAGAAACGAAAATTGAAACGGAAGGAACTGCAGAGAAATCAAGTGAACAATATGATGATGTGTTAGACCAACAGAATAAAGAAATAGTAATTCTAACCTATCCAAAAGACATTAAAAGAATATTGAGCGATTTTCATGATCTGCCACTAGGTGGGCACCAAGGAGCTTTAAAAACCTATTTCAGAATAAAGCAAGAATATAAATGGAAAGGGATGCAAAAGCAAATCAAAGAATATGTTAAGAAATGTCAAAAATGCCAGGTGAATAAATGTTCTAAATTAACAAAAATGCCCATGGTGTTAACAGATACACCGAAGCGTCCATTTGATAAAGTTTAAATGGACATAGTGGGTATCCTACCAGAGACTGTGTCAGGAAATAAATACATACTTACTTTTCAAGATGATTTTTCAAAATACATGGCATGTGTTGCAATACCAGATGCTGAAGCTAGTACAGTATCAAAAGCATTCTTCGACGAAATTATAACTCGTCACAATACTCCAAAAGTTCTGATTACCGATAACGGTTCAAATTTTGTGTCGAAATTATTTTCGGATGTGTGTAAAATGTTAGGAATTAAGAAATTACACATAACTCCATACCACCCACAAGCTAATGGCTCATTGGAAAGAAGCCATCGTCCATTAGCAGAATACTTACGAAGTTTTGCAAAAGAGGATGGTTCAATTTGGGACCAGTGGTTAACATCTGCAATGCATGTGCACAATA
The DNA here is from genome assembly GCA_958299015.1 of Tetanocera ferruginea. Lineage (NCBI taxonomy): Eukaryota > Metazoa > Arthropoda > Insecta > Diptera > Sciomyzidae > Tetanocera > Tetanocera ferruginea. The sequence continues at coordinate 52,858,820 of OY282644.1, read as the reverse complement.
ACACACCGCACATAAGCACCAAACAAACACCGTTCAAAACTTTATATGGGTTTAATTCAGAAATGCCAACTAATCTCAAACGTAAATGTAGTCCGGTGTATAACACCGAAGATCCTTCAAAAATCCTTAAATATCAAATCCAAAGAACTCACGAACTAGTGAGACAGAACCAGGAGCGAGCAAAAGAATTATAAAAAATACAGTATGATAACTCTTTAAATCCTGTAGAATTTAAAATTGGTGACAAAGTACTGATGAAAAATCAGGCTAGAAAAAATAAATTTTCACCAATATGGATAGGCCCATATGAGGTCATAGCAATAAAAAGTCCGGTTACCACTGAGATTTTAATAAAAGGAAAAGCTAAGAAAATACATAATAATTTACTGAAATTGTTTCACAGTAATTAAATTATGTTATAAAAATAAAAAATTAAATTAAAATTAGAATTACATTAAAAAATTCAATCAAACATTAAATTAAACCAAAAATATGAAAATAAAATCAAACGAAACTAAATAAGTTCCATTAAACAAAGATATTGAATTTTTTTTTGAGATGAAAAAAAAAAAAAATTTTTTTTTTAAATTCGTTGAGATAAAGGTATTCATTAATATTTTTTTTTAATTTAACAAAGGCATTTGAAAATTAAATTTTTAATTTTTGAAAAGAAGTTTTCAAACATTAAATAAAAAGAAAATTGGTTTTAATCAATAAACATTTTCAAATTAATTATATGTTAATAGAGGGTTAAAATACAAAAGATTAAAAAGTTGTAAGAGATATTTAAGAAATTAAATTAAAATTATACAAGAGAAAACTCACAAATTTAATTTACCATACTACAAGATAAAAATTAATATTTACGATAAGATTTTTATAAAAATCAAAACTACACATTTATTACACGAAACTTTTCCGTATCAATAATCGTGGTCCTAGTTCTGGTTCGAGTTGGCCGAAGCAGCAATAAAACTGAGTCGATCAGGTGGACAACGCTATACAAGAGAAAGGAGCTATTCTGACGAAGTTCGAGGCCTCAGACGTTAATGAGTTAAAAGTATCAAAGGCTAAGTAATGAAGCAAAACATGTTTCAAGTAAAACATATAAGAAAGCATTTAAAAAACAAAAAAAAAAAAATAAAAAACACAACAAGAAAATATACAAGCTCTTAATTGTTTGTGGAAGGTTGAGGGTTACATAGTGTGATTAAAAATTTGAAATTACAGCTACAGATTATATACACAACGAGTCAAACAATGTTCCATTAAAGCGAGAAAATCAATCAATTCGTAAGATTTCTTTATGATTGAATGGCTTATAAGTACAACGATTAAAAATGAATTCGGATATGCATAATTTGTTATTACAAAATGCATTCTGGTTTAAGAAAACCACGAAAGTACGTCTATAATGTGAAATACCTGCATTTAGTACATACCTTTCTAAGAAAACGCTTAACCAGAACGAAACTAAAGTGTTTGATAAATATAAAGAGTCGCTTCCCAATTAACAATACTAGCAAACATAGCTTGTCAAAACTAAAAGCCAACTTTAATATAAACTAACGAAAATATTAACAACACAAAACACGAAATAAAAACGAAATTTGGCATCTTTTTCGTAACTTCAAGACTTCACCAACTTCAAGACTTCAACTTCAAGACTTCACAAGAAGTAAAGTAGTTTAAATACTTCAATAGAGAAGAAAAGGGGTGACATATACTTGTCAGTAACGTTTATCAAATGATCATCAAAGACAGAACATGTGCAGAGTCATCATAATAATGCCAAGAAGAGGAACAACTTTATCGACAATCAAATAAATAATCATCAAAATTACTAGGACCCACGAACAGATACACATAAATAAAGTAAAGAATATTAGATAGCTTATACAAAACTTATTTAGCACACAATATTACTAAACAGTGTAAACATGCAAGGAATTTTAAAAATTAACTGTAAAATGATGCCTGTCTCTTCTCACATATAAGTACTTTAAGATTGAAGAAAATTAAACCTCTTCAAGGTAAAAATTTTCTTTTATATGGGGGAAGGAAACCTACAATAACTTTGTCACGAAATAATCAAAAATCCTAAATTTAAGAGAATATACACAACAAATAAATAGAAAAGAGTGTAAAAAATAAGAAAAATAAATATATAAAAGGAAAATATAAGATACAAATTGCTATAAAGAAAAATTTTTATTAAAAACAAAATTAAGAGAATGATTATTATAAGACAAATTCAAAAGAAAAAAAACACTGCATATAAAACTGCATATAAAATTCAAAGAAATTTTTATTCGAAAAAAGTTATTAAATATTAATGTATTAATGATTAAAATGAACCTTATATACATACATAATGCAAAATTCTGATAATGCATGTGACGAAAAATTATTGCTAAATGAATAGAATAATTTTTCTTTGTCAGAGGGGGGAGGAATGTTGTGACTCATTCGTCACAATTGAAGTTGAGTTGTTTTTATATTATAAACTACAAATACTGACCTACCTCAATAATAATGAAGCGATCAGCGTTTTTGTAATGCTTGCCAATTTAAGTTTACGGTCAAGCACCCAACAATTAAAAAGTGCAACGGTCAGCTTAAAACAGCAAGTAAGCACGGGCCAGCTACTTGAGCTGAGCTTCTGTTACCATAGCTTATAAATTATATTGCGGAAGTAAACAAAGAATGTATATTTGTAATATGTTTGTTTGTATATTTAAAATACGAAGTATGTATATTTGTATGTTGTTTAGCAAAAATGTCTAGGTTAATGTATAGGTTAATTGTATATATGTAACTATTATGTAATTGTCATCAAGTTTCATTACGGAAGTTAAGATAATGATCTTGAGACCAAGTAGATGTTAAGATTCAAATCTGTGATATAAATAAGAGTAAAATTAATAAAAAAAAGAGAGTTAATTAAGCAATCAAGAAGTGAAGTCTCATTTTAAACTTTCAGGTACCACCAGCGCAGAAAAACATTTGGTGAGTATACATTTAATGATGTAACAGGTAATACATATAACGTTACACAACAGAGTTGTGTGGGTTCAACAAAGAACGCCACGCAACAATACCTTGTCTCAGTGCCAGCGTTCGCAACCATTTCTTTGTTTCTAAGGAAATTTGTGTGGTAAATATGACCTTGTTTGTCGAAATATCACCTTGCTGTGAACAATATGTATTATATATATATTAATAGAGAGATAATTATAATAATTCTCTCGTCTTAAGTCAAAGAAGATCTTGACGCATACGGTGCTCATGTAAGATCAAAACATGTCTCTTGCCTTCAAAAGTCCCGTAAAGAGCAGCAACAATATTATTCCTAACCAACTTCCGCATAATCAAAACTCTATTCCAAGCCCACTATTTGTATCTCTGTACTTATAGTATTACGCACCAAAATCTCTACAGTGTTTCTTAACTCTCTTAAACTTCCCTACGATATTTTTGCCCTAACTGAGACCAATCTTACCCAGTATTTCAAGAATACTGAGGTATTTGCGTCTGATTTCGTGGTGTTCAGAGACGATGGACTCGATAAAGATGATTTCTCATCAGGTCGTGGTGTCCTTCTTGCAATTCACAATCGCTTCGAACTATCCTTTGTAAAAAAATCCCATACAGCTAATTTTGAATTAATATGTGCCAAAGTCTGTATCGCAAAGCGGTTCATATTCATCATCTGCTGCTATATTCGCCCTTCTCAACCAGTGAATGGTTATCAGTTCGCAGTAGACGCAATTAATTCACTTTTTGATCTTATTGACTCATCTGACACAGTTATATTTCTGGGGGACTTTAATCTTCCCAGCCTTCAATGGGTTCTGTCAGATGACGAGTGCCATTATTTCCCTTCAAATGCTACATCTGAAAAAGAAATTCTCTTTACTAGCTGCCTTTTAGACTCTGGCCTTTACCAGTTGAGCGAAGTAACAAACAATATAGGTAGACAATTAGACCTTGTCTTTTCTTCAGATTCAGATAATTGTGTAGTCTCTACGAGTAACCACCTACTTTCAACACTCGATCACTACCATCCTCCTCTATCTCTTACCCTTTCTTACAACAATAATATCATAAACACACACTTTGAGCACGCGTATAGCTTCAAATTTCGAAAAACTTATTTTGTAAAACTTGAGATCTTAATCAGTACAATCGATTTCCAACATCTTTTCGATAATGCCCATGAAAATGTTGATAATGCTGTTGCTCTCTTCTATGACAAAATTTTCGACTGCTTCACACAATCTGTCCCATTTAATAGGCAGAAGAACTTTTCGTCATCTCCCCCCTGGTATAATAAGGAATTACGCTCACTTCGTAATAAAAGGAACAAACTTTGGCGCACTTATTTAACTACTCATTCTTCTATTGACCTCACAAATTATCTTCACGCCTATAACCATTTTTCTGCACTCTGTGAACATCTATATGAGTCTTATCTTGCTCATATTCAAACAAAATTGGTGTCGGATCCTAAAAGCTTCTACAAGTTCATAAATATTAAAAGAAAATCTGACAACTACCCATCTACCCTTACTTTTTCAGATATCTCCTCAGATAACCCGGAAATAATTGCAAACATATTTGCAAATTTCTTCAGTCAGTCATTCATAAGTCATAAGGATGAATTAAACTATGAATACTTTTCTTCACTAAGGAATTGTGCTCAAACCTCGCTGACTTCTATTGATATTACACTAACTGATGTCTTAGCAAAGCTACATAACCTAAAAGAAGATTTTTCTCCTGGACCCGATGGGTTGCCTGCTATTGTCATCAAAAAATTCGCGAACTTTTTGGCTCATCCCCTTTTGACACTCTTTCAACTTTCTATTTCTAACTCAGTTTTTCCAAAGTTATGGAAGAATTCATACAGAGTCCCTTTACATAAAAAAGGACCTAAAAATGATATTTCTAATTACAAACCTATTGCAAAACTGTCATGTACTCCCAACATTTTTGAAAGTATTATCTACGACATTCTCTTCTTCCATTGCAAATCTATCTTTCTTCCTAGTCAACATGGTTTTCTCAAGGGTAGATCGACTACCACCAACCTCACACAATTTGTTTCAAACACTTTATGCTCGTTGGAAAGTGGTTACGAAGTTGATACAGTTTCCACCGACTTTAGTAAAGCGTTTGACAAAATCTCACACACTATCATCCTTCTTAAGCTTAAAGCCTTTGGTTTTCCATCTCTGTTTATGTCATGGATTAAATCGTATCTCGAAGAACGCAGTTATAATGTCATCTTTAGATTTTCCAATTCAAAATCTTTTGCAGCTACCTCTGGTGTCCCACAAGGCAGTCACCTTGGTCCTTTGTTATTCGTCTTAACAATTGCTGATGTTGATGGTATCATCAATGAATCCAATCTTTCTGTGTATGCTGATGATATGAAAATCTACCGGCGTATACAAACTAATGCCGACTCTCGCAAACTTCAAGACGATCTGGTCAGCTTTTCCATTTGGTGCCAAAATAATATTCTGGAACTCAACGTCAGCAAATGTCAAGCTATAACATATTCTCGTAAGCGACATAAACTTCTTCCGAGAACGTATTACATTCTCGGCAAGCCAGTTCCCTCTGTATGCTTTTTAAGGGATTTAGGCGTTATTTGCGACAAGGAACTTAACTTTAGGTCTCATATTGATAATACCATTAGTAGAGCCAACTCTGCACTTGGTTTCGTGAAACACTGGTCCAGAGAGTTATCCAATCCTTACGTCACTAAATCTCTCTATCTTTCCTTTGTTAGACCCATCCTCGAATATGCCAGCCAGGTTTGGTCTCCCATCTAAAACACCCATTCAATACGAATCGAAGACGTTCAACGCAGATTCATTCGTTTCGCTCTTCGTGGTCTTCCCGGCTCTGACAGTTTCAACTTACCTCCTTATCAGGGTGACCGTTTTGTCAGAGTGCCTTTCTACCAGAAGCATGGTGAAAATCTACTGAAATCTACTAAAAAATTCTAGAAAAACTACTTAAAATCTACCAACATTTTTAAGCACACTTTTTCAATTTTAAGCGAAATTTATGGCTGTAAAAAGGTTTGAAAATTTTAAACTGGATGAATGAATAAATACTTATACTGTTGCTCGTGTAATCAGTGTAATACACAGCTGATACAAGTAAACAGTTTGAAAGAAAAAATTTAAAGATTAAAAATTTTGTTTTGAATGACTTGAAGATATCAGACTTAACATATCGGACTTAAACATATCAGACATATCGCTATGAAGCCGGTGAACAACACACGATTCAGATTGAAAAATTATATGTAACTTTTTTATGATCGGGAAAATGTAATCCAAAAATAAAAATAAAGTTGTGTTACGTCTTCTGAAAAGCTTCCACATAAAAACTCCGCAGTTAAATTCAGATCTAAATTATACTGATCGTAAAAATGAAGTTTTAGTGCATGTCATTGTTCAACAATCCGATTGACGCACGCTTGCAACGAGAGCCACCTTATGACTTAAGGCTGCTTGCGCACTTTTTCACTAATAATATTAACGACAAAACAAAACGGAAAGGTTTGGCTTAAAATGAAAAAATGTAAAAAATCTGCTAGATTTGAAAATCTACTAAAAAACTACTAGTGACTTTCAAAATTCTACTAAATCTACCAATCTAGTAGTAAATCTACTGAAAACGGTCACCCTGCTCCTTATGCCAACCGTCTGAAGTTGATTAACATGCAAACATTTGCAAAGCGAAGGGAAGTTGCCGATGTTCTCTTCATTCATCAACTAGTATGCAGTACCATTAACTGCCCAGAACTACTCCAATTAATATTCTTTAATACCAACCCACGCAACCTTAGGTCTATACCTCTTTTCCACCTTAACTTTCACCGCACCGACTATGGATGCAGTGAACCTATAACCAGAATGCTTCGGGTAACCAATAGCTTGATCAGTGAATTCGATTTTCACCTGAGCAGACCACTACTCCGAAATATTCTTCTTAACTCCAACGACACTTCCTCCCCCTCTCTAATGTATTCTTCTAATTAAGATATAGTACCGTGGTACCATTGTAAATAAAGATACTCCCTGTTAATTATAAAATTTAGTTCTGTAGTTTTCAAACTGCTTGTATTAAGCTTATATATAAAAAAAAAAAAAAAAACATCTGCATGTATGTAAAAAAAGCTACCCATGAGACGCTCACCAATACTGACAACATAAGCTTATTCAATTCTGTCGCAGTGAGAAGCAGAGAAGAAATGAAAAAGAGGCATGAATTATGCAGAACATGAGAGAAGCAAGTTCGTTATTCTCGCACGATTTGGACAATTCACGAACAACGTTAGGCACAGTTCGGTAAACGTTGGTCATTGTTGTGTGGGATGAATCAATGTTGTACTGAAAAACGATGGTATGAAAGAGACATGTTCGTGTTGAAGGCAGGGTTGCCAGAGACTCTTCGCTTAAAAACTTCAAAAAGCTTTTTAAAAATCGTCATTTAGGTCTTAAAATCGTCATTTGCCCGTCCCAAAAATCGTTATTTATGTCCTAAAATCGTCACACAGTACAGAATATTTAAATTTTTTCTTAAAGCAAAATGAAAATTAAAAATCTTTATTAATAAAAAATTAGCATTTTAAAATTATGAAATAAAATTCATATATATATATTCACACGTGGCTTATATAAGATATATTTGTATAAATTTATTGTGCAGAGATATTGATTAAAACTACTAACTGATACATTGTTGAGTTGAAATTTCTTACACGGATAGAAAAAAATGTGCTAAAATTAAGCGTTCGTAAATCAAATTAGCTCAATAAAGCTCATAACCATCTCAAAACATGTTATTTACGTACGCAGTTTATGCCAGATATAGGGCTTGAAAATTTGTTTTGATAAACACGTCAATTTGTGCTTAATAAGTGTCATCTTGGGCTTGATCATAAAAATTAATTTTTGTTGTTGTTGTTTTTGTACATCAAAAAAATGAGCAACCAAACGACATAATTCTCAGTTGGTTTTTGTTGCTGTTTGTATAAAAGTGTATAAAAGTGCAGACCTAAATTAAAAAATTATATTTTGCTGTCCGAATAGAATCAAATATCTAATTTGGATAATGAAAATATAATTTTGAATTTGCGTCTAATCAACCTTTTTTTCGGTTCCTTTGATGCCTGAGCCCCTAACATTTTGTCATCTTTTGCCTTGAATTATTAAAATTCATAAAATTTCACTTTCAAAAATTTCTTAGATCAGACAGAGCATGTTAACTTGTTTTATTCGCAATCTATAAATGACATGCATTGGACACAAATGAGCATGTTTTTTTATACCCAATACCAAAATGTCATAAATTGGACCAATTGAGCATATTAGTATTTTGACCAACAATCCAAAAACCACATACATTATGCACCCATGAGCTTGTTAATTTTTTTGATAAATGATCACATTATGGTTTGATATCAAGAATATTATGGCGAAGCTCAGATTCACTCCCAAAATAAATTGATTTGGGATTGTTTTCAGCTCAAATTTCTCTCCGTGTATTAATTAAGATTGTGGCTTAATTTTACAACAAGGAAAATTATTAAGTTTCAGATAATCTTGTGCAAACAAAATACCTTTGAGAGTATCGCTGTCTGAACGATTTTTTAATTTTTTTTATTAAAATTAATTTTTGAAAAAAAAAATTTCTTTTGAAATCGAAAAGTTTTTTGATCACCCAAGTCAATGTAAAAAAAATAGAATGCTTGGCAACTCATCTAATTTATCAGTAGGTATATCACATATCTCAACTTTTGCTATAACATAAATTCCTAAATAAATATCAAAATTTTTTGAAAAATTATCATTGTTTTTGTTATCGATACCTTCAATTTCGTTAAAATGTAAAGGAAAGACCGTAGAATTTGTGAGAACTTATTTAATGCATTTTTTCGTCACACAAATGATAGATATAATAATTTAAAATCACTTTTTAGAATGCAATTGAATTTAATAATTATAATAATTATTTATATATTTTTAGTTTCAGTATTTATAAAATAAAATTAATATTAGTTAATAACTCACTATTAATAACTTAATACTAGTTAATAACATAACTAAAAAAATAAATTAGTTAATTTATAAGTTTTTTATCGCCATATAAGTTGTATGGAAAGTTTTTGGCTTTTTTGTCATATCTTTGGCTAGAATAAGACTAGAAACTCCAGATTTTATGTGTTTGACGCGTGGAACACATGAAAGAAATAACTAAATTTTATGTTACGTAAACTTAGGTTATCTGTTAAGGGTACTTGTTCACAAGTTCACTGTAAGGTCTATAAGGTTAAACGATCGTTATTATGGGCCTCTTCAATTTTTTAAAAGTTTTATTCTAAAGCGACAGTTTATGTTAGGATTTTTTTTTTTTATTATAATTACAGCATTGTACAAAACCTAAGCAACTCGTCCTACCCATTTGAATAGAGTATCAAAATTTGTATAAGGCGCAGAAATTAATATAAGAAAAGGTGTTTTTTTGCAGCTTTGAAGATTTGATTTTGTCTGATGCCAAATTATGTCTTTAATTTTTAATTTTCAAATTTTCTTTCAATGTAATTATACATTTATTAGTTTTTTTAAGAGCAAAGTGTTGAAGCATGGTTTGATTATCTTGATGAAATTTCAGATGAGATTGAAGTTTTGTAATGATGGCAGTATATCAAGGACTACTATTTATTTAACTATTAATCGCGTTTTATTAATTTTAATATGTATTAGGGAACTTTGTTGTAGTAAAACATCGCTTAAGTAAAACGTACTCCTCAGTTTAAAGTAACATTTTCAAAACCAATATGGCGTATGAAACTTTCCCCTACACGCAAAGAAAAAAAACTTTTATCGCCAGTTTGCTGCAAACGAACTTCGTTTGTCGTGCTTAAAGTCATTTTTTGGAAACGATTGAACAGTTGTCATAATAATAGTCAGTTGCGGGAAACGCGCTTTTTAGTTGCAAGAAATTAATTTCGTTTGCCATTAACATAAGTTGTTTTTAAATTGCGGCAACCGAAAAATTTGTTTTGTTCAACTGAAAACTTAATTTGTAGAAAAAAGATCCATATTTTATGACATACACATTTATAATCTAAAAAAATTCATTCTACACAATATCTCAATGGCAGCGTGCGAACTGTCACGCGGAAGACGTGGGTTCAAATCTTGGCTGTGTAAGTACCAAAAAATTTTAATTTAATTATTGAAATTCTAATTCTGTTTCAGTAACTGCTTCGTCATAAAAAACCGTCAAAATAAGTTTTACTTAAAAAACATTAATAAAAAAAAAAACATATTTGATGTGTTTGTTTGGGATTGAATCGAGTTCCTAGACTCGAACGCCAGCACACTCGGCTAAACTTGAACTTCCAAAACAATGATACAATTTCATTAAGTTCGATGTTGTTTCGTTTCAAGCAAGAATATTTTTAAGTTGATGACAACTGAATATTCGTTTGCGACAAATACAGTTCGCAAACGAAGTATAGTTGGTGAATTTTTCAGTTGCGGTAAACGAAAAATTTCTTTGCGTGTAAACATGGCTTTTATAGCTCAAACTAGAACCAAATTGAGATAAAAAAAATTTAGTCAATACCTTTAGCCCTGTGCTTTTTACAGACCCTTCTAGAACTCATATAAAGATAATATTACTGCTGTTCTACTATGTAGAAGTGTTGAACACTTTTGAGGAGTATAATAGTTTAATTAATTATAAAATAGTTTTATAATTTTTCTCAAGTTTATTTTTACAGTTGTATTGCATTGAAGTACGATTTAACCGTTACACTCTTGTACACACCCTAGCACCCTTGTATTGTAAAAACTCTTTAAAGCAGTGATTTCTTTACAGAAATAGTTTTTGGTGGCATATAATTTAACTTACCTATATTTTACCTGTAAGTGAATCTTTAATGGGTACAAGTCACTTAAGAAAATAAAAGTATTTTTATAACTTGTTCGGTTTATTTTATAAAAAGAGGGATATTTTTTCAAATTATGTTTTGAAAGGTTAGCCTTTTGAGCTAATATGTTATACTTTTTCATTGCGTTATTAAGGAATTAAGTATGGATTCATAAATTTTATAACTTTCTTGTGATAGTATAATACAATTTTATTGGCTTTTATAATGGTTTTCTTTTATTTTAATTTCTTTTTTTCATATTTAATACTCTTGATAAGAAACCACAAAAGTTTAAGTCAACCAGGAAAAAACAATGAAAAAACATGTTAATCTACCGTTAAGAACCGAAATGTTGCAAATAATCCTCAAAAAATTTTTAAATTTTTTTATTATAAAAAATACAAATAAATACACCCGAAAACAGTAATTCAGTAAAGCACCCGAAACATGAAGTGGTCACGATTTTTTGGGGCTTGTTCATCCAAAAATCAAAAATAATATTGAAATTGCTCCTTTGAAAGTTTTTGAGTTTTAAATCGAAGAGTTTATAAAAAAAGGTATTTAATAAACCGATTTTTGACTTAAAATGAATTTATTTCAGGTTATAAAATAAAAACTATTTCTCAAAAATAAAAATCGAGGAAGCTATTGAATTTTCTTTACAAGTGAAAAAAATTTGGTACTTTTGGTATTCAAAAGTATCAAAAAAGTATTCAAAAGTATTCAAAAGTAGCAAAAGTATTCTTAAAATGTTTCTTTGCTATGAAAATTGGAAGGATATATCCTACTACTGAATTGTTAAACCGTATTTATATATTTCAGTATTGGGCGGCTTTGAGCATTATCCAAGATCTGGAATCTTTAATTTATTTAAATTAATAAAAATATAAGATTTCAAAAGGAAAACTAGTTTGAACTAAACCTCTGCACGAGTGCGCTTGAAATGCGTTTCAAGCCACTTGTTTGTGGTACAAGCCTTTGCTATGTTATGTTCTCATCAATGAAACCAAGCATAACACTGCAGAGAGCACCCGTCGCTTGAGCAGAACAAGAACAAACGAAAACCGAATCAATGTTATGCACGATTCGACAAAGAAGAATGCAATGACTGGAAAGTTATGTAAACAACAGCAGAACGCTTGATGTCGTGCTGTGTTCTTTTGTTTTTAGTAGTATCCGACCGATTATTCGGCTTCTGCTTCCGTAATCGTCATAATCGGCCGATATTTTCACCTTCGGCTTCGGTTTCGGCAAAAAAGTAGCAACAATGCAGACATTAACTGCGTTTAAGATATACATAAAAATAAACAAATGACGCACAAAAAGGAATGCAAAAAACAAGCAAGCTTTGCCAAGGTTCTGCTGTGTTAGGTGTGATTGATGCATTTTACGCTGTTATCAAAGTGTTCTGTTAACGATAAAACGAACAACATCGTGTTCTGTTAACGCAAACAGCATGCATGGTTATGTTTGAAGACGATGAGGGCTCTGCAGTATCAGGGTTGCCACAGCCTAAAATTTTCTTTTACCAAAATTCCCAAAAATATTTCACATTTAAGAAAAATATTTCACATCCACAAAAAAAATATCAAATATGTGTGATCAATCAAAAAACGAAATATATTTACTTTTTTGACATATATTTCATCCAATATAATTGTAATAACAAAAGCTGTGTTTGATGACTCCTATTTATTGAGGACATTTTTCTCTTTTTACCTCCACTTACTTGATATTGCTCTTTGTTTTTTGAAGCTGCTCTAAGTTACGCTTTCAGCTCTTTTGTACGCTTAGTTTTTTTGTGGTGTAAGTAAGAGTAACATTTAAATAAATCAAGTATTTTGGTTCTTGTTGAAAAATTCGAAAAATTGAAAGAGCTTTAACTAGGTTCTTTCCTTACCTATTTCAACAGTTTAATGAAAACAAGTAATTTTTTGACTTTTTTCTTAATTTGCTTGCTTTTGGCACTGAGTATTTGTCATCGAACACAACTAATATTATTGTATACCAGTATTCATGTATTCAAGTTTCAAATATTTTAAAACATGTAGCAGATATCATGGTTAAACGAGAAATTTCCAATGATTTTTCTTAACAGTTTTTGGAACTTAAAATTCAACTTCTGAAAAGCGCTTTATTTTTGTTGCGATGATATTGAAGAAAACGAGTAATATTGAGTTTTCTTTCCAATATGATGAAGGTCAATAATTTTATTACGTTTTTAAAACTAATTGGAGTTCGATAGTGGCCGAAATTCTACCTTTTCACTTTTATTCTCTCGATACAAAATTAATGTGAAAAACAAATGTTCTTCATAAAAATTTGGCAAAAAATTTTTTCAAAAAAAAATCGGTGCACTCGTTCTCCGCACTTTGATTCATTTAAAAAAAATTAATCAAAATCGGCAAGAAACACGTGAGAAAATGGTCTTTTACTATTTTCCCTACGCCTATTTATATATAGATAAAAAAAAGAGACGATAATTTAAGGGCGGTAAGGTTTTTAACCATTTTTTATATGAATGCTCAACATCTCTAGAATATTGTGTCCAAATTTGAAGTCAATCCGAGTAAAACTAATGGAGGTACAAATTTTTAAGTAAGTGTACCTCGAACGTACAAACGTACGTGTACAAAACTTTAAAGCAGTTTTTCCGCAGTTTGTGTTTTCAAAGTCCGTGTTCACTACCAGTCTTCTAGAAACTACTTGACCGATTCATTTTAAACTTGGTACACATTTTCTACATATAAAATACTTTCCTCCAACGTTGACTAAATTTTAATGGTTTTTGATTTCAGATAATTTCCGACCGAGACATTGTGAACACCGCAAATTGCTATTTTTCCAAGACGCTCTGGGAAAATCTCTGTCACCAGCTTGTGTTTCAATATTTCAGAAAGAAAAAGAGTATTGTTAAAAGTACTCTCAATAATGTCCAAAAGATTTTAATAAATTTGCTCAATCCATACTCTTAAAAAAATTCACAAAAAAAGTGTTTTTTACGCTGTAACCCTTACTTCGCCCTTAAGTTTTTGAGAAATTTTTATAAAAATGTTTTTCGTTTTCACTAGAAATTTTACCAAAATGAAACTTAATTTCACATTTTCACATCGAAAAAAAAATTTACCAGTTTTGGTAAATTTTTCACATTCTGGCAACGCTGTGCAGTATTCGTTTGTTGTCATTAAATGAATTGGATAACCTCTGCTTGACTAACAGAGTTCTGTTAAGCTCTGAACTCTACACTGTTGGCTCTACTGTTGTAGGAAAAACGAGTGCATTCGTGCAGAGGTTTAGTTTGAACTAACCTTTTAACTGTAATCAGCCCAATGTAGCAGTTTATAATAAGGTTTATTTCATGTTTGAATGCAAAAACCATGATTTTTTTCACCGAAACAGGATTGGACCCAATAAGGCAACGTTTCTCAGTAATTAAATTTCTAGCGCTCGAAAATATTCGCTCTGATGAAGCGCTTCTTGCAGGAGTATGCTTATATTTTGCAGCTTAGTTTATAAAGTAGCGAATAATTCATTTTATTAAAGTCCCACCACTGAAGAACGTCAAAATTGTTGTACATTGCTTCGTTGACATTTTCGTATAATGTTATTTCGTTTTGAACTCTATCAACATTGCTTGGAGCGCTGAAATCCTGAAGAAATCCTGAAAACAGAAGTTCCTTTTCGTTTGTTAAAGGCTCTGATATTGATGTATGTTCATTAAGCCGGATCGAAATTTAGATATCGCCGGACACCAACTCAAAAGTTAGAGGGACTCTTAAAAACTATTTCTGCATCATTTTTTTTTTGAATCGGAGAAATCCCCATGGAGCGGTTCTCCTTAACCCTTTTTTTGGCCAAAAAATCATGTTTTTTGCCTATAACTTTTTTTCCTTCAGAATGCATACCCAAGATAAGCAAAAAAGTTAAGATTGTGATAGTACACAAATATTGGTTAAAAAAAATTTTAAAATTTGTTATCCTTACAAACTCTTTTGAGACCCCAAAAAATCGATATATCATCATTTTCGAAAAGGTGTTTTTTTTAAACACCTATAAAATATTTATTTTTCAAGCAATTCATATGCATTTATGCTTAGTGAAAAGATATTGAGCTCTTCTTTCCATTGATATATCTTATGGTGTAGTTTAACCAAAACTAAGTGCCACAATTATATAAAACATGAGAAATTGATATTCAGAAGGATTCTTTAGCTTAATTATTATTTAATTGCCTTAATTACCGTTTGATTTTGACAAATCTTGGTATGTTTGAGTTTTTAGGTACGCTAAATCGAATTCTGACAACCATTTTTTAGAAAAGTATACGCCAGATGGCGCTCCAGTACAAAATACATGAATTTCGAAAATATTTTTTTTTAACGCCAACAATATACGTATTTTTCATGGAACTCACTTTTGATAAAACCACTCCATACGTTATACCAATGGAAAGAATAGCTCAATACTTTACCAATAAGCTTAAATGCATATGAATACCACGAAAAATGTATATTTTATAGGTGTTTAAAAAAACACCTTTTCGAAAATGATGAAATATCGATGTTTTGGGGTCTCAAAAGAGTTTGTAAGGACAACAAATTTCAAAATTTTTTTAACCAATATTTGTTTACTATCACAATCTTTACTTTTTTGCTTATCTTGGGTATGCATTCTGAAGAAAAAAAAAAGTTATAGGCAAAAAACTTGATTTTTTGGCCAAAAAAAGGGTTCAGGAGAACCAAAACCGCTTCATGGGGATTTCTCCGATCCAAAAAAAAATGATGCAGAAATAGTTTTTAAGAGTCCCTCTAACTTTTGAGTCGGTGTCCGGATGACTTTTTTTTTCTCCATACAAAATCGATCCGGCTTAATGTTCATAATCATTAGAGTTGACACCTATAAAACTTTCCATCATCTTCTTGCAGTTTTCTTTTATTACATTTTTTTCCGAATATGAACTATTGTCAAGTGCAGAGTAGGGTAACTATCACCTTAGAGCTCTTTCGAGGTTTCTTCAAAACTTTTTAACAGTTTAATAGTAGCAGTTAGCACGTTTAGGTTAATACCACTAATCCTCTGCCATTGATCCTTTTCCCGCAATATATTTCCAATTTCAATCCAATTGCTTTGTACTGAATTCAGCAAGTAATAAATTGTGTTCCATCTCGTTGGTGAAAAACTTTTGAGCGTTGTTGTGAGCTGGGAATTGGCTCCGGACTTCTTAAAATATTTCACAAGTTTTGTTGACTTTATGCAAAGTTCATTTACATCGAAGATATTTTTTAAGCTCTTCTCAACTATGTTGTGCAAGAGATAGTTAATGCAGAAGATATGATCCTTTGCGCTAAATGCAGCTTTCATATTTGAAGCTCTTTCGGTTGCGATTAATGCCTTGTCTAGGCTGCAATTAAATTCGCCTAAAGTCGCAGTTACCTTGTTTAGAATTCTTTCATCTAAATTGAATTGTATTATAAAATATAAAGATGCAATTTATAAGAAAATTTAGTGAATTTACTTTGTGCTTAAGGAAGTTAAGAATACCCTGCATATAACCCGGTGGTAATCACATTTTCTTCTCAGACTTTAATTTAATTTGTTATAAAGCATAACCAACACAGAAGAACAATGAAAAACTTGTAGGGTTATGGGTAATAAATTCTCACGGTTTTTAACGCATTTATAAAATATAGTGTCCGTTTTTCTTCTTCAGCTCGAGTTAAGTTATAAGAAATCTTCTGAAATCCGGGTCTTTTTCGAATTATTTAACCTCTAAATTCCATCTAAATTGCCCTATTGCAACGTCAAAGCTGAAATCACGAAGACGATTGATTTCGATTCTTTATGAAAAACATGAACCATTTGAATTTCTGAACCCAAAAATAGATTATCTTTGGTAGTTTTGACGATATCCGCCTGCAAAGCTGAAAAATATTCCAAAAGTTGCATTGTACGCATTTTTAAGCACCCTTTAAATATTTATTTCTCTTGAGTTTTTAAAAATTGTTTTTATGTATTGGAAAACTTGCGGACTTTTTATGAAAAAGTAGTTATAAAATATGTAATTTATAATAAAAATAATATTTTGTTATAACTTCTAAACTAGAGCTGAAAGCGAAAACGAACACCATTTTATAAATGTTTAAATAAAGATGAGAAATTAAGATGAGAAAAATAAAGAAAACTCAAAATACAATTAATTAAAATATAATTATATGTATTTAGAAAAAAATAAGGTTCTCTAAATTTTATGTTCCAATGTATTAGCAATAAACATGGCATCGCAAACGTTTCGACTGCATCTAGAAAAATGCAGATATCTGCGAAACGTAACATAATATGCAAAGCGATTAAATTAAAATAAAAATGGATTAACGTGGCTTTCAAGTAATAGTTGTCATTTTGTTATATTTCCATTTGTTTTTTCTGAGCTTACGCGAGACATAAGTTAAAGTAATTTCAACTTTATATAGCATTAACTTCCAAAAATATCGTATTTATTCTTTTTGAGTTTTGTATAAGTAATATTAATGAAAATAAAATAGAAACGCATATGAGCCACCCGTACTGCGTAAGTGGTTAATTACTTCGATCAACTTCGAAAATAAGCCATATAGGATGAAAACCATGACTACATTCCATACAAAATGCCGTTCTTAAAATGGAAAATTTCTTAAAAATCTATACAAATCATTGCAATGACTTGAAAATTATAACATGGGCTTTACTTTGAATTATTAATACTAACATAGACAGGTCTCAGGTGTCACTCTCCGATTTGAATGAGCTTTGGATATGTACTAGAGGAAATCATTTCAAGGTTGATGTATTTTATTTTATCTGCTGAGTCTTTTACATTTAGTAAACACTAGCTTTTACCCGGCGTGCTTTGCTACGCCTTATCCAATTCCTTAGAGCTACCGTGTGTGTCTGTTTATTCGACGGTAATCTAACAGATGTTGCGAGTAACAGTGTTAAATTCTGTATTTTTAAAAGGAAAAAAATACTTGACATATTCAATCACTGGATGGAAAAAAAAATGTATTTCTTTTTATTATCATTGTTTTAAAAATTGAAAAGTATTAAATGAAATAAAATGTAATTGTAATGCATATGAGTATACTATTTTCTTTGTCTTGCCAAGTGGAGTATAAACGAACATATCAGTTAGAGTAACGACGCGAGATCAAGCTACATATAGCTTGCCATGTTCAAAACATGAATTCTCTAAGTTTATTCATTGAAGTCTCTCGAAGTCATTGAAAAGGCCAATCTTATCGGAAACTGCGAATCATCCCGATAATTGTAATTTTCAAATATGCCACTACTTCTATGGGCCGCCTTCTTTGATTCACTGGGAAATCTAGAATTTATCTTTTCACTAAACAGTTTTTATTTTCTTTCTTACCAGGAGTGAATAGTCATAGAAAAAATGTTAAATGATTTAACCATGTAAATGTATTTAAGGATTGGTTTATTAATTCTCTGGTAATTTTTATATGTTGAAAATGTAGCATCGAAGCAGTCACCGTACCTGACTGTCAATTACTTAGTACTATTAGCAAACCCGCTGCACACTTCGTAGTGGAAAATAGAAAAATAAGAAATCAATTTCAAATTCATTTAAATCAGTGAGTATAAGAGTTTTTAGTGAAGTGCTCTGTGGTACTCAATATTTTTGGTTTTTCCATTTTCGGTGTAAATATACAAAACCGATGGTTTGCCAACACGCGAACAGGGTACATATAACTGTCCATGTGAGAAAACTGGATACTCTAAATTTACTCCACAAAAAGCTAACGATTGGCCTTGTGCTTTATTAATAGTAACCATAATAGCAAACGCAAGACGAATAGGAAACTGAAGTCGTTTAAATTCGAATGACATATCAGATGGAATGAGTGGAATGCGTGGAATGAATACATCTTCGCCTTTGAATTTGCCCGTTAAAATAGTTGCTTCAACAACATAAGCCATTAATCTTTTAACATCAAGTCTTGTACCATTACACAAACGGGGTTGATTAATATTGCGAAGCATAATGATAGGTACTCCAACTTTCAATTGGAGATTATGCGGAGGCAATCCTGGTAAATCCAACGAATTCAAAAATTCTGTTGGACAATTCACAATATCTTTTTCATTGGTAACAGTATCCACAGACTTGTACGAAACTATGTCACCAGGAATCTTGGATTGTATGGCCGTGTTTAGTTCACTAACATCTTTGTTCTTAGCTGCTAAAATTGCTCTTTCACTCAACCATGCATGGCATTTATACTGTTGTGCTATGTTCGGAAAAACACTCTCAATCAATTCCGCCTTCGACTGTACAAAACGGCAAAAATCATTTGGCAATGTTATCAACCCAGCTTCATCAACGGGCATTGCACCATTCCCAATTGTCAATAATTGCTTCGAGAACTTATCAGCAGATGGATCATTCTCCAACTGAACACGAACGTTGATTGTCAATTTCAATGTTTTAACAAATCTCCATAAATAGGAAGACTTTAAGCAAGAGTTAATTTCGTCGGCTGCTGTCGATCTAGGAATGACGGGCAATGTTTGTCTGAAATCGCCTGACAATAAAATCAATGCACCACCAAAAAAGTTTGAATTATCCCGTACATTTTTCATTGTTCTTTCAAAAGCTTCAACGGACTTCTTATTCGCCATAGTGCATTCATCCCAAATAATCATACAGCAGCGTTTCAGTAATTTTGCCGTTCCAGATGTTTTTGAAATGTTGCATGTTGGTGTTTCATTACCTTGGTAGTTTAGCGGTAATTTCAATGCAGAATGTGCTGTCCGATATCATTTTTTTGCACGCATTTTTGAATTGAGTGACAATAAACGGCACTTGATGAGGTAGAGTGATGGTCGATGCAATATTAGAAGTTCTTGTTACCAGCGACGATGAAAGTTGTAATAGAGATTTGAATTAAAATTATAACGTGACACATTCTTTCTATCGGCATGCCTTTCTTTATCTTCATCTGGGCTTATACGCTGAACTACATGTTCAAATGCCTATAACTTATGAACCAATGCAGATACAAAGACCGTTTATACATAAAAACCGTCGTATTGACGTCACCTTTCATGTGAAATTTACAGAACCAAAAAATCGGTTCACGCATTACAGAGAACATCAATTTCATACACAATGCAACTTATTTTTATATATATAGATTACATATAAAATATTAATATTTACCGTTAAATTTGAATACAATAAGTTAATTCAAAATAAAAAAATTAGTTATTGATACCCATATTGTATACTTTCTTTAAAATAATAATTACATTTTATAATCAATAACACAGTTGTGCATTTTTTTAAATTGCTTGTAATTCTTCTAATTGTTCCAAAATGTTCATTAAAATATCAAACGAATGTTTTAAAAGCTCATTTAGTTTGTTAAATGTTTATTTTAGAAAATCAAACGAACGTTATATAAGCTCATTTTAAAATGTCCGTTTTTAAAATGAAAATAAACGTTAGAGGAGCATAATCTGGGTAAAACGTTTTCAGAAGTAGCACGTTTCCTGCTTTTCGGGCTACGAAACGTTTTCACAGTTTTCTCTGTGTAAATGCTTAATGGAATCCAGAAAAGTGACTACGACCTCAGAAAATCCCATTGCATCCGATTGACCATATAATCATATACTTTGGTCTAAATGCTCCATGGAATCCATAAAAGTGCCAATGACCCGCCTACGACAATAGATAATCCCATTGCATCCGATTGTCAATAGAATCATCTAATTTTGTCAAATGTCCCATGGAACCCATAAAAGTTGCAATGACCACTGTGACCTCAGATAATCCCATTGCATCCGACTGACCATATATTCTAAAGAATCGTAAAATCAAGGATAAAAACTAAAGCGTAACGAAAAATGGTGGAAAATTCAACCATAATTGTGTTTGTTTCAATACGCAAATTGAAGTTATTGCGAAAAACCGTATTTGTATACCCCCACGCGTACTTCGTTAGTGGTATATTAATTTTGTCACGACGTGTGTAACGCCCATAAAGAGGCGTGATAGGTAAAGAAAAGTATATATATATACTTGCTCAGCATCACCACCTGAGTTGATTTAGCCATGTCCGTCTGTCTGTCCGTCTGTGATTACAGCCGTTATTTTGAAGCTTTCGTACGAAATTCGAAAGTTAGCTTTTTTCTGAAAAACTAAGATCAAGTTCGAAAATGGGCTAAGTCGGATGGAAACCACGCCTACCTCCCATACAATCCCAATAATTAAAATCCATAAATAAGCAAATATTTAAGCTACAAAACTTAAATTCGGTATTTGTGCAATCTATGACAAAACTCAGGTGTGTTAGAAAAATGGGCGTCATACACCGACGAACTCGCCTACTTCCCATGCAACCCCAAAATTTAAAACTCTAAAAGAAAGGTTCTCTTTAAGCTACAGGAAAAAGAATCAATACGTTTTTTTTATATAAAGACTTAATTGTAAAAGAAGAATACACCCAGCTCCCTTACAACCCATAATATTGAAAACTCTATAAATAATCTAATATTTAAGCTACAGACCTGTAATTTGGTGTTTGTCAGGGGCGAAACTACTGGGGGGTAAGGGGGGTAAGTTACCCTCCTAGCTCTTTTAGATCCGCCCTAATTGTTATATTTTACTGAAATATGTTTAAAATGTTGATTTTTATTTACAATAATTATGAACGGATCAAAGTCAGTCGTACGATTTTTTCCCATTTTCACCATCAGCCATGTCAAAAACCAACATGCCTAAACAAACTTTCAGTCGGCCAAATTTGCATTTAGCCATGCTCAAAACCAACTGTATTTAATCCCAAAACCTAAATGCAGTGTCTTTTGGTTTCAGTTGGTCATTTCTTTAGCAATAGCATATTATTATTTTTTTTTTTTTTACTTTTTTTGACTTTTTTCTCTCAGAGAAATCAAGTCAACCAAATCTTTTTTGCGACTTTTAGACGTACGTTGGTAGGTTTGTTTAATATTTTTAGTCGTACCTTATATAGTAATACCTTAAACCAACTTCAGTCGATTAATTTTTAATATTTTGCCCATAAATACATATAATAATTTCTGAATGAACAATCCCTACAGTTAAAGCAGTTGCGTACAAAAAATTAAGCCTTTGTACGAACTCTTTTATCCTATGCTATCTTCAACTAACTTGACCCAAAAGCGAATTCTAGAATCAATAGAAATGTTACCAAAAAATTGTTGGGCGGACCCAATACAATTGAAAGTGGAGTTTGAAGTATTCTATGATCTATTTGAACGTGTAGAAACTCCATTAGATGCAGCTAATGTTTCAAAAATCAATAAATAATCCCTTCCTGCGGCTAACAAAATCAGTTATGCGTTTCTCGACAACTTTTCAGGAGAGCAATAAAACTGATTTATAGTCTGCACGTGCAACTTTATTCCAATGTTATCATTTTGTATTTTTTAATTAAATTCTAGAGATATAAAATTATTAAAAAACAACAGCAACTTCTTACTCCAGCAAGAAGAGAGGATGAATTCTTTCGCTTTAAGACACAATCGAATTTTTTATGTGCATTTTGTTTTTACTATGAACAACTTTTTCGACCACATACCTGATTTTTCAAATTTTTAATTAAATATTTTAAAAACTTTACAAGGAATTTATTGCAGAACTAATAATAAAATGTCTGCAATACTTGGACCAAAAGAGATAACAAAAACCGTTCTGCGCATAGATGGACATCGAGTAGGGCTACTCAACTATGCAATAAAAAAATCATAAAAAATCAATTGAACTCAGCAGATATAAAAAAACTACGTCAACCTTTAAATATTGTCCTCTACCATATATCCAAAGCTCATTCAAATCGGAGAGTGGCACCTGGAGACATTTCCTTGCAAGTTAAAAAATTATCAATTTCAAAATGTTCCTGAGCTGAGAAAACTTGCTGAGGTTTTTTATTTCAAGCTCTCCTAACATTATGTTTTTCTTGTGTACAGATCTGTGTCAAAAAATCGTACAAATAATTTGTACAATTAATTGAGTTTATCAAAAATTACTCTTTTAAAATAATGGTTTTCTATACTTTAATTTCAAGTCAAATGTTTGTATTTGAGAAAATGATTCCAAAATGTTTTAAATATTTCGTAATACTAAATTCTATTTTAGATTAAAATAAAATGTTTTAAAATTTTTGTGTGAAGATTATTTCCTATTTATTTAAGGCGGTCTTCTCATTAAAAACCCGTTTTTTGGACCCTTTTTAAAAAAATTCTTATTTGAAAACGCAAAGAATAATTGAAAACTTTTTTTATTTATTGTATTACAAAAGTTTCAAAGTAAATAAAAAAATTTTTTTTGCCTCGATACGTGGGCTGTTCAAAAAGTAATGAGACTTCAAAGTTGGTGGTGAAAAAAAAAGGTGTCGTCACGGCGGCCACGATTCCGGGTCTCCGGAGCGTCTGAAATGAAAAAAAAACGGGGTTATAATCAGTATATATGTAATTCTCGGGTGAACCTCAAGCTTAATTTTGTAATTTTTTTTGACAAAATGGCGGCCATTCAAAAAAAAAAATTCAATTTCGGGCTTTTTTTTTGTAGTTTAGTGTAAAAAAAAATAGTAAAAAATTTTTTAACATTATGGTCGAGGTTCACCCGAGAATGGTGACAATTCTGCGTCGATTCCACTTTGTTTTATGAAAATCGGTTCAGTTGAACTGGAGATATCATGGCCGCCAGTTCGAAAAACGTGGTTTCGAGATAAACGCGTTTAAAGTTTAAAATAGCTCATTTTGACGAAGACCTTGCTTCACAAAAAAGGCTGTATCTTCTAAAGTATTTCGAATTTCTAAAAATCCTTTTAAGGGCATATTCACAACTACCCAAGCTATAAATAAATGCAAAAAGAGTCGAAAAAAAAAGTTGCTCAATGAGAAGACCCCCTTAAAAACTTTTTGGACAGTATTTAAAACATGGATCACAAAATTAAATGTATAAAAGCTTTCTTTTCTTCTCGTAGTGTTCGATTGTCTGAACTATTTTGAAAACAGTAGGACTCTTCTGTAAAAAATCAAGTCATAATTCAAAATAGAATCTCTTTTTATAACCCCCCCCTCCCCCCGCGTACTGTGTAAGGGCACGTAATGTGTATAGAAAAGTATATAAATTCTTTGTCAGAATAACCACCTGAGTTGATTAAGCCTTGTTCGTCTGTCTGTCTGTCGGCGCGATTACAAATTACGGTTGTAATTTCAAGCGATCGTAATGAAGTTCGATTGTATTTCTTTCTAAAATGCGAAGATGAAGTTTGAAAATAAGCTTAGTCCAATGTAGTTTATACCAAATCTAAGGCGTGTTCGAAAAATAAGCGTCATCCACCCACGAACACGCTCACCTCCCAAACAACCCCAAAATTGAAAATTCAGTATAGAGCCTTATATTTAAGCTGCAAGGAAAACAATCTTATACGTAATACGTATGTACTATTTTAGACGTCATTGAAGATTTTTTTACCCTTCGAATCGGCCGTAGATGTATTTTAACTTCGGACAACCCGAAGGTATACCTTACTACTTTTACTCTACGAACTGCAATTTAAATTCTGAAAATGTTGATAGAATTCATTTTCCCACGCCGCCAGTATGATTAAAGGCCTTCGAAAAACCCAATAAAAATAGACGATCTCTGCACTCTTCACAACAAATTTGAAAACAATGTGTTCTTTGTTCTGAAAACGAATATTCATATTTTGCTTAA
This sequence comes from Tetanocera ferruginea, assembly GCA_958299015.1. NCBI lineage: Eukaryota > Metazoa > Arthropoda > Insecta > Diptera > Sciomyzidae > Tetanocera > Tetanocera ferruginea. Next base: position 52,834,092 of record OY282644.1, on the reverse strand, counting down.
ATTAAACTAAAAACTTCAAGTCTTAACTAGAACATATTGCTGAGATATAAATATAAAAAAGTTAACTCATATAAATATCAAGAGTAAGAAGAAATTTACTGATTTTCACGTCACAATATGTAATGCCAAAGTGAGTACCATTGCCATATGAAGGGTAAAACCGAAACAGAATTTTCAAGAATCTTATATTTTAATAAGTCGTGTATAAATACTTACTGGTGCAAGGTTCAAAATCCATAGATTTTAATGAAAGAAGCTTTGTTTCAATTTTGCCATTTCTTATAAAATGTATAGTTAGCGATAAGTAAGACATTTTCAGGTAGTTGTCACTCCAAAGGTCTGAGGTTAGACCATAACCACCACAGTTAACTTGCTGAATTTTTGCTTTAATCAAATCATACGTATTGTTATAGAGTCTATCAATATTTCTGGATATAGTTGTAGGGTGCGGTAGAAGTTTGTCAACATCAACGTTAGATCCATATTTTTTTCCTACGGATAAAATCACCTCAACAAATTTTTTTAGGCCGTCATCTTCAATAATTTTAAACGATCGGCAGTTTTTAATTACCCACTCCGTGGTGACACTAATGACCTGGTCCTTCGTGTTGTGGTCCACGTCTGATTTAGGTTTTTGCACCAAATTGTCCTTAAAAGTTTTAAAGCACTTATGCTTAACAAGGTTAGAAGTGCTATTATTAAATTTATTAGCATTACTGCATAGTTTGCATGCTACGATATTTTCAATAATTCTTCCGCCATTTTCAACATTGCCAAAAACCTCCCAAACCTTGCTTTTTCTGTTTTTCGTAGTCACTTTATAATCACCTGAAATTATTTTTGTTTTTATATCCTGTAAATTCCGTTCCACAGGCAATGAAAATTCCGATGACATTGATTCGTCTGATGTTATCTGTATTTAATATTACTTTAATAATTGTGGATTTATATACAATTTAACAAAAAACTTACATCCATTTTTACAATTTATAATTAACAAATTATTCGCACAAACGACACGAGTATACAGCACCGCAAAACCTTTAAGCGCAAAAATTCTAATGACAATGTTTGAACAACGGAACAAGTCGTGAGAGTGATGTATATTACAGCAGCACGGGCTACTTTAGAAATGCTTCCCTTTCTAAAATACTACTATTTATTTCATTTCATTTCTTACGATTACAAAATATTAATGCTATCTTTATTACGAAAAAAAAAAAACTTTAAATTTGCTTACACATACATAAATGCATACATTTCAATAGATACACTCATACATATATATATATAGAAATATAAATGAATCCAGGTACAGAAATTATTCCTTAAAAAAGTTTAGATTTATACTTAAACCTATTTTATAAAGTCCTAATTTAGTGGCCTCAACACTAAAACTTTAGACTCAAATAACAATCTATTAGCGGTCAAATATACATTAAACCAACAATACACGAAAACAAACATTTTGTACTTCTTTTCGTGAAATGCCCCTATCGTAAAGTTAAGAAATAAAGCTGAGAAAAACAAAATGCAAAGAAACACTTAACGATCAAAACACAAGCTAGCCGATTACAAAAAATGAATTCAATAGTGACTTTTGAAACAGTTACTTTTGATGATACTTACTCTCTCATTACTAACTTACTCTTTATGATATAAATTCAATTACAGTGAGTGGACGAATTATTATGACTGAATTATACTCCTGTATTATCCAACTAAATAATGCACTCGCACTTAAAAAAAAAACACCGAGCTTCGTTTTTACATAGCCATACCTTTTATTGAAGCTCATTTTAAAATATATTCTTTAAGCTATTTATCCCACGCAACAACATATATGGTATAATAACACAAACAATTTTTAATCTTAAATTAGTTTTTTTTAATATCCCAAAAGCTCGATATCTTAATATTCGAGTACGAGCATTTAAGCGTATCAATACATTTTAAGAGTAGTTTAAAAGTACATAGATTAAGTTATTTTTCACTTAAAATTAGGTAATTAGTAAAATACAATATAAAACATAAATAAATTAGAAGTCGGCGTTTTTTTTTTTGTGCGCGAGTGTATGTATTAGAGAAAAATGTTTATTTGGGGAAATAATTTCTTGTGAAAATATTTAATTTAAATTTCAAAGGCAAAATTATTTCTTTATAATAATTGTTGTTATTTTTTTATTAATTAAGTATAAACGTGAAAAAATGAATAGTGTGTTTTTACTAAACAATTATTTAAGAAAATATTAGAACATTCGGCTAATTTAAATAAATTTAATAAATAGTAATATATATAGTAATATATATAAATATTATATATATTTAATAAATAATATATATATACTTGTTAATGTTAATTGAATAACAGTGAGTAAATAGCGGCCTGTCAATAATAAACACCTACCGAACAATATAAGCCAGTAAATAAAAACTAAATCTCAGAAATTTTAATTTTGTTACGCTCTTCTGTGATCGTTTCAAATAAAACATGTAAGGAAATTCAATCGTTGGTTTTATGAATAATAATATTTGGATATTCTATAGTCTAAACAGCAATAGTCTAAAATTTATAAGTTAAAAAGTTTCAACATTTGTAGGTTTAATTGAAGTTCGGCGTTAATATACGGCGCACATATTTTTTTGAATATATCCTGAGAAAACTGTGCACCTCTAACGTGTATTTTCATTTTAAAATTGTACTTTTAAAAATTATCTTCTAAAACTTTCGTTGGATTTTCTATAATAAAATTTTTAAAATGAACTTTTAAAATTTTTGTTCGATATTTTTAAATTAAATTTTAGAAGAATCATCAAATGAACGTTTGAAAAGCCTATTTTAAAATGTTTATTATAGAAAATCAAACGAGCGCTTAAGAAGCTCATATTAAAAAATGTTTTCAAAACGAAAACAAGTAAAGAAAGTCTAAAGTCGGTCTAGCCCGACTATGAAATACCTGCTTTTCAAAGTAAAAAGAAAACAAATTGGCCACTTCAGCCCTTGAAAGGACTTTGACCGAGCTTCTTATGATCAATTGTGTTGTGTGTGTTATTAAATGTTTGCAGACAATTGACCTAGAACTGGACCTACATGTTTTAGCCGACTCCGAACGGCTTAAGTTCATGTTCTCAAGAAGCTTTAAATGGCATTATTTACTCTCTGAGGTTTGCCATTGTCTGCAGAAAGGCGGTGACCGATCAGAAAAATTTTTTATTGAAAAAACTTTTCGCCGCGGCTGGGGATCGAACCCGGGCTCCGAGCATGCTAAGCCACACACTTAACCTGCATGTCACGGTCACCACTAAGCACAATAATAATAATCTTTTCAAAATACAGTAATAATAATGAGGGCGTTTCCGAGGGTGGATGAATGGCTACATACCAGTAGCCATCCTGTAGTTCATATGTTAACACCTTTATAGTGTTTTCGCTATTGTGGGTTGTATGGGAGGTGGGCGAACTTTTGAAAACATATTTGTTTCGGTATAATACATATCATATTTTATCTCGGCACGTTAAACATTAGCTTATTTATGGAGTTCTTAATTTTTTGGACTATATCGCTAGGCGTGTAGGTGGTCGGATGACGTCCATTTTTCAAAAACATCTTTGATTCGACGAAATTTTATTGTTGTAGGTTAGTTATGAGCTTATTTATTGCGTTTCCAATTTTTAAATTGTGTGGGAAGTGGACGTGTACGTAAGCAAATGACGTCCATTTTCCAAAATCATCTTCGGTTTGTTAGAAAAAAACATACGCATCGAATTTTATCTATGTAACTAAAACAGAAATTATTTATTGAGTTTTAAATGTTTGTGTTGCATGGGAGGTGAGCTTTTCCGTAGGCGGGTGACACCTTTTTTTTCGAAAACATCTTTGTTTTCATATAAATTACAAACGTAAAAAATGTTATTATTGAATGTTAATTATGAGCTTATTTATGCAGTTTTCAATTTTTGAGTTGTATGGGAGGTAGGCGTGTCTGTTTGCGAATTCAAAAAATATTTAATAGTGCAGATGCTTGGGTTCATGTTACCATGTGTACCGAGTTTCATTCAATTATCTCAACTCCTTCTTCTTATCCTACGTTTACGGACAACACACAGACGGACGGACACATATGCATAGCTCGACTCACGAGGTGATGCTGATCCAGAATTTATATACTTTTCTATACCGGACTCACTTATTTCTAGGTATTACAAATTTTGGTTCGATATTCTGGTTAAGGGTAAATTTTTAGAATTCTGTAATATCTTATATTTTTAAAAATCAAACAAATTGGCCATTCTAGTCCTTGGAAGGATTTTGACTGAGCTTCTTATGATCAATTATAATGTTAAATGTTTGCACACAATTGACCCAGACTTGAACCTACATGTTTTATGCCTACTCCGAATGACTAAAGTTCATGTTCTTAGAAGCTTGACATACCATTATATATTGTCTGAGGTTTCTAAAGAGGTGACGACCAAACAGAAATTTTTTTTTTTATTGAAAAAACTTTTGCCCGCGTTAAGGTATGAATTCGTTCGATCCGTTGGGTCCGTATGTTCGCACGCAATACACTAAGCACGAACGATACCGGCCGCCACTTAATTAATATTAAATAAATCATTAAATAATAACAGTGAAATATATTGTGTATCACACTTAAGGGGGGACATGACATTGGCCGTTTTTGAAATTGACTTTTTTTATAATTTTGTACTTTAACCCGAATTTAACCCGAAAAATTCTTACGGGTTCAAAACTTACAGCCGGATTAGAGAGATCGCATTTTTGTTTTTCAACCTTTTTTTTCTTTGATCACAAACTTTGAACGCGTTTATCTCGAAACCATGTTTTCCGTACTGGTTGCGGCACTAGCGAGTTAATTTTTTGACGAATTTTTTTTTTTTTATTTATTTTAAACTTGATTCGCTATCGCATACTTAATTTTTTAAATTTTTTTTCGATTTTTTATGAAGTCAATATTTTTTTCGAAAAAACACACTATCAAATTTGGAACATCACCAAAAATTGAAAAAAAATTTTAAAAAAAGCTCCTGTCATACGATAACCAATTTTGTTAAGATATAAAACATTAATTTTTTTCCAGATCGGACAATTTTTGCAAATCCCAGCGCTGCAACCACGAGGCCCCATTTTTTTTCTCTGTCGCCAGTTTGGAGCTCTATTAAACCATGTTGGAGTGAAAAATATATTTTTTTGAATTTTTTTACTTGTAATTTGTTCAATTCTCTACAATAATAAAAAAAAATTGGGGAAATGTTTGTTTTTGACTGAGTTATAAATTCTTATAAAAGAATTAAGAAAGTTATAAAAAAGTCTGTTTTATCTGCCGCGAATGTAATGTCCCACCTTAAAACATCAATTTTACCACATTTTCAAACATATATAACATAACATATATAACATACGACATAAGCTGAACAAAAAAAAAGAAGTAAAATATAATTCTTAATTATTGAGAAACCTACACAAAGACTTTAAAAATTTCAATATAAGCCGTTTAAAAATAATTTCCTAAAACTCGATTGAAGCGCCACCTACCGGGTCCAATTGCAAATAGAAACCATTTAGGAACCCAATTTAACATACATACAAAATTTCATCACAATCGGTCCAGCCGTTTAGCATTACTTCAGTGGCAAGCATGCGTACAGAATATTTGTGTTTTTTTGTAAACAAATTGTTTCGATCAACTCGGGTAACTCGAATTCATCGAAAAATTCGAATGCTCTCTTGCTATTCTTTGTGTTTACAGCACTTTTGTTGAATAGAGCGAACTTCAAATGAAATGCTCATCGTCACTCTCTGCGACTCGTGCTTGGTGGCTCTTGCCAGGGTACACTGAATCAGTGATGGAATTTCGATACAATTGTACTTTTTTCAGTACACTACCCTTATCAAAAGTACGTAAGTACCCCGAATGCATTTTCAGTACTATTTGTACAAAACCTACATTACATGTTTCATATTATTTAAATTGGTTCAAAATATACAAAATTTTTTATTTTTTCTACTCTTAACTTTACCGTACTTACTAGTAACCCAGTGTTTTTGTGATTTTGTAGTTAATTCTAGGAAAACTGCTTCAAATATAAATGTAAAAAATTCGAAATGTCCTTATAAATTAATCTGATGACAATGCAGAAATACATAAAAAGTAAAGATTATAGTGCATTTGGATAGCACTAAAGTTGTATTTTAGGAAATATTTTATCGTGTGTTTAAGGTTTTTATCGTGTTCCTTATTTAAATGCGTTGGATGCGTCAAAATAAAACCCAACTGAAATCTATAAATTCCACAATTCATTACTTTAGCAATAGTTTCAAATATCTCCTGGAAAGAAGACATTTGAAATTTTTGAAAATTCTGTAGAACCGAACAGTTTATTACTAAGTTTAAAAGCAAACTCCTTAGTCGAGTGGTAAGCATGCTTGACTGCCCTCTTAAAGGTCCTGGGTTCGAATATAGGCCTGACTATAGTCCTTTAATTTTTATAAGGTTTAACTTTACTTCAATTCTTTCATTATTTCAAATCAACTAATATTCAAACTTTCAATCCAAATTCAAACTGCTTTAATATGAATAATATGTGAAAAGGAACCAAGGCAGACTTAACTGAATAGGTGTGACAAATAAAATCCCTGATTCAAAGCTCAAACAAATTCTAGTAGAATTTTGTCACTGACAAGCTTGTATAGTTTTTTAAAAGACTATAAGAGCAAAATCTTTGATAGTGCTAGTTTTCTGAAGAATTCAATTGTTGGCTAAGCAGCAGTCCATGAATACGAATATATTTCGTTCAAACCTCGTTAAGCACACCTATTATTAATTTTTATACGAAAAACGGTAAACGCTTGCTAGCGTATCGTAAAATAGTTATCTTATTATCGTTTTTATATGCACGATAGATGTACAAGTGTGAATGACAGGGATTGGTGTTTAAATTTTGTTTAGAATTTAGATAAAACTTAAAAAAATACTGTAATATTTTTAAAAGTATAATTTTAAAGTTACGTAAAATACTCATCATATAAAATTTTCAGCAGCTTGTATTCGTTTCAAATGGACTGCTAATTTCTTAATATCGCATATAAAAGAATGCAAGCGTTTGTCGTGTACCATTCAAATTCGTAAAATATTCAAATAAAACAAATTTTGTTGTATTGCTTTTTAAAAAGAATTGTTATTACATAACAAAAGTATTCACTATAAATACAAAACTCTCAAAAAAAACGCGCATCAGAGAAACAAATAACAAAAAATTTTTAACACAGAAAATTAGATGTAAGTTTTTGGTTAAACAATGTTGTTCACTTTCAAAAGAAGTAATTTTTCGAAATTTTCGTCTGTCAGGCAACCCCGTCGAGGTGTATTTAGAAGTGATGCATGGGAAAAAAGTCTTTCCACAGCAGCTGAAGATGGGGGCGGACAATTAAATTTCAGAAATGCTTTTTTAATAAAGTGATGATTGTTTAGAGTTTGTAAAGCTTTTGAATTGTCAGCAACGTACGCACACATATCCGATAGCCATTGGAGAGAACCAGTTGGGGACTGGTCTTCTGTTGTTTCTAAAAAAATCAAGTAAAAATGTAAGATAAAACTAATGGATTAAAAGTTTTCAACGAACCTGCAATATCGAAAGCAAAATATTTCGAAGCATCAGAATCGTCGGGCTGACTCAACTCTTCGGCAACCGCATCCTTAAAAAAGTTTTTGAGTACCGTCTTAGTCGTTTCTATTACTTCTGTTTCTTTACAAGTACCAAAAGCTGGATTGATAGCCTTGACCCATTTTAGTCTGACGGAAGGGCAATGAACGGAAGCCACAACAGCTGATTCCGAACCCTTTTTTAAATTTATATATGTGTCGAATCTGTTGTCCAATGCTGATAGCAATCGATTTGCCATTTCGACATACTCACTTGAACTTTTCAGTGTCAGCATATTTTGCATATATTTCGCATATTTTGTCTTCATTGTTGCCAACGTTGGGAGTAGAAAACCATAAAACATTCATTTTTCAGATTGTAAAAAAAATCGATTGCTTCAGCTATAGGTTGTAGTAAAACTACGTACTCTTAAGAACTGTGTCCAACAGTTTTAATGCACTTGACCGGCTAAAAACGTTAAAAGTTGGATTGGCATACTTAATTAACTCTTTAAATGAGGCAGATTCAACAAGTGATATTGCCAGCATATTTTTGACAATAAGTGCTATAACGAGCTTATTGAACTGAGATTGCCTGTCTGTTTTAACTTTTTCTTTTAGAAGCTTTTTTACTTCCTCATACTCTTCATATTTCGTAGGGTGCTGCTGGCGTAGATGACGAAGCAAATTAGACGTCACTGTCAAGTAGCCCGTTAGAAAGGCCTTGCAAATTCGGCACTTTGCTGACATACTTTCCCTTTTGTTTTTATTTGCTGATTTGGATGATTTTTGCTGAGTGGATAAAACTATGAAAATTCGCCCAAAACCAAACACATAAACAGTTTAACCTTTAATGTTACTGCCTACTTACCTTTTCAACTATTTCGAAGAACTCTCGAAACAATAACGGCACTTCTTCGGCAGAAGAACGCGATGGCGTTGAGATTGAAGACTCAATTTCAACTTCGTTAGGCAAATCATTTTGTCCATTCATAGTTTTTTTACCTTTAATACGGACCCCTGAAGAAGTGGTACGTACGAGCAACCGCCTTTTTTTTCTGCATTGATGGTTAACTCTGGATCTAATAAATCATCATCACACGAAAGTCATCATCCTCATTAAAAATATTATTGTCCGACATTTCAAACATCGTAAATTACAATCGATATCGTAGTTCCGTAAAAAAACTTTTTGTCTTTTTTTTTTAAGCAAAAATCATAGCTAACTATATCAACAACATTCATGTGTAGCATCTATATCTCCATGGAATACATAAAAGTTCCAATCACTGTCCTGAGATCACAAAAATGTGATCTATTTTGTCCACATGCTATATGGAAGCCATTTAAGTCCCAATGACCCACCTGAAACCTGAGATAATCTCATTTCACTCGATTAGCCATAGAAGCATCCATTTTTGTCTAAATGCGCCATCTCAAGTCTCAATATTTTGATAGTGTTTTATTTTCATTTTTGTTCTGCTAAAATATACCAACAATAAATATCGTGTTGTTGTTGTTGCTGTTAATTGGAAATACAGCAATTTCTGCGATTTTCCAAACACTTTTTCGAAAAGAAAAACTTGAACATTATGCCCACATTATGCCCCATATCATACCAGTTAATTCATTTTGAGATTTCATTAAAATGATTGAAATCATTTTTGATTGAAATCAAATAGTTCAAATCTTTTCTGATTTAAATCAAATAATTGCAATCATTTTGGATTTAATTGAAATGATTGAAATCTTTTCTGATTTAAATCAAATAATTGCAATCATTTTGGATTTAATTGAAATGATTGAAATATCATCTGATTTAAATCAAATGAATTCACTCGAAATTTAAATCAATATGATTGCCCCGAAATTAATTCAATATCATCTTGAAGCAATCACCAATGAATGAATTCAGAATAAAATTTTAATGATTTAAAGCTAAAATGAATTCAATCAAAAGGTTAATAAATCACAACGATTTAAAAACAAAATGATTGCAATCTTGCAATCGAATGCATATCCAAATGTTTAAAAATATGTGTTTTAGAAAAGTTTCTAATGCTTAAAATTTATTTGAACTTCTGAACTGCTGAATATATTTTTTCAATCTAAAATTTGGTTCAATCAAAATTGAGAAACCATATACAATAAAAAACTATTTCAACTTGATTTCAAACAAGAGATTCTTTTACTATAAAATTCAATAATTATTCTTGTTGTTATTATAACAGTCAACTATCGTAAAAGATATAAAAAAATATATTTATAATAGACACGAAGATAGACAACGAAGATTGTAAAGCTGTGTAAGAAAATTTTTTAAAAAATCAGGATTACTTTTTTTTTAACAACGTAAGAATCAGGGGCGGATCTGGAAAAAATCTTGGGGGGGTAAATTATCAAAGACACACATTTTCGATTTGAGAAAATTTTGTCTTTTTACATATAGACAAATTGTATTTTTTTGAATTGAAATTATTGAATTGTTTAATAAGCATTTTTTGCAGACACATACACGCCTATTTCCGTATTTATTTATTCCACCCTTTTTCTGGAATAATGTCTAAGCGAAAAGTAAATAAAAACTCAAAATTTAACTTATTTTAGATTTAAGGTTGATTTATTCAAATTTTTCACATATATTCCATTATAAAAAAATTGCACAATTATATTTTCAGGTATGTGCAATGAAAAAGCATAGTTCTTTCAATTCAAATTAAAAAAAAATTAAAGGAATTTGAAACTCATTGTTCTGATACGACTATGATATGGTAAACTTTGAAAAATAAATGAAAAATACAAAATGATCTTGAATTTGAAATGAAGTTTGCTAACTATATTATATTGATCTACCGATTTGTATTACTTTGACTGATTTCAACGCAGATATACTAGACCTTTCAATTTTTGCACATTCAATAACAATATATTCGACAGTTTCGAAGATACCGACGCACACAGGGGCCGCCCCATATAAGTGGGTGCTCAAAATTCTGAAATACTTTTTTTTCCATCAAACTCAGTTAGCCTATACTTTTACTGCAATTTTTGACAACTTAACCCTTTGAGGACCATGTTTTAACCCATTTGTGACCACATTTTTTTGATATAGAGTCTTATGCAAAACTTAATTTATTACATTGCACTGTGCAAAATAAAAAAAGATTTAACCAATTAATGACCTTCACTTAACCTTTTCGTGGCCATGATTTAGACTTCTAAAAAAAATTTTATATAATAACTTAAACCAATCGATTTTGATTATATAATCCATACGAATTTTAAACGATTAATCAGTTGCTTATAGCCTTGCTTAAGCCAACTAGCGACCAGGATAACATCTAGATATAATTAAAATAAACGTTTAAAACTTTCATTTCAATGTGAAATTGAAATATGAATTGTTGATTTTGATCAAATTTATTACAAAAATAAGAGAATTTAAGTTACAATTTATTTAAATAATTTTAATTTCAATTCCAATTTCCGATTCCAATTTTTTGGAGACTTATGTTTTAAAATTTTTGAAAGCAGAATTTAAATTTTTTTTAACAGATGGTTTTTTTGATCTAAGACTGAAGTAAATCTTCAAATGCAACATCAAGTTTTATTTCTTTGCTTTGACATACTACATGGCACATATCACGTCTCTTTACTGCTATTTTGCCGAAATCTATTGCAAAAAAAGAACATTGCAAATACCCAGTGAGGTTTATCATGATGGTTAGTGTTAATATTCTGCCATGTCTTTATGATTTTATGTTAAATAAGATGCACTTCAAAGAACTTTTTTTATAAAAAAAATTGTTTATACTCAAAAAAATTGTTTAAAGTAACACATTCGGATTATAATACTTTTTGAACGTTTTTCTACAAGAAAAGCAACACATAGTTTTAGTATACTTCTTTTTATTATGATATAATACCCTACATATCTTACATATCCTACATTTGAATTCTTTTCCAAATTACAAATTTACACTGTAATTATATTGATTGAACAAAGCATACAAAACAATTTAAAAATCTTTATTTTCATAACGCTTGAATGGTAAGTGCTGAAAACAATGCACTTTTTGCGATTATTAAAAAGACCAACATTCTTTCTTTATTCATTATTCTCTTTTATAGAATGAAAATTCTCAGTTTGAAATGAAACAGAATCAATTTAACAATAAAGATAAGTTTTTGTGTTTACTTTAAATCAAAGTGAAATTTTTAAAACAACTTTTTTTAAAAAGGCGCAAAGGGATTCTGGTTTTGAACTCGGATTCTCAATAAGAAAGAATCATATTTAATTTAAATTCTGCCAGATTTAAAAGCATTTTGCGCCATTTTAAAAAAAATTACTTTAAAAATTACATTGCAACAAACATGAGGTTAGGTTAGTTTTTTGAAATCTGTAAACTTTTGAAAGCACATACTGTCAAAATAAATACGACGAAAAAATAAGGAAACTTCATTTGAACTAAGGCAAAAAACAAAATCACGAAATCTTGTACCGTTTTCGTACAGTAAGAACTTCAATTGCTGATTCGAAATTCACAGTTTTGAAAAATAAAAAAAAATATGAAAATGTGTCATATTTGGGCACGTATATCTCTCAGCAGAAAAACGCTACAAAGCTGAAAAATGACTTTCAGATGCATCATTTTATGGAAAATATAACTGCATTTTTATTTTTTTAAAAAATGCATTATTTCAAAATTGAATTTTGAGCACACTTGGCCCCAGTGTGCGACGTTCAAATTCGAAAACATTTCACAATTTTACGTAGTCTGTTCTTTTGAAACCCTTGTGTCTTTTATATTTTTCAACGAATTTACAAAAACCTTTTTTTACTAGGTAGAAAATCCCTGAATTTTAATAAACATTTTAGTTTTTTTTATTATATTGCATATTTTCAAAGAAATTGAAAAAACAAACAGTTTTGTACGTTTGCCAAATTTAAAGTTCATGAAATGTATACATAAAAGTACCCTTAAGGTGTGAGCACAATTATTTTTTCCAAATAAAGTATTAAAAAGTAAAGTATTTAAAAGTTCTTGGGGGGTAATTACCCCCTTTAACCCCCCTTGTATCCGCACCTGGTAAGAATATAAACTTATACTTCAAATATATTTAAAATTATATAAATAATGGGTCGAATGCAAATTTTAAAATTTTCGATACGATTGACGTCAATTTAGTACTATTTTCAACTTGATTCGTTACGAAATCCAAAAGATGCCATCACTGCACTGAATAAGGTAGCCGCAACACGGAGAGCGCGAAAATGTCAAAGCGAACTGCTGCAGCTGTTGTTGTTGTTGTTGTTTTTTACGGCAGCCAGTTGATTTTGACACTTTCGGATATGCGAAGGAGAGCTCAGTCAGTTTTGCAGCAACCTTGTTATTCAACCATGGCTCTTGCTTCACCTGCTCTCACCGTCGCACAGTGCTTTGTTCCATAGGCAAAATTAAAATAAAATAAAGTGCTTAGAATATTTAAGTAATATACATTTTTGTAAAGCTAACAAAGTACCTTAAATAAATTCGTTAATAGAATTTATCATCTCGTCTTTTTGTTAACAGTAGAGGGCTCTCAAGTCAGAAAACGTTTGAGGTAAAACTGTTGAACGGAAAAACTGTTTTTACTGTGTTTCAAGTTTTTTTTTTTTTAATTTCATTTTTTATTGTATTGTTTTGAAACTTAACAGTTTTGTTTATAACTATAGGTACAAAAAATCAAAAATAATTGCTTGTAAATATTTTATATAGAAAAGTTGTTTGTGCCATCGAAAACTTTTGCAATTTTTTGTTTGGAATTCCCAAAATGCAAAAGTTTGATAGAGTGAAAATTTTTTTTTTGGAAGAGTAGGTAATTTTTTATTTTTGATTTTAGTACACTTGAAAAGGCTTAAATGGAATATGTAAACAAGTTTTAGATTTTTCACCCGGAAATGTAAAAATGATATAAATTTTTTGAGACATATTTCGTAAGTTTCAGAAAAAGTTGCAAAGACCTAAGTTTATGGTACTGCCAAAATTTAAAAAAAATAAGTTTATACAATTTTTTGATTTTATTACTGTTAAAAATTAATCAAATTTTGATGAAGTGTATAATTTTTATTAAACAGTGACAAAAACTTACCAAAAATTTAAAGAATATATTTATTTTTTTGGCGGAAACCCTAAAGTTTTGCAAACTTTGAAAAAATTAAAAAATTATATAAATAAAAAGTAGGCGATTTTTTAGTTTTCATTTATATACTTTGTTAACAAATCTAACCACTAGTAAAAAAAAAATTTAAGATTTTTAACCGGAAATTTGAAATTTTGTATTTTTTGAAAACATCTATATTTTTTAGTTTTACAAAGACCAAAAATATGATTATATAATTTTTTCCAAGTAAAGGGCTCCAGCGAAGTCTGATTGATAGTTTTGGCATAATATTAAGAGTTTTATTTTGTGGAATCCCGGTTACTGTGACAACGTTTAAGGAGCTGCTAAATATTACTATAAACTCATATATAATACAGTATGGCTGGTATTACATGCCAAGTACTGTTCATAAGGTTTTAGTGCATGGGTGCGATGTTCTGGAATACTTCAACTTGCCAATAGGTAATAAAATATTAAAAAAACGTTCTACACATTTGTTTAAACTATGTTTATTCTAGGGTGTTTGTCCGAAGAAGCCTTACCCAACTAACAATTTTCCTTCCAATTTTAAACTTATAGTATGATTTAATGTTATAAACGTTGTATAGTGCTTCAATTTGGAAGAATTGCTGTTATAGCAGTGTTTACTGGTATAAATCATTGCAAGAACATTCTCTGAATCTACTTATTCAGGGTTTATAGAAAAACTACATTCATATTGTATAATGATGTTATATTCATTGTATTAAATAACTATGAAGTGATTCTTCCTATAAACATCGCATAACAAAATTATACAATGTTTATGCCTTTGTACCTCTCAGTCCGAAGTTCGAAAACTGTTCGAAACGAATACAGAAATCGCCATGACACAAATTTTCTCTTTTTCGATCTTAGCTTGTCATTCAGAATATATAAAAAAAAAAATTATTTATATTTTATTAAAAAAAAACATTCTCTATGCGCCCGCAGCATTTGAACCATGGACCTTCATGTTCCAAGATGAAAACATTAGCACTCGACCTATTTGACAAACTTCGAATTCTCATATAATTTCTAATATAAAAAGCGAGTTCACCGTCAATTGTAGTTTAAAAATGTATGCCAATCACAAGTAATGTAAACACAAATAATAAAAGTAGGGAGTTTTTACCATTTGGAATTTTAAATGCTGCATGTGTTTATAAGCCCACATATATTAAATTTTATATTTATTGATAAGAGTCACCTCCTGACAAGATATAGCACTTTCAATCTGTCGGTCGACAGGATTACAACCGTAATTTGTGACCTATCGACATAATAATTATTATAATTATTTCATAAAAATGCACTCTCAAAGAGCTGATGTTGCTTGTCTTTCGTATTAAAAATAAAACACTTTTCAAGAAATATTTAGGAAGGTAGGAGAAGTAGATAGCACTACGGTGTGGATGTGATAGACGTCAATCTACTTCTGCCACCTTCTTTAAATAAATCTTGACACTTTCTATAGATCTTTTTGATATAATTACGTAGACACGTAGGTAAAAGGAATAACTAAGTTTATTTATTCCACAGAGATAATTTGGTAATATGAAAGCGTAAGACGAGGATTTATTTTTAAGAAAAACGTTAAAAATTGTAAAAAACAAACCTACAAAATTATAAGCTCGATTCTGTTGGGTAATACTTAAATATTACTACCAAGAATGGGTACTTTAACTTCGGGCATGCCGAAAATAATTATTTATAATTTTTTTAATGTTAAAGTTTAATAAAAAATGTTTTTGAACCAGGAAATTATGTTTTACTTATTCGTATAAAACAATAAAAATTTGAAAAATAACAGTTCATTTAATATGAAAAAAATTACCTGTTAATAAATAATGAACTATAAATACTTAATAAAGAGTGAATAGTTAAACAAAAATTTCGCCCTTTTCTTATAAAGAAAATAAAAGAAGCATCACCTCAATACGACATTATTGAGATTTCGAATAAATGTCACATATAAATATTGAAGCTACCAATAGGCAGCGCAGTAGTTTTTAATTAAAAATTTTTTCAAAGTATTGAATATGAAAAAATGGGCTAGAGGTTAATGTGTCGGACTGGCAACACAGAGGTACCAAGATCGAATCCGCTTCCAACACAATAAATAAATTTTTATAACGCAAAAAAATGTTAGGAAAACAAAGGGAAAGTCAACTTCAATTTGTCACATGAAAACAAAGAAAAGAAAAACTGGAAAAGAGCACTTCAAAATTATTTTTTTTCGAATAACATTTTTTTTTTCGAACATTTATTTTGACATATTTGACACGGCTATAAAACTTCAATGTTTTCATGATATAAATATTCTCTAATGCCTTCTATAGCAACAAACACTGATATAAGACTGAAAAAATGATATAAAGCTCCTATAAAGTAATGATAAGAATATGTTCAACAAAATATAATTTTACTGATGTAGGGTTTAATACAAACAAAAAAAGTGCGCCTTTTTTGTCTTATACTATTATTATACAATGATTATATCCGTAACTGTTGTGTTTTAATATGTTGTTGAGAATGTTCTTAGGTGTTTTATAGGAGGAAAATTGTTAGTTGGATAGAAGCTAGTCATAAAAATATAAGGAATGTGCGATTATCCCATGCAAGTAAAACGACGAGAGAAAATACAAATAGAGATTTAATGGATCATTTGTTATTAATGTCGGATCCGGAACTATCGTCACTTAGGTCTACAAAACACATAAAAAAATTATGAATTCAAAGAAATTGAGAAATACATTTTGAAAGAAAACATCATAAATTACAATTAAAATTAATTATCTTATTTGTTGAGCTAATTTACAAACAAATATATTTATGACCCTTTTTAAAGAGAATATTAAATTATTTGCATTCTGATCACAAATGTTGCTAAAATTTAGATTTTGGTAAAAAGGATATATGGGAGATGGTCATGTCCTTGCATCGAATGAAGCGAAATTTCCCAGAGAGCCCAAAAATATAGTTTTATAAGTTGTTATAAGTTTTCAGTGCATTCTGATCACAAATGTAGCTAAAATTTAGTTTTTGATAAAAATGATATATGGGAGATGGTCATGTCCTTGTATCGAATGAAGCGCAATTTCCCAGAGAGCCCAAAAATATAGTTTTATAAGTTGTTATAAGTTTTCAGTGCATTCTGATCACTAATGTAGTCACAATTTAGTTTTTGAGAAAAATTATATATGGGAGGTAGTCATGTCCTTGCACCGAATGAAACAAAATTAACCACTAAGCTAAAAGACATATTTTAACAGATAGTTACCAACTTTCGATTTATTCTATATACAATTATAGCTAAAACTAAACTTTTAAATTTAAAGGTGTATGGGAGGTAGTCATGTCCTTGCACCGATTTTTCCGAAACTTCAAATTTTTCTTAATTAACATATTTTTAACCAGCACACCAAGTTTCATTTTTCTGCGATAACTTCTCTAATTTTGCCGATTCACTATATGGGGACAAAGCACTGTGCGTCGGTGGCTTAAGTGAGATTGCTTCGGTTTGTTGTATGAGACGAACGTAAGCAGCAGGGATGGCATTTTACGCACAATTGTGCTTTTTTCGGCACTTTCGAGACTAGACGGCACTTTAAGCACGTGCTTTTTCATTTCGGCACAATTTGAAAATCCCAAAATTGAAAAAAGTTTGAAAAAAGAAAATTTAAATCGTCACAAAATTTTTATCAAAGGTGATATTTGCCACAATTTAAGTCTTTCGTCTGAAGCAGCAGCTGCAACAATTTCGAAAGCCGTCGAGAGACTTAAAATAAACATCAATGAACATTTTTGTCAAAGCGTTAGCAGAAAAGAAGACTTCAGCGAGCTTCAAGCAGGTTTTGGCTTCCAGCAGCACCAAATTTTGCGATTAGCTCCAACGCGAAGGCTCTCCCGACTGGTTTTATAATCCATTTATAAAATATGGATTGAAATATAACAGTTTTTTGCATCATTAGGATGCAGTCGATAGAATTTTGGAGCAGTGGACTGCGCTAGACTATTATTTTGGACCAACAGATTTTGAAGCACACTATGGTAACGAATATTTTTTCCATAAATGAAAACTTCAGAGACCCGTTGATAAAAATGTATTTCTTTTTTTTATCCTCTATTTTAAAAATTTTAAGCGATGTGAGTATTGAAATGCAGTCAGAGGACGCCAGAATTCACATACTTTGTTCTAGAACAACGGTGTTATTTATAAAAATGCCTTAAAATAGCTTTAAAATGATTTTGTTGTCTCAGCTTATTTGTTAAAATAGGAACACTGTCAATTTGAAGTGGAAACAGTGTCAAGAATGGTTTGTGAATTTGATAAATTCAATACTTTTTTGTTTATTTGTCACAATTTTATCAATATTTTGACATGCAAACAGTCAAAAAAATGTTTAATCTATGTTCTGCTCTAAAAAAAGATGGAATAATTTATAAGATTATCCCGATATTTGACTTACTCATTTTTTTTAAACAAAAAACTGTTCTCTCTCGAAAATGAATGGCAAGCAGGGCTTTGTGGTTTATTAAAAAAATGTATGTTTCAGTGTTTTGTTGTTTTTTTTTTAATAAAAAAGTATGCGTTTTCAATATTTAACTGCTTAGAAATAAAATAATTCATTGAATTTTTCTTAAGCAATAAATTTGTAAAAATATTTCAAGCTTAGATGCTTGCGTGAAATCGCAGAACCTTTAAAAATCATCTGATAGATGCTTCAAAACACAAAAGTAGCAGAAAATGTATTGACTCAAAATTTTCAAGACATATTGTACTGAGAAATAGTAAGATACTCAAGCAGCTGTGGGACTTTTGTGTCATTAAAAATGCTCTCCTATTCAAATAAAGTATCTTTCTCCATTTTCGTGAGAAGACGTCAAATATCGGGAAAACCTTTTAAATTATTGAATCATGTTGTGGTTCGTTCAAGTGACGTAAATAACTGTATGCCACTTGAATGAAACACTGACCTACCTCAGAATATGAAGCGACCGGCGTTCATAAGCAATGCGCGAAATTGAAGTTCAATTTCAAGCGCAAGCACCGGCCAACATTAAAAATGCAACGGTTAGCGGAAAAGATCGAAACAAGCGCAAGCCAACTGTTTCGGCTGCGTCTCTGTTATTAAACCCTACAAATTATCGCGGAAGTAAAAGAATGCATGGTGCTTGCGTTTCGAATTGCATTGTTCTATGTATGTTTCTAGGTCAATAAACCGCACTGTTGACGAACTTATGTCAGAATATAACACGCGAAAGTGCGGTGTCGAATATCGAGGTGACACAAAAATTCAAAAAACGAATTTAGGTTGGTAAGCACCTGAATATGTATGTCGGTATGTACAACTTGCAAAATATGTAAGTTGCTAAGGTTTTTAAATTGTTTACTATTAAGTATGTGTGTACGTATATTATTTAACATGTTAGCTTGTTTATTAGGTAGCGTGTAAGTTTGTATTTAGTATGTAAGTTTATATATTATTTAGAATGTAAGTTTGTAAATTATTTAGCATGTAAGTTTATATAAGAATTAATATGTAAGTATATACTATTTTAGCTATTGTATTTGTTATGTGATTGGTAGCAACTTCTAGTGCGGAAGTTAAGATAGTAAGATGAAAGATGTATAAATATAAGAGTCAAATTTAATAAAAGACAGTTGATGTGAAGTAACGAAATATAAAGTGTAGTTTTTATGTATAAAAAGGAAGAACATTCAACAAGAAAATAAGATCATACAAGAAGGAAGAACATTCAACAAGAAAATAAGATCATACAAGAAGGAAGTCCCCATAGAAAATCAAAGAAAGTAAGAATAAACACACAAATGATCTAACAATAACACATGAACTATCACACCCCATACAATAAGACACACAGATTAACCTGTTAATAACATTTAGAAAAATAACACACAACATTTATGGCGCAGCCGGTAGTCCTTTTTTTTAAATTTGAAAAAAAAGGGATAGTGATTCGAACTCACCTAAATAAATACAAATTATAACTACCCACTGATTCTGTGATTCCGTAGCCAATTCTTTGTAGTTGACCGGACCCTCCAGAGTATAATTAAAAAGGTTTCGAACCATTAAACGTGTAAAATTCAGGAAAATTTACAATAAACAAACAGAATTGACCGCGGATTTCTACCGATTACTTAAATCAGAAAACATAAGAAAGAATTGAGATTTTTATGGTCACATAAAAATAAATGAGATAGATGAAGAAATTAATCAGGATTTAATGGAGAGCCAGTACGTATCAGGAAGAAAATATACAGAATTAGCAGGAGAAATTAGGAGATTCGCAGAAAATTTATGGAACAGGGCAAGAATTATTATTGGTAATAAAGAAAATTTTGCGTTATTACAGTCAAAAGTAAGAGAGAGAAATATAACAAAAATAGAAGAACTAGACGTTGTTTTCGACTATTTAGAATCATTTTACGAGCATAAATTAGCTAGTCAAAGGGAAAATTTTGAAGAATTGAAAAAAGAGTTTGAGGCATTAAAGAAAAAGTTGACAGAATTGGAACAACAACAGATAGAGGAAACTGAGAGAGCCCAAGAATTAGATTTAGAAAACGAAAGGCTGAGGGAACTGTTGAAAAATAAAAACATTTCTAACGACATCGTAGAGAAATACATTACTCATTTAGCAAGGGAAGATTTCGAAACAGTAGAACAAGCCAGCGATATAATAAGAGAATTGCTGGTACAGAATCGACACTTGCAGGAAGAATTGAAGCTAGCAGCAGAAACATCATTATACCATAAGGATGCAGGGGATTCAGAGGAAAATCTGAATAAAAACTCAATTATTTCTAAAAATATATTAATAAAATCCAGCACTATGAACATATGCGAGATATCAAAAACAGTTTCTGGTCTCGTGCCTCTATTTTCCGGTGCGGAATCCAGTGACTTACACGCAGAAGTATATAAGTTTATATAGGGCACAGAGTTAGCTCTTCAGGGCGTTGGTAAAGAGAACCTAGATAGAGTTATTCAGTGCATAAAGTTAAGATTATATGGAGATGCTTTTGAGTTGATAAGGTCTAGGCAATTTAACACGTTAAGTGAATTACATCAACTAGTAAAAAATACATACCTAAAGCCAAGATCACTGGATGCAGTATGGCAGGAATTACAGCAGGCAGTACAGAAACCAGCAGAGGAAATAAGGCAGTTTGCTAGAAGGCTGAGTGGTCTTAGAACTACAGCAGAAGAAATAATAAACATCAGATATAAAGATGGTGTGTCGGCACTGTTAACTGAGTTAGAGAGAACCATGCTTACAACATTCAGAGTGGGTCTGAGAGATCCTACACTGAGGACACACATGTTGGGAGTAAATTAAGACACATTTGAAGACATAGTGGAAGAAGCAATAAGTGCATTTGGAATAATAGAAAGAAGAACAAATGTGACAGGGAAATTTGCAGTGAATAAAGGGCCATTTGAACCAACTATGAATAGGGTTGAAGAGGAGCAAAGAGAATATTCAGGGACCAATTCACGGCCAGTGAGACAAATGATAGGTAGATTTGAGGAGGACCGAAGTAGAAATATAAGACCAACATGCTCATTTTGTAATAAAGTGGGTCATACGAGAGATGACTGCTATAAAAGGAAAAATCAAACATATTGCCAAAAGTGCAGACAATACGGGCACGAATGTAATTTTAACGGTTCAACTGGCAGGGATTCGAATGGATATAATGCGAACAGAAGGGATAATAGTTATAATAAAAGCCAGACTGACAGCAATAAAAACCAGAATACGAAAGATAGCAGAAGATTTTATGTAGGCAACAGAGAAGAGATAAAATGTGAATGGTGTGCAAGACTAGGACACAAAATGCAGAATTGTTTTGCAAAGAGGGATTTCGATGCGAACCAGGGAAACTATCAAGGGCTCAGCCGAGGCCAGTAAGCTGGGAACCCACAAATTTAAGTAAGAGATTTAAGTAAATCAATAATAAATGCGATGGAAAAACACTAACAATATACAATTCATGTAGGGAAAATGTTTTAACATTACCTTTGAAACAAATAAGCGAGATGAGTTCCATAAGCTACAACGACGAAATAAAAATAAAAGCAAGAACGATACAAACAGTAAAGATACCGATATAAACAAAAATTCCTGTAATAGTCATCCATAAGCAAGAAATAGCACCAGGAATATATTTAGGGGGAGTAATAGTAAATGTTACAAATAAAATGGCATACGTCTCAGTTCTTAACTCAACAGAAGCTGACTTTGTAATGCCCGAATATTTTGAACCGAAGTATTCAAATTTCAACAAGTTCAAAACTAATAATAATTCAATTTTTAGCGTAAAAGAAGCAAATAAAAGCAACAGAATTGAGAGACTGAAAAAAGCAATTACATTAGACGAAAATTTAAATTCTGAGGAAAAAGCTTCAATAGAAAAATTGGTGACCTCGTTTCATGATATTTTTTTGTTAGAAGGAGATAGGTTATCATGTATATATATATAACATATATAACCATGTTTGCCTTCTTACCACAATGTTCTTTGCTGTTTCATATTCTTAAATATCTTATATTTTTATGTACATATTTTAACGTATATTTTAATTTGTTTGTACAACTTTAATTGTGTTTTTATATTATTAATGAACTTTCTTATTTTAATGTTTAAATTTTTTATAATGCTAAAAAGCCTAACAAGGCTTAGCAAATAAATAAATAATAAATAATAATGTACGTCTGCATTAAAACATGACATTCAAACGCAAGTAGATGAAGCCCCAATTAATCAAAAGCAATACAAATTGCCTTACATGCATAGGGAGGAAATACAAAAGCAAGTACAGAAACTTTTGGAAGACGACATAATTAGGCCAAGCAGATCGCCTTGGAATTCACCCATGCTTTTAGTACCAAAGAAGGCGTGGAAAGATGGTAACAAAAACTGGAGATTAGTTATTGATTACAGAAAGTTAAACGATGCTACGATTAAACAAGTTTTTCCAATCCCTCGTATCGATGAAATATTAGACCAATTAGGTCATTGCAAATATTTCTCAACTCTGGACATGGCAAGTGGGTGCCACCAAGTACTAGTTAATGACAATGATAGAGAGAAAACAGCCTTTAGCACGTCATTAGGTCACTACGATTTCAATAGAATGCCATTTGGACTAACTGGAACACCAGCTGCGTTCCAACGGTTAATGAATAACATACTTACAGGGCTGCAGGGGATAGATTGTTTCGTATACTTAGATGATATTGTTATATACGCTAAGAATTTACAACAACATGAGGAAAGATTGGGGAAGGTATTCCAGAAACTTAGGGAAAATTGTTTGAAGCTGAATACAGAAAAATGTCAATTTCTGCGTCGTGAGATAGCGTATTTAGGGCACAAATGTTCAGAACAGGGAGCTCTGCCAGATCCGCAGAAACTAGATTGTGTTAAAAGTATTCCAGTATCAAGAAATAGAAGGGAGGTTCAGGCGTTTCTGGGCTTAGTAAATTACTACAGAAAATTTATAAAAAATATGTCGAAAATCGTATTACCAATAAATAACTTGCTAAAAAATGACGTCAAATTTCAGTGGACAAATGACTGTCAGCAAGCTTTTGAGACGTTAAAGGAAGCAGTTACCGCATCCCCAGTTTTAGCTTATCCAGATTTTGAAAAACCTTTCTTATTAACTGCAGATGCCAGTGGAGAGGCACTGGGTGCGGTTTTATCACAAGGCAAAGTTGGCGAGGATAAGCCAATTGCATTCGCAAGTAGGGCATTAAATAGCGCAGAGAAACGCTATTCGACAATAGAAAAATAATTTTTAGCAATTGTTTGGGCAACCAAAAATTTTAGGGCTTATCTGTTAGGAAGGCCTTTCAAGATATATACGGATCATCAACCATTGAGGGGAATAGCAAATCTGAAAGACCAAACGTCGCGCTTAGCACGATTTCGGCACAAACTCAGAATACGAATATGAAATTATATATAAACCGGGTAAACGAAATTTAAATGCGGATGCGCTCAGTGGGATACCACAACAAGAGCAGGAAATAGTAATAGTTCAAACAAGGTCAAAGGCTGAAGAACAAGAAAGGGAAATGGAAACGGAAGAAACTTCAGAGAAATCTAGTGAACAAAATGATGAGGTGAAATTATAACTCGTCACAATACGCCAAAAGTTCTGATTACCGATAATGGATCAAATTTTGTGTCGAAATTATTTTCGGATGTGTGTAAAATGTTAGGAATAAAGAAATTACACATAACTCCATACCACCCACAAGCTAATGGCTCATTGGAAAGAAGCCATCGTCCATTAGCAGAATACTTACGAAGTTTTGCAAAAGAGGATGGTTCAATTTGGGACCAGTGGTTAACATCTGCAATGCATGTGCACAATAACACACCGCACATAAGCACCAAACAAACACCGTTCAAAACTTTATATGGGTTTAATTCAGAAATGCCAACTAATCTCAAACGTAAATGTAGTCCCGTGTATAACACCGAAGATCCTTCAAAAATCCTTAAATACCAAATCCAAAGAACTCACGAACTAGTGAGACAGAACCAGGAGCGAGCAAAAGAATTATCAAAAATACAGTATGATAACTCCTTAAATCCTGTAGAATTTAAAATTGGTGACAAAGTACTGATGAAAAATCAGGCTAGAAAAAATAAATTTTCACCAATATGGATAGGCCCATATGAGGTCATAGCAATAAAAAGCCCGGTTACCACTGAGATTTTAATAAAAGGAAAAGCTAAGAAAATACATAATAATTTACTGAAGTTGTTTCACAGTAATTAAATTATGTTATAAAAATAAAAATTAAATTAAATTAAAATTAGAATTACATTAAAAAATTCAATCAAACATTAAATTAAACCAAAAATATGAAAATAAAATCAAACGAAACTAAATAAGTTTCATTAAACAGAGATATTGAATTTTTATTTTGAGATAAAAAAAAATTTTTGTTTTAAATTCGTTGAGATGAAGGTATTCATTAATTTTTTTTAATTTAACAAAGGCATTTGAAAATTAAATTTTTAATTTTTGAAAAGAAGTTTTCAAACATTAAATGAAAAGAAAATTGGTTTTAATCAATAAACAATTTCAAATTAATTATTTGTTAATAGAGGGTTAAAATACAAAAGATTAAAAAGTTGTAAGAGATATATATTTAAGAAATTAAATTAAAATTATACAAGAGAAAACTCACAAATTTAATTTACCATACTACAAGATCAAAATTAATATTTACGATAAGATTTTTATAAAAATCAAAACTTCACATTTATTACACGAAACTTTTCTCTATCAATAATCGTGGTCCTAGTTCTGGTTCGAGTTGGCGGTAGCAGCGATAAAACTAAGTCGATCTGGTGGACAACGACGTGGTGGACAACGCTGTACAAGAGAAAGGAGCTATTCTGACGAAGTTCGAGACTTTAGACGTGAAAGAGTTGAAAGTATCAAAGGCTAGATAATGAAGCAAAACATGTTTCAAGTAAAATAAATAAAATAAAAAAAAAAAACACAACAAGAAAATATACAAGCTCTTAATTGTTTGTGGAAGGTTGAGGGTTACATAGTGTGATTAAAAATTTGAAATTACAGCGACAGATTGTTTACACAACGAATCAAACAATGTTCCATTAAAGCGAGAAAATCAATCAATTCGTAAGATCTCTTTATGATTGAAAGGCTTACAAGTACAACGATTAAAATTGAACTCGGATATGCATAATTTGTTATTACAAAATGCATTCTGGTTTAAGAAAACCACGAAAGTACTTCTATAATGTGAAATACCTGCATTTAGTTAATACCTTTCTAAGAAAACGCTTAACCAGAACGAAACCAAAGTGTTTGATAAATATAAAGAGTCGCTTCCCAATTAACAATACTAGCAAACATAGCTTGTCAAAACTAAAAGCAAACTTTAATATAAACTAACGAAAATATGAACAACACAAAACACGAAATAAAAACGAAATTTGGCATCTTTTTCGTAACTTCAAGACTTCACCAACTTCAAGACTTCAACTTCAAGACTTCACAAGAAGTAGAGTAGTTTAAATACTTCAATAGAAAGGAAAAGGTGTGACATATACTTGTCAGTAACGGTTATCAAATGATCATCATAAAACAGAACATCAGCAGAGTCCTCATAATAATGCCAGGAAGAAGAACAACTTTATCGAAAATCAAATAACTAATCATCAAAATTACTAGGACCCACGAACAGATACACATAAATAAAGTAAAGAATATTAGATAGCTTATACAAAACTTATTTAGCACACAATATTACTAAACAATGTAAACATGCAAGGAATTTTAAAAAATTAACTGTAAACTGATGCCTGTCTCTTCTCACATATAAGTACTTTAAGATTGAAGAAAATTAAACCTCTTCAAGGTAAAAATTTTGTTTCATATGGGGGAAGGAAACCTACAATAACTTTGTCACGTAATAATCAAAAATCCTAAATTGAAGAGAATATACACAACAAATAAATAGAAAAGAGTGTCAAAAATAAGAAAAATAAATGTATAAAAAGATATATAAGATACAAATTGCTATTAACAAATATTTTTATTAAAAACAAATTAAGAGAATTATTATTGTTAATAATTATAATTATTATTATTAACAAAAAAAACACTGCATATAAACCCTGCATATAAAATTCAAAGAAATCTTTATTCGAAAAAGTTATTAAATATTAATGTATTAATGATTAAAATTAACCTTATATACATACATTATGCAAAATTGTGATAAATTCATGTGACGAAAAATTATTGCTAAATTAATAGAATAATTTTTCTTTGTCAGAGAGGGGGAGGAATGTTGTGACTTATTCGTCACAAGCGAAGTTGAGTTGTTTTTATATTATAAATTACAAACACTGACCTACCTCAATAATAATGAAGCGATCAGCGTTTTTGTAATGCTTGCCAATTTAAGTTTACCGTCAAGCACCCAACAATTAAAAAGTGCAGCGGTCAGCTAAAAATAGCAAGTAAGCACGGGTCAGCTACTTGAGCTGAGCTTCTGTTACCATAGCTTATAAATTATATTGCGGAATAAACAAAGAGTGTATATTTGTAATATGTTTGTTTGTATATTTAAAATACGAAGTGTGTATATTTGTATGTTGTTTAGCAAAAATGTCTAGATTAATGTCTAGGTTAATTGCAGGTATATATGCAACTTTTATGTAATTGTCATCAAGTTTCATTACGGAAGTTAAGATAATGATCTTGAGACCAAGTAGATTTTAAGATTCAAATCTGTGATATAAATAAGAGTAAAATTAATAAAAAGAAGAGAATTAATTAAGCAATCAAGAAGTGAAGTCTCATTTTAAACTTTCAGGTACCACCAGCGCAGAAAAACATTTGGTGAGTATACATTTAATGATGTAACAGGTAATATTTAACGTTGCACAACAGAGTTGTGTGGGTTCAACGGAGAAACCCACACAACATTATGGCGCAGCCGGTAGGATTTCACCGGGCCTGCACACAACATTATGGCGCAGCCGGTAGGATTTCACTGGGCCTGCACACAATAATCATGCTCTGAAACAATTGTCACTTTTTATTTTTATTTTCAATATTTTAAAATGTTTTGCCATATTTTCATATTTTTGAAATAAATTTAAGTAT
The DNA here is from genome assembly GCA_958299015.1 of Tetanocera ferruginea. Taxonomy (NCBI): domain Eukaryota; kingdom Metazoa; phylum Arthropoda; class Insecta; order Diptera; family Sciomyzidae; genus Tetanocera; species Tetanocera ferruginea. The sequence goes on along the minus strand of OY282644.1, from coordinate 52,806,559 downwards.
TTTTGACAATATTTGTGCCCAGATGAGAGTTATAATTTTAAAATTGCTTTATCAAGGGTTTTTGAAGGTTTCTCATTTAAGAAGCCTTTATAACAGGTTTTTGTCGTTATTGGACGTTTATGAATACTGTTTTTGATATTTTTCTTGTAAAGGCCTTATAAGAATCTCATAAATTTCTATGATAGAGCCAATTGTGTATATGTGTATGAAAGCACTTAAATATTATATAAAATCTCAACGCTGCCAGATGATCGAATAAATGACAAAGGATTTTTTGTGGAAATTAAGAGTTAATTTTTTCTTAAAATAAGTAGAAATCTGAAACGAAAATAATCTTAAACAAGCAACTTATAAAATTTGCATTAATAACTAAAGAGTACGAATAAATTCGAAAATATTGAGGCTTTTTCCACTTTTTTAAATTTCAAAATCCCACTTTATTCCCCACATAGATCAGACTCCAAAATATGGGAACCTTCAATTTAGCTACGAACAGTTTGCTAGAAAGTTTTAAAAATTAAAGACATGCACTGTATTATCGATAAACTTGCAATAACTTAGATGAGCCGGCAATTTGGATCAATTCGCGCACAGCTTTAATACAGTTTATTTTCACAAACAATTCACATATTCCCATAAATTATAAATTATTTCTCAGAAAAAAAGACATGCTCAGTCTCTACAAATATTACTGGGCCACATTGATACTTGCCTTGGGCCGCGGGTTGGACAGGCATGTTCTAGATGTAAATACTTATTTAGACAAATTTGCCGAAATTTTATTCACAAAAAAAAAAATATTCATATATGTTCTTTAAGTTCGTTGAATTTAAATAATCATATCCCTGTGGAGGATGTTTATTGTGGAACTACAGTCGAAATATTTTACAAATCAAAAAACATATCACAATGAGATATTGTTGAGTTCAAGAAATTTGCACATACATTCTTTGATTGTGTGTAAAGCAGAGAAAAACGAAGATCAATTTTACGAATTTCTTGCTATATGTAAAAAATTGCGCAAAGAGATGTTATTTCAACAAATGCTGAAAAGCAACTGACTTGATTTGCTGCCAAAATAAAAACAAAGCAACAACCGAATGCACACGATCATAAGACACACGAAGTAGCTTACACTGTTCATGTGCAGTGTTGCCGGAGTAAATTTATTTTTATATCCAAAAGACAAAATAAAACAAGTAAAGAAAGTCTAAAGTCGGTCTAGGCCGACTATAAAATACCCTAAACCCACTTTTCAAAAAAAAAAAAAAAAAAATTTATTTTAAATGGGCGTGTCCGTGGGCGGATCAAGTCCATTTTTCCAAACCATCTTTGTCTTGTCATAAAAAGCATACGTGCTAAATTTTAGCTCTGTAGGTTAAACACATGCTTATTTATTGCGTTTTCAATTTTTGGGTTGTATGGGAGGTAGGCGTGTCCGTGATCGGATGACGTCCATTTTCGGAAGACATATTTGTGTTGGTATGAAACATATACATATCAAATTTTATTGTTGTAGGCTAATTATGAGCTGAGCTATGCAGTTTTCAATTTTCGCGTTGTATGGGAAGTAGGCGTGTCCGTGGGCGGACGATGTCCATTTTTCAAAACCATCTTTTTTTTGTTATAAAAAACATACGTGCCAAATTTTAGCTCTTTAGGTTAAACAGAGGCTTATTTATTGCGTTTTCAATTTTTGGGTTGTATGGGAGGTGGGCGTGTCCGTGAGCGGATGACGTCCATTTTTCAAAAACATATTTGTGTTGATATAAAACACACACATACCAAATTTTATTGTTGTAGGCTTATTATGAGCTGAGTTATGCAGTTTTACATTTTTGCGTTGTATGGGAGGTAGGCGTGTCCGTGGGCGGATTCCAAAAATATTCAATAGTGCAGATCCTTGGGTGCATGTGACCATGTGTACCAAGTTTCATCCAATTATCTCTACTCCTTCTTCTTATCCTGTGTATACGGACAACACACAGACGGACAGACGGACAGACGGACGGACGGACGGACGGACGGACGGACGGACATAGATAGCTCGACTCACGTGGTGACGCTGATCAAGAATATATATACTTTTCTATACCGGACTCGCTTCGTTCTATGCGTTACAAACGTTTGCACAAAGTTAATATACCCTGACCTTTCAGGTTTAGGGTATAAATAGCCAAAATGTAAAAAAAATAGCCAAAAGATTTATTAATTGTATTAGAAAACAAGAAACAAAACTAACATTCATGCCTTTTTTAACTAACTTGTTTTTTGTACAACTTACTACCGTTTTTTTACTGGAAATAGATTTACAAACATGTTTGTTTTTAATTATGTTATATAAAATAATATATTAAAAATATAAGAGCATGTTTTAAACATATTAAGGGCATATATCCTTTAAATAGACGGACCTTTAATATAGAAGGACCTTAGCTCATTTATTTTATACTTGATAAGAGTAGAGAAAACTTCATAAAAATAAGGTTTGCATTTTCGGAAGTAAAAAAAAGTATTGCATTTTTTTTAGCTTCGAACCAAGGATTTCAGGTGTCAAACCTATTCAGTCAAGTCTGCCTTGGTTCAGAAATGGGAGAAAGATAAGTTGGTGAGAAAGTGAAATCAAGTGAAACAAGTGAAGAATTTTTTTATGTGTGGCGGAGTGCTCGTCAACTTACTTTTCCATGCTGACTTACTTAATTTGACTTTTGAAAACAAACCACAATTACTTTCAATGATCAAAGTTATATACATTGTTGCATACTCTTATGTGGCACATGATGATAATTTGAGATGTCACGTCAAATTATTGGATATTCTTGCGATTGGCTGCACGATTAGCATCACTGGCAGGTCGTGTTCAAATGAAGAGAGAATTCACTCTCAAATTTTAAATCATTTCCCTGCAAACATTTGGAAGACGATTGGCAGAGAAGTGAATTTCGCGATGCACCAGTAATTCGCCCAAGTGTTTTTGGGAAAATGCATCGCTTTTCAGATGCTTAAGCAATGAATGCGCGAGTCACAAAAATTTTAAAAATCTTCCTTCGCTCATTTCGGCGTTTGTTGGAGAATGGATTTTTGAAATATGTTCAAAATCTATCAGGGAATATGAAGCAGGCTCTGAAAAATCGTTAACATTAATCAAAAAGTTGAACAATTATAGTAAGGAAACAACGTCGCATTATATTGAAGCGAAATATAAACAAATTCACACAAAAATTCATTGAATTCGGACAGAACAACAATGCTTTAGAACAAATTGCTAAGGACTCTTAAAAGGACTTCGTTTGCACCCTTTTCGGCGAATTTCTTATAACTCCTCTCGGCGGTTCATTGGCGAATATTCCCGGCGAATCAGCCTAAGCAGCATACAGTCCGTGATACCCGGATGATTCTCAGATGAGCTCAAAGGCAATTGTTTGATCTTCCAAGCGATTCGCTGGCGATTCACAGGCAATTGAAAATGTTATATGTAAAATAAAAAATTAATTTTCGCCGGAATGCAAAAACATAGCCGTGTAAAAAAAATAGCCAAATGAAAAATAAAATCGCCAAATAGCCAAAACTGATCACGATCAAAAAAAATAGCCACTTTTGGCTATAAATAGCCAAAACGGCAACACTGTTCATGTGTCGACGTAGCGCAAGCAGCATTTTGCTTCCAATCCCATGGGATAGGAAATTTAATTTGTGCCCTTCTCTGATAAAGAGCGTTATCTGAATATCCTACAATATCTAGTAAGGAAAATGTCTCAATTTCACTATTTTGGTATTAAGTAAGTAGGATTAAAAATGAATTTGATGTTTTTTATTTAAAAATATTTACAGAATTGTCCAAGGTGTAATGTCTTTGCCACACTCATACGCTTGCGTAGAGTGAAAATTTTCAATTCAAAATCTCATAAAGATCAATATTTAAAATTTCAATACATATGTATATGATTAGCATTTAATGAATAGAATGTTATATTTTTATTTAAGTTTAAAAAAGATCTCAAATAAAATTTGAAAAAAATTAACATTATTGAATTTTAAATTTGTGTCAAGTCCTTTTTTTGCTTTTTAAATTTATCTTCCATGGAGAAAGTGAGTTAAAGGTGTTCGCAAAACCGCTATATCAATGCAAATAAGATCATCTTGAAATATGCAATAGAGCTCTCTAGTGTTTTTTTCTGTATATTTTCCGTAAAAATGATGTATTTGAGTTTTTACGGTTTTTTACGAAGTGAGCGCGATATGTTAAAATTCGGCACTATTTTTTTTTATAAAGCACTATTTTTCTCTCTGATTTGGCACAATCAAAAAAGGTCCAATTCCATCCCTGGTAAGCAGTCAAACGAGGCATAACCAGAAATCAAACAACTTTAGTGGCTGTATACGTGAGCATTCATTCATAGTAGGTGGGTAAGCATGGTAGCGAGAAGTAGCCATGAATTATTGTTGTTCATTCATTGAATGAATGAATTCATGCAGATGTTTAATATATATGGTTATACTTATCAGTGTGGCGTACAGACCTTGTTTGTCTTGATACCTCCCACCGTTCTAGGCCGACACCATGATGCTTTACATACACAACCATGTGTCCCTTGGTTTCACAATGCTAATCTGTATAATTTTGAAACATCGAATTTTAAAATTTAAATTTAAATATCATTATATTTCTATTATTATGCTATATTCCAAATTGTTATATATAATAATAATAAGTTGTTTTGTTAATGACTAAATTTTATAAGCTACTAGCGGATTCAACCCGGTGTTACTCGGGGTTGTGCCTCGAGCACAGAAAAAGGACGATTTTCAAAACTGCTCTCATTTTAACATTAAAATGAGAAAAATTTTAAATTTTTTAAATTATCGTTTTTTTGGATTTTGCCCCTCCTTCCGTCTGTTGTATACATGAAGAGATGGCAATCACTGCATATAATAGTTTATAGTCATAAGTACAACAGTTTGTATTCTTTACTATTTCTCAAAGAAAGATTGCTGAATGAAGGTGATATCAAATTGGATAAAGCGGTGGAAATTGCTAAAAGTCATATTTTGGCTAAAGAAAATTCAATGGAATTAAATACTACATCATCCATCAATAGCTTACAAAAGTTCGCGCGCAAAAACAACAAGTCGTATCAAAGTCAAAAAGGCCAAGGTCAAATGCGGAACCATACAGCAAATGAAACATGTCGTTGTGGTGGAATACATAAAAACCGTTGCCCTGCTTTTGGAGTTACATGTCACAAATGCAAAAGAAACAATCATTTTGCGAAAATGTGTTTTTCGCAACAACAACAACATCATCAGCGGCAAAATTATAACATAACGCAACAAAGCAAATATGTTAAGATCATCAACGAAGAAGAAGAAGAAGGCGAAGATTTATTTGTTGGTACTTTGCAAATAATAAATAGCAACAATTCGTCAGTCGTTACGTCGCAGCAAGCGCAACTATTGAACAGTCAGTGGACGTGCAACAACAACAAACAGGTAGCGGAACAAAGGGACAGCAATGAACAGCATTTATATAAACAAGCATCAAGTATTGGCAGTTCAGCAAATTATGGCAGCAATAAAAATATAAACAGTAAGGAAATTCATATGTGCAGTATCAATAATAAAAATGAATGGTATATTAAGGTAAAAGTAAATAAAAATCTTATAAAAATGCAAGTTGATACTGGAGCGCAAGCAAATATATTGTCTATTAAAACTATAAATGCTCTTAATTTGCAAAATAGTATCAAAACAACATGTACAAATATTTTAACATTTACAGGAGAAAAATTGCCAGTTATAAGTACGATTAATTTAAAATTTTTTTTTCAAAACAAAGAGTACATATGTGAATTTTATGTAGTGAATTTGAATTGTAAAGATTTAATTGGATTAGATATGGCAATTCAAATCAATTTAATTAAAAATGTGAGTGCTCTTTCATTTGAAAACATTTTAAAAAAACTATGAAGATGTGTTCACAGGTTTAGGCAAATTGAAAAATGCATGTCACTTTAAGGTGAAATCTGATGTTCAGCCAGTAATTGAACCGCCGCGTAAAATTCCATTTTCTTTGACTAGTGAGTTAAAAACTGAGTTGCAACGAATGCTTGATTTGAATGTAATAGTACCTGTAGATGAGCCAACTGAGTGGGTAAATGCTATAGTCCTTGTTAAAAACCCTAATGGTAGTCTGCGTTTATGTCTTGATCCGCGAAATTTAAATAAAGCAATCTTGCGTCCTCATTACCCATTGTCCAATATAGATGACTGTAAAGTGAAATTATCCGGCTCAAAATATTTTAGCTGTCTAGATGCGAACAGTGGTTTCTGGATGATTCCACTTGATGAAAATTCATCGAAATTGTGCACATTTAACACTCCATTCGGGCGATATAGATATTTACGGTTGCCTTTTGGCATAAATGCTGCGCCTGAAATGTTTCATGCCGAAATGATTAGACTGTTCGGGGACATTTCAGGTCTTATTGTTTACATTGACAACTTTCTAATTTTTGCGTCCTCGATTGAAGCGCATAACAAAATTTTGTGTGAAGTATTAGATAGAGCAAGATCTGTTGGGTTAAAGCTTAACCAATCTAAGTCGAAAATAGCTCAAACTGAAGTGAAATTTATAGGACATGTTATCAGCGCTAACGGAATAAGACCGGATAAAGACAAAATTAAAGCGATAATTGAGCTGCCAAAACCTAATTCAGTTGTTGAGTTACAAAGTTAAAAAACCGAAGGATTATAGTTCCTAGTTGCTTGCGTAGAAAGGTTCTTAATAATTTGCATGAAGGGCATATGGGCATTAATAGATGTCAAGATTTAGCGAGAAATTCTGTTTATTGGCCAAACATTAATAACGATATATTGAATATAGTCTCGTCATGTGCGTTGTGCCTTAAGTATCAAAGATCAAATCCCAAACAAGAATTACTTCCGCACGAAATAGAAAAAATCCCTTGGATAAAACTGGGTTGCGATATTTTTGAATTCAATACAAAGAAGTTCCTTTTAGTCGTGGATTACTTTTCCAAATTTATTGAAATAAACCTTCTAAACATGGGTACCACAAGCCACCAGGTTGTGACTAGTTTAAAATCAATTTTTGCTAGATACGGCATTCCTAAAGAACTCATTACAGACAATGGTCCACCCTTTAATTCTAGAGACTTCGAAGAATTTTGTATATCATGGGATGTTAAGCACATCACATCTAGTCCTTACTTGCCTAGATCAAACGGGTTAGCAGAGCGATCTATACAAACAATCAAAAAACTTTTGAGCAAGTGTCGTGATGATGGCACAGATTATTACACAGCTTTACTTCATTATCGGGCAACACCAAAAGACAATATGCCGAGTCCAGCTGAATTGTTATTTTCAAGAAAACTTAGAACTAAAATTCCTTCTATTACTGATAATTTCAAGCCTTCTTTGATAAACACAAAAAATTATCTGGAAAAACTAAAAGAAAGGAATAAAGAGTCAGCAAAGAATTATAACAAAAATTCTCAAAATTTGAAACCAGTTGAGGAAGGTGAAAAGATAATGTATAACAGAAATCCGGATTCAGTTTGGTATACCGGTACTATTTTTAAAAGTTGTAGAGAACCGCGATCATTTTTGGTTCAAGACTCAGATGGTAATTTTTATCGCAGAAACCGTGAACATATTCTAAAAATGAATGGCTGCATAAAAGAAGAACAGCAACAGGAAACTGCTGCTTATACAAATGAAAAAGAACTCATTTCTGAACAAACAGAAAATTATAAATGCGAACAAAATGAAAATGTTAACAAAGAAAATGAATTTGTCACTTCTAGAAGCGGTAGAAGAGTTATTGCTCCACAGAGATTGAATTATGTATATATAAAAACAAAAAAAAAAAAAAAAAAAAAATATAGTTTGTGTTCATTAAATATTATTATTAACATCAGAAATAATATAATTTATGGAATTTGACAAATTTATACTTTATAAAAATTTAAATGCATATATGTTTTTATATGCACACAAAAAAAAAAAAAAAAAAAAAATGAACTAATGATGTGAATATGATTTGTAGTATTTTGAAAATTATTTTAACTAGGTATTTAAAAAAAAAAGGAACATGTTGTATACATGAAGAGATGGCAATCACTGCATATAATAGTTTATAGTCATAAGTATAACAGTTTGTATTCTTTACTATTTCTCTCTACTGTAGCAATGAACCAATTATTCAATAAAGAGACGTCTTACTTAAACACCGTCGAAAGTGTTTAGTCAAATTTCCGTAAATCTGTACCTGCCAGACATGATTAAAAAGAAAATGACATCTTCAACGTCTCGATCTGACGTCTAATTTCTCTATTTTCGATAATACCTATTTTTTCTTTTTCAAATAAAATTTTCTTCAATTAGAATAAATTTTCACATTTTCGAAGAAATATTTCTTCACTTCTAGGAAATGGAAATATTTCAATGTCTTTTATAATGATAACTATTTTTCGCGTACAAAAAAATTCTCATTCATAGAGAAAAATTTATTGCACATGAAAAATGTTTCCTATATTTTGATAACAAATTCACTATGAGAAGTATTTTCTTAACAAAAAACAAATGTTTTCTCAAAACTAAAAGTCTTTTTCTCTAAAAACGATATATTTCTATATATTTCTCTTTTTCATAGAAGCTTTTTATCATTCTTAGAGAATTTTAGGATCGCATTTAGAGAAAGGACTTGCGATTGGACTTTTAGAATTTATTGTTTGAGCTCAACAAACTCATCAAATATTTACTGTGGGAATGGATATTATACTCGTGCGTACTTTACGTCTGCTACAATAATTATTGCTGTTCCAACTCGAATTAAAATTTTTAGTTGATTAGCTACACTTCATGGAACCCAATTATCCTACTCTGTAGCAATTCTATGAGCCCTTGGTTTTTTTACAGTCTATGCGTTAAAAAGCTGTTATAATATTTCAATGGGAAGAGTCGATAAAAATGACTTCCTAATCGCTCCTTCAATCGATCAAAAAAATGGAAATTCCGAGTCATATGCCATTATATCAACTTGGCAGTTTGCAACTCATGGCTAGAGTATCACTTTGATATAAACCGAAGGGAAGAATTTGTAATAATGCACTGCGAAAATTGCTAAATGTATAGCATTCTGTGAATTTGACAATCCACCAAAATATTATTAACTCATCTGCAACCGTCCCAGCCAAACGCATGAGCCGCAGCGTAAAAACATCAGATTTGACAATATTGGACACTGGCCGAGACATAAAGAAGGTCACGAAGGCCGAGAAAAATCTATAGACTATAGACCATTTTTCTCTAAATATGATGCCTTTTGTCATATTCCGAGAAACTTTTTTCTGAGTGCAGTTTGAAAAGTCATTTCAGGAAAAATGCGTTTAAAGTTTTTCTTACATATGCAACTTTATCTCAAAAAAATTCCAATTTTAAAAAATCCTATAAGCATCTATTCGATTTTTGGATTGTCTTCGTTCAACTTCGGTTTTGGTCGATACTGTTCGGTTAGTTTTTTTGCATCTTTATTCGTCTTGGTTCTTGACTTCGTTTGCCTTCGACTCATTCCTTGATTTTTGTCGAAAGAACTTTTAAAAGCATAGGATCTATTTCAGTAACAGATACAAATGCCTACCAAGTTTCATCAAAATCGGTTCATCCGTTTTGACGTGAATGAGCCAAACATAGTTGATTGAATAAAGCGCCCTCTCACGGAAGTTTTCTGAAATTTAAAAAGCCTCAATTCTGTTGCAGGGTCAAGTTATTTCACGTACCAAATTTTAGTAAAATCGGTCAAGTCATTTAGGAGTTGTTGAGTTCTAAAAATGCCCTACTTTAAGCGCCCTCTTGCGGAAGTCTTTGGAATTTTTTATGTTTAATGTTTTATCTTGGGTGCAGTTAAACGTTCATTCCAAATTTCGTTGAAATCGGCTCAGGTGTTTAGGAGTTATTGAGTCTTTAAAACGCACTACTTAAAGCGCCCTCTTACGGAAGTCTTTGTAGTTTTATAAAGCCTATGTTGTATTGGGCGCAGTCGAATATTCATTCCAAATTTAATTCAAATCGGTCCAGGTGATAAGGAGTTATTATAGAGTGCCACGCCCACATACTTCACCCACTTTTTTACCTATGCGTTATCTTGGGTTCAGTTGAACGAAAGTCTTTAAAATTTTTTATAGCCTATGTATTATCCTGGCGCAGTTGAACCTTCATACCAAATTTCATTGAAATCGGTCCAAGCGTTAAGAAGTTGTTATGGAGTGCCACGCCCACATACTTGCGCCCATTTTTTTACACCCCCTATGTTCTTTCTCTCTATCAAATGTACTCGTTGTCCAAATTTCAGCTCAATCGGATAAAAGGTGTGAGATAATATACGGAACAGACAGACAGACAGACAGAGGGACAAACATTTGATTTAATATATTAGATAAAGCCTCAAAGGCTTAGCTTATAATAAATAAATAAATAAAAATTTTGCGATATTTCACATATGTTGATGACGCTCTTGCTAAAGCTCACGATGTGGAAAGCGCAATAAAGGCTAGAAATGAGCTTATCGCTGCTTTAGACTGCAGATTTTATTATGCGAAAATGGACTGCAAATGCTTCAAGCATTTTGGCAGACCTACCTACAGAGCATCTTTTTCATGAGGACTTTTTAAAGTTGGAAGATGCAAGTTGCGCCAAAGCGTTAGGAATTCGTTGATAATCTTTTTTGCGAAATTATGAAAACATAAATAATATTCGCATACCACGTTTTGTTGGGTTTTCACCTGATTCCGACGTTGAGTTTCACGCCTTTTGCGATGCTTCTGAAAAAGCATACGCAGCGTCGATTTACATTCGCGTAAAACAAAATGATTGTGTTGTCAGTCATCTGCTTTATGCGAAAAGAAAAGTTGCTCCAGTCAAGACGATCTCACTACCACGTCTTGAATTATGTGGTGCAGCACTTCTAGCGGATATGGTAGACACCTTATTATCGCACCTTGAAATTGAAAGACAAAGCTTATATTGTTGGACTGATTCCACAAAAGTGCTTGCCTGGCTTTGTAAGCCCCCCTGCTCTTGGACGACCTTTGTAGCCAACAGAGTTTCGAAGGTGACAGAGAAGGTCGGAATTCACAATTTGTTCCATGTAGACACACATGAGAACCCTGCAAATTTAGCAACGCGTGGAGTTACGCCACTAGAGTTAGTCGATAATACTCTTTGGTGGCATGGACCTTCTTGGCTCTTGCTCGAACGATCGGCTTGGCCAAGAATGACGCAACCTCCTGCTCTAGAAACTTCGCTTAAGCGCAAAGCTGTAAAGATACACTTTGCATATTTTTCGAAATATGAAGATATTTTAGAGCGGTTTTCCTCGCTATCGCGTGGATTGAGAGTGTTAACGTACGTGTTTCGCTTTCTGCACCGCTCCCACCCCAAGTATCGTGTGTCCTTTTAAAAAAAAATCAACATGCCTAGAAACGGCAGAAATCAAATTTGTGAAAACATGATTGGCACTCTTATGTCAAAAAGTAGCTTTTCCAAACGAATATCACTGTTTGGAAACAAATCAGATAATTGGAGCAAAGAGCCCCATTCTTGCTCTAAATCCATTGTTGAACAACGACAAGTTAATGCGTGTTGGTGGACGGCTAGCCTCTTCACCAATTCTATCATATGATGAAAGGCATCCAATTATATTACCACATAATTGTCACTTTTCACGCCTTTTAGTACGTTTTGTCCATGAGATCTCACTTCATGGAGGAAATCAATTAGTGCTTCGAGTTATTCGGACGGAATATTTGATCCCGCGTGCTAAAACCCTTATAAAATCAACTTTGCACAATTGCAAAACTTGTGTATTCCACATGAAACGCCAACGAACACAAATAATGGCTGCGCTGCCAGCTGAGCGAACTGTTATTTCAAGACTATTTGCTGCGACTGGTATTGACTTCGCGGGCCCATTCGACATTAAAAGCTACATTGGTAGATCTTGTCGAATAAGTAAGGGCTATGTTTGTTTGTTTGTGTGCTTTTCAACTACGGCAGTTCATCTTGAAGCCACTAGCGGTCTATCAACCGCTACTTTTCTAGCAGCTTTCGCTCGATTCACTGCGAGACGTGGCTGCCCAGCTAAAGTGGACTCCAACAACGGTACAAACTTTGTTGGAGCGTCAAACACGTTCAAAAAGGATTTCAAAGCCTTCTTAACTGCGTCACATGCTGCAATACTATCCCAGTATTCGCATCAAGAAATTGCATGGCACTTCATTCCCGCTGGTGCTCCCCATATGGGACGCCTATGGGATACTGGAGTTAAAAGCTTCAAGACGTATTTCAAAAAGAAGTATGAAGTATACTTTCGAGGAATTTTCAACTTTACTGAATCGAATCGAAGCGTGTCTTAATTCGAGGCCCTTTCCACCATGTCCGAAAATCCTTCTGATTTTCAGTCTCTTACTCCAGGTCATTTCTTGGTCGGCGTCCCACTGCTATCTCCAGTGGAGATAGAAATAACTGATCAGCCTCTGACTCTTGTCAATCGTTGGTAAAAAATCAAGGCGATGCATCAGCACTTTTGCCACCGATGGAAAAATGAATACCAGAGAGAGATGCATCGGCATTTGAAATGGAAAACTCCTCAATTAGATATCAATGTCAACGACCTAGTTGTTTTCAAAGATTATAATTTACCCGCGAATGAATGGCGAATCGGACGAATTTTGAAAACCTATGTCGGTAGCGATGTGTTGACCGTGGCTTAGCACGCTCGGAGCCCGAGTTCGATCCCCAGTCGCGGCGAAAAGTTTTTTCAATAAAAAACTTTTTCTGATCGGTCACCACCTCTCTGCAGACAATGACGAACCTCAGAGAGTAAATAATGCCATGTAAAGCTTCTTGAGAACATAAACTTTAGCCGTTCGGAGTCGGCATAAAACATGTAGGTCCAGTTCTCGGTTAAATGTGTGCAAACATTTAATAACACACACAACACAATTGATCATAAGAAGCTCGGTCAAAGTTCTTTCACGGGCTGAAATGGCCAATTTGTTTTTGTTTTGTTTTTTTTTGTGTTTATTTTTTTATGTCGGTAGCGACAATAGAGAGACATCCGCACTAGGAGAGGTTGCTTAGCACAACCTATAGTGAAGCTGGTCGTAATATCGCCGACCTTGCTCCGTCACCATTTTATTCTCTTAAGCGATTCTTTCCTTTTCTTTTATATTTCTTTCCTTTTTTTTCCGCCTCGCTTCAGGATGTCAGCCACCAACATCGTGCGTGATATGCTGGGAGAGGTGCTTCTCCAGACGGACTCTGAGATGGCATTGAGCGAGACCGAAACGGTGTGAGAGCGTGCACCAGTCCCCGCAACCAGTGCTCCTTCGCCATCGAGTCCAGTGTGAAGTGTGCTGTCCCGTGTGGTCCCCGTGGTGACGCGCAGCGACATGATCCCAAAGTGTCGCTTGTGCTCCATGCAGCATAATCTCATGTCGTGCCGGCGCACAGTGGGGTATTCGATAGTCAAAAACGCGATTAAATCAGCCAAGCCTTCTGACAAGCCAATTTTTATTTTTTCTTAGTAAACTAACTATAAAAAAGTACAATAAAGCTTTGAAAAAGAATAATTCAGTTGCATTTTTTTTTTATTAACAATATAATAATCAATAAAATATATAATATAAAAATCAATAAAACTTCAAAATTTTGTTTTAATTGAAAATCAGTAATCATTATCACCATCATCATCACTATCACCATCATCACCATCATCATCATCATCGCCATTATCATCATTATCATCATCAGCACATTTCAGGAGTTTTACAGCTTCTGCAGGCAATTCACGTGTCTTTTTTTTAGCAGCTTCCTTTTGCCAGATATTAAGGGATCAGAAGTGATCAGGAACCTGTTAAAAATGTCTTTCGATAAGCATGATTATGTATTATTATTATTATTATTAAGAAATCATCGGTACAGTAAGAACTTAGTTCTTTTATAGTACTACATGAAGCATAGGCTTAATCATTAAAATATACTATATTATATAACATAATTATAACAACAAGTAGAATAAAGAAAAAATAAAAAAAACAAACAAAATAAAATATTTAGAATAACACAAAGAAAAATATTAATAATTTAAAGGTTACGACTAATATTTATCCTAATCTATTTCAAATTTAGCTTAAAAATATGAGAAACTTAAGAGATTTAAAAGACTAGTTCTAGAGATGAAAGATAAGAATAAGAAAAAGATAAGCAAGATTAAGGATTAGAAAAATAAGATAAGATAGATTGTCTAAAAGTACCTCTCCTATTGATTTCCCTTATCCTACGAGGCAGGCTATTCCAAAGCTTAATAGCGTTAATGACAAGATAAAGAAGAATTAATGCAGAAACCTAAATTTACTATTTTCGATACAACAGTTAGCTTACTATTTCCAATAAACAGATCAGGGACGTCATTAAGACAAGTTTTACTCTTACAAATAGGTAGGACATATGATTTAGCAGCATTTAGTTGCAGACCATTGCTTTTAGACCACTCATTAATACCATTGAGGTCATCATTTAATCGGCAACATAGGTCATCAAGTAGTCCAGTTCGTCTAGAAAGATAGAGCTGGACATCATCGGCGTAAGCATGAACAGATGCATGTTTGCAAACACTGAAAATGTCATTGATGAACATGGTGAACAGCAGAGGACCAAGTATGGAACCCTGAGGAACTCCACATGAAACATTTTTATAAGAAGAAAACTCGTGGTTAACTTTAACTCTCTGCATTCGATTACTTAAATAACTAGACATAAAATTAACAGCACTATCACAGAATCCATAGAAAAACTTAAGCTTCTGACACAAATATTCATGGTTAACTTTATCAAAGGCTTTTGAAAAGTCAAGTAAACAGAGTAGTGTCATAGAACCAGCATCAAACTCGGGTCGAATGTCATCCATCACCTTTACTACTGCAGAAGAGCATCCATACCCCCTGACCTAAAACCAGACTGCAAGGGTGATAATAGTTTTTTCTCAAATAAATATTTGCTAATTTGTTGAGCAATAAGTTTTTCACAAATTTTAGACAAAGGTGACAAAATACTTATTGGCCTGAAATCATTCGCCCCTGAAGGAAATTGTTTTTTAGCTACAGGATGAACGATGGCAACTTTCCAAATGTTAGGAAATGATGATGTTGTTAAACAATGGTTAATGATATGTGTAAGTGGACTTATTATATGAGGCAAAATAAGTTTAATAAACTTTATTGGAATGCCATCATCCGAAATTGCATTTGATTTTATCTGCGAAATGCAACTTCCAACATCAATTTCATTAACTGTAACGAATTGGAATGATTGTTGCATATTTAGATTGTTACGAATGCACAAATCATCATTAGAGACAGTAGCAGTGTTAACAAAAAAATTATTCAGAATTTCAGGGTCTACA
Organism: Tetanocera ferruginea; assembly: GCA_958299015.1. Lineage (NCBI taxonomy): Eukaryota > Metazoa > Arthropoda > Insecta > Diptera > Sciomyzidae > Tetanocera > Tetanocera ferruginea. The sequence goes on along the minus strand of OY282644.1, from coordinate 52,791,072 downwards.
CTACATGCAGGAGTTTTTTTAGTACATACCCCAAGTCTATTTAAGTTCTTCCACGGCATTTTGGTAGGAAGGGAGAGTTTAACCTTCGCCGTACCAGAGATTTTTACATACGTCGTTTACCAATACCCACCCGGGTGACCCAGGTGATTTAAGTATAGGCATATATCAAAAATTAATTCTAATTTTCACCTTGCTATTCTAATGCATGATAAATATTAAAATTTAGCGTTAAAATATTAACGTAGCCCAGTGGCTCAGCAGGGATTTGATTAGAAGGATATATCCCACTTGCACATAAGGGTAATGGAAGAAGTATTGAAAAAATGACCATTAACTACGTAGAGATTTAAGGTGATAATTTGTTAAAAATTTATCACGTGAATAGTTACAACCGTGGTGACCGTGGCATGCAGGTTAAGTGTGTGGCTTAGCATGCTCGGAGCCCGAGTTCGATCCCCAGTCGCGGCGAAAAAGTTTTTTCAATAAAAAAATTTTTCTGATCGGTGCAAAAATTTTTCTGCAGGCAATGGCAAGCCTCAGAGAGTTACCGAATAAAATATTTGCGTTTGTCATGCTACAAAATTAAGCGAAGAATTCGCTGCAAATAAAAAAGCTCTCAAAACTTTTTTATTAGGAAAGTAACTGTATTTGCAATATTTTGCTACTTGTCAATTGCTGTGATTAATCAGAGATTAATCAATAACAGAGGTTGTACTAGATTCACCCAGAACATTCCAGTGGTCCCATTGGTCAGTGCCTACAAAGGGTCAGAAAGAAACGTAACCAAGGACAACTTCTTTATAGCACTGCCATTGGCCAAGGAGCTGGCAAATTGGACCATGTCAATTGTTCGCACCTTAAAGAAAAATAAATGATATGTGCCCAATGAGTTTAAGCCATCACGAACCCGAAAAGTGACATCAAGCTTATTCGACTTCTCTGAAATATAACAATATGATCTTATGTTTCTGTCAAAAAAAAGTTCGTGGTTTTGTTGTCTACAGTACACAAAGATAGTGCGGTATCTGAGCCAGAAAAGAAACCTGAAATAATTGTGCATTACAACAAAACGAAGGGCGGTGTAGACACCATTTACAAAATGCTATACCAATACACCACCAATCGAGCGACACTGCGCTTGCCTCTGGCGATGTTCTTTAGCACTTTGGACACGGCAGGCCTTGCCGCTTTTATAATATTTGAGGAAAACCACTCGTATGGTTCTATGAAGCGATACGAATGAAGATATTTTCTTGAATGTCTTGAAGAGGATCTCTGCAATCCTCTTATTTTGGAGAGGTCGAAGAACAATAATATTTTTGGAAGGTTTCCAATAAGAACGGTTGTTGAATGTATTTTAGGTATATATTTTTATAAGATTTTGTTGGGTGTGAGTTGCAAAAACCCATTTGTGCAGAGTACAGCGTCACACAGACAAAGTGCGAAAATTGCCATCTCGTTCAATCCACAACTAATTACTTAAGAAATTGAAAAAAGATAAATATATGTACATAAATAATACAAATATGGACTAAAATAAATTCTTAAAAATAAAAAATTACCTTTTCTATCCGTTTTCAAAGAAAAGCAAATAGAAAACTTAAATTTTTTAACGGGTTCACCCAGGTGGGTATCGGTAAACCACGTAGATAAAAAGACAATTTAAAAAAAAAAGACATGAAGAAACATGAAAAAATATTTTTTTGTATATTATTTTAAATAAATCGAGAATTTGTTCAGTGACTCCAAATCGTATTTAGATTGGATTGAAACCGGGGGAGATATTTAGAAATTAAATACAAAAAGGTCACCCGGGTGGGTATTGGTAAGGCGAAGGTTAAGCTTGTCAGAAAAAACCGTGTTTTTTATTGTCTTATTAATAGAACAGCTTCATTTCTGGCAAGTCTAAAAGCTTCCCAGTTGACTGATGATGGACTTCTACGCCATTTTTTGTGAAGTTTATTCCTTTTTTTAATGCAACTTAAAATACTCTGAGTAAACCAAGGACAAGATACATTCTTAACATTTAACGTACGAAGAGGAACATGTTTATCATACAAATATTTAAAAGGAGCTATGAAAGAACTTAGCTTGTCATTAACATCATGATGCAACCAACACTCATTAAACGAAAGCGTAGACAAATCATTGTACAGAGACAGATAATCAATATGATTGAAATCACGATAAGAAAAAGAATTTGATGTTATATTACAAGACAAGTTAACATTTAGCGAACAAAAAATTAAATCGTGATCAGAAACAAAGTAAAGCTGATCAAATAGAGCGACAACTGAAGGATTAGAAACAGTGAAATAATCAAGTAAACTGGGCGTGGAGTTGATGGAGAACCTTGTAGGCATAGTTTCGTTTACAACTGATAACCCAAGTGTCGATAACTTATCAATCAACAGTTCTTTTCCAATTTCATTGGAGAGAATATTGATGTTAAAGTCACCACATAACAACAATAAATCGTAGTCAAGAACACAATTATTTAAAACAGAAATTAAAGGATCAACAGAAAAACATTTATTGGGATTATAAACACATGACAAAAGAATTTTCTTCGAGAAAAGAAGAATTGTCTTCGTTGCCCATGTGTCGACTACATTTACGAGAAAAATGCTCTCGAAAGTTTTTAAAATCTTTGTTACGACATTCTTGAGCCTCTTCAGATAATTGACCTATAGACAATAACGCAAAAGATATTATCTCGGGTCCATGTATTAAATATTTATGCACTGTTGGAGGCATACAAAACCAGGGATATAGTTGTACAAACAATCTAGCAGTACTTAAAGCAAATTCAAGAAATTTTTCAACTTCGATTTCATGGGCGCTTGAAATCGCAATCATCAATGTATGAATCTTTTTTATTAAGGCAATATCGATATTTGTAATTTCTGCTAAAATTTCAGCATTTTGGAAAAATCTTCTGGCAGTATTGCCGTCATTTGAGTTTCCAAAGGTTTTGGGCGATCAACAATTAAGCCAATTTTTTCTTTAAATTCTTTTTGAATACGAGCTTTGTTTTGTAAAATAATTTCCTTATCGTCTTGTGACCTTACTTGCCATTTCTTTATTGGCAATTTATAAGACAGATGGACAAGGCACTCAAAGAATCTAATCCATCCATGAAGGATGGATAATCCAAATTGAAGATTGTCAGTTTTAATCTCTCTTTTCACCATGTCGTCAATTTGATTAAAAGTTTTACTGCTTGCGCCACATATATAGCAGACGAGAGTAGATTTGGTGTCAGTAAGCGCGTTACAGACTTTACCGTCTACCATTACCAACATCAATTTGTGAAAAACTTCCAGGCGTTGATTCTCAACAAATGCAACAGAATTTGTTAAATTTTCAATTTCTTCATCTACTCTTGCTTTTTCTTTTTTAGAAACTTCAGTAGACTCTTTAATAAATTCAATTTTCAGAGGTCTGCAATACCTTGTGGACGAGGGCCTAGGGTTCATCCAAATTACTTCATTTCCGGAAAGCAATCTGAGTGAAACTATACAAGTTATTAATACAAACGAATCACTTGCATCTTCGCCATGGAATGCTTGTTTGTATGAGCTGTGGCCAGTGCTCCCATCGAAACCCTATTTCGAAAACAAGCACAAATTGGAAAAATTTTTGTTTTGAAGAGTACTTAAAATACCTTTTTGCAATATCAAAATGCGTTGGACAGTGTGATCTAACAAAGCTTGCAAGCTCACGTTTACAGAAGTTTCACATATTTTAATGCATTCCTTTCGTGGATAACACTCTTTTTTCGCTGACTGAATGTAAGTATAACACGGAAATTTATCAGGAGCTGAATGTCTAATGATATTATACTGATGGCGTGATAGTTCCTTCGAGATTTGCTACTTTTGCAACGCACTTTTTAAACCTTTTTTGTATTTTATCGCCCTGGTCGGTGATGTTGTTATATCTTGCAAAAGTTTTGACGCTTCTAACTGTCCAGCAGATTTTAAGCTCATTTTTGTAGCATGTACAAGCATGGGTAGAGGTGTAGCCTCTCTTAGTTCTTTAGTCTTTTTGCGCTTAGTTGTTTCTAGACATTCTTCAAATGAAACTTCTTTACGGCCTCTTTTAGTTCTTATGTACGAAACGAAACCAATCGAAGAATTCAACCAAGTTTTATTCGAGTTTAATAAACGTTCTTCCATTCTATGAGATTCGATCCAGCGAGTTTTAAATTGATATGTGAAGCAATTAAGTGTCTCATTAAAATTCGCCATATTGTCTTCTGAAACTCCATTTCGCCTTTTAATTTCTTCTCGAAGAAATTCAAATTTGTGTTTAAGCTCACTAAAACCGGAATTATTCATGATGTCGCATGGACTTTGGCGAGTAAAATAAAGAACACTTGAACTTGTTCCTGAAATAAATATAACATTTTTTAAGAATTGAATTAGATTTCAATCTTTTTATCATGAGCAAATATATTTGCGTGTAATAACACGCACAAAAGATAAAACCATCACATTGAATGAAACATATTTTTGTACAAACACGCTCTCTTAACGTTATAAAAATAGAAAAACACAATATACGAACATTCACATCTAAATTTCATATATATCATATATGTATATACTATCTACTCTCCACCGACCCCCAAGAGATAAATTCTAACTACTGCACTGACACTTTGCACTCTAAAATAAAGACGTCAACATTACACATATTGTTTAGCATTTTTTGTTTTTCTTCTTTGCTTCTTTCTTTATTTATATTTTTTTTAAAGTAAGCACTTGTATACATTTATATGAAGTGCGCTCTCATATGTATGTATATAAAAATTAATATTTTAAAAAGGGGCAAAAAAGGCTAAATTTTTATTTTTGAAAATACTTTAATAATGTTCACTTATCACAAAAAAAAATTGACATCACATAAATTTCACTTTGATCACAACTATATTGCTACATATATACCGAAAAACACTGATTTTTAAAGCTTAATTACAAAAAAACATTAAAAATATTTACAAATACTATTTTCAATAACGATTTTCACAAAATGTTCATAAAATACCCGAAGTAGAAGGCTGCATTGCAAAAATAAATTAAAACTTTTATTTTACTAAAAAAACAATCGCGCTAAAATAACAATAAACTCTTGATTCTCACTATGCCTGCACAAAAGTAAAAAACAATCAAATTTAAAATTACATTACTCAGTAACAGTAAACTTTTTTTCGATTATTCTTTCACACAGTGACGTAGATTTTTATGCTCTTTAAATCGGTACCAATTATTATTGGTTATCTTTAATTTGATTTTTTGAATTAATCGCGTTTTTGAGTATCAAATACCCCATTGTGCGGCGGTTCATAGCTATGAACCTGGAGGAGCCGTTGAGAACAGTACTACTCCATTTTTACTGTTCCAACTGCCTTTCAGCCGTTCAAATGCGAAAGAACTGTCGGAGCGATGGGAGATGCCGTCACCGCGGTGAAGATCAGCATGCTGCATTCGCACACTCGGGCCCGGACAGCTCGAGCCCATTCAAGAAGGCGTGGAAGACGATCTCGCGCAAAGCAATCTGCTCGAAAAGCAACGAGGTCTGGGGTGGAATCGAAGAGTTCATCTGGAAAGAGACCGCAGTTGCCTGTACCGTCTGCGTCGGCTTCGAGGGATCACTTTCCGAAGCGGTCCCCTTCCCAGAAGAGACCGCAGTCGATGCTTCCATTTGCGACATCGTCGAGAGACCAATTCCCGAAGCGGTCTCCCCCCACAAGACCAACAACGACGAGCCTTCAACGCGTTGTATCGCTGCTCCCAACAGCTGTCGTGAGTACCTTTTGTTTGTTTGTTTGCTTCTACGCAGAAAAATTAATACTTTTTAATGATACTGCTTTTGCTTTGCTTTTCAAAATTCACACAGCAAAGCAAAATGAACAGCATAACAATGTTTTTAAAAACTGTAGGAAGCACTACCGCAGTAAAAATTTCGTTGCTTTTGCTATTCTGCTGAAAGCAATTTAAACCCTGATTCTGGGTGTCGATGTCTACGCACGAAAAATGCAGCCTGGCAGTCTCCCGGCTGGATTTAGCATGGCATTGGCCCAGAACTCCATATTTGAATGGGTCTTATCAGGGCAGGGTTCCTGGTAGCATCTTGCACTCTTGCAAGGCGGGCGGCATGTTCGGTCCACCAGTGAACACCCTGTAAATTGTCGGTACAGCGGTGTTCAATGAGTAACTGTGGCTCTTATTCCTTATTTTCTTTTGAGCAGCTCTTCTCGTTCCAGCCGGGAGACTGCCAGGCTGCATTATTTTTGCGTAGATATCGACACCCAGAATAAGTCGCAGTGGAGCTCGCTTGTAAAAGTGAGGATCAGCCAGATTGATGTTTGGATAGCTCTGGGTAATTCTCTCGTCGATGTCTTTTGCCGGCGTGACAACCTCCAACCGGCGCTCCACCGGAGCTGTCGTGTGTACCTGGACGCTCGATCCATAACGACCTCGCAGCGCTAGCGTACATACCTCCCGACCATCTACCATGCTGGTTGGAAGCCTCCATCTTCTTACCAACTCAATGGCGATTTTGGTCTGAGGGAGGCACGCATCGAGGAGAGCACGTTTTTTCACTAGGCCACCACGAGACCAGGTACTCACGACAGCTGTGGGGAGCAGCGATACAACGCGTTGAAGGCTCGTCGTTGTTGGTCTTGTGGGGGGAGACCGCTTCGGGAATTGGTCCCTCGACGATGTCGCAAATGGAAGCATCAACTGCGGTCTCTTCTGGGAAGGGGACCGCTTCGGAAAGTGATCCCTCGAAGCCGACGCAGACGGTACAGGCAACTGCGGTCTCTTTCCAGATGAACTCTTCGATTCCACCCCAGACCTCGTTGCTTCTCGAGCAGATTGCTTTGCGCGAGATCGCTTAGCGAAAAAGCAGAAAAGATCTAAAGTGGCATTCCAACGATTTCCCAACGTTTTGGCGCAGGTTTTATATTCTAACTTCAAAAAGTCTTCATTAAAAAGATGCTCTGTACGTAGGTCTGCCAAAATGCTTGAAGCATTTGCAGTCAATTTTCGCTTAGTGAAACCTGCAGAGTCTAAAGCAGCGATAAGCTCATTTCTAGCCTTTATAGCGTTTTCCATATCGTGAGCTCCATGGCTAATGGCTAATGGTTCTAAAACGTAACTGTCTTGAGCTCAAAATCCTGAATCATATCATCAGGTGAGCTTCGAAAAAGATTTCGTTGGAAAGCAGAATATTTTAGATCAACAAGAATCTGGCGGTTCATCTGCTGGATGTCACCATTAAAAACATATTTGAAAAACCGCCATTTCAATACCAAGAGTGTCAAATCAGCATGATGAACTGGGCCTGCATGCAGGACATCGTTTAAGCTGATCCCATTCGAAGTGGCACTTGATGCATTGAATACTACCCGAACTTTTGTTGTAGTACTCTCTGGCTTCATTACTGCATGATGTGGAAAATAATAATGAGATGGTGACTTTTCAAATTTTTGAACTTCAACTTTTTTCATGTGACCCAATTTGAGGTACCCATTCTCCACTTCTTTGTATTGCGTCTTTAACCCTCTAATGCATGAATTTTTGTTTAAGCTATTAAAATTATATTAGACTAAATTCAGGTCTCTGAACACGAATCTGAAGTTATTTTTTGATATAACTCTTCATTTACCTTTCACAGGTAAAAACTGGAAGCCCGCCTTAAGGCGGACCTATGCACTACCACTTAACAATAAATTAATAGGTAAACTTCCTTTACAGGTTAATTAAATCCAGATATATAAGCATTATTTTAATTATTTATTGTGAAATTTAAAAACATTCTGACCGGCACCTCGGATATTTACACATTTTTTTACCTTATCTGTCAACAAACTTGCACCAATGACCAATTTGGTCATACCGAATATCATTAGTTGGTTCCTTATGATCTCTTTGGGTGGAGGTGTAGCCGACAAGGGGCGACCACGTTTTGGAAATTTTGTTGAAAGCACAAAGCAAAGGTAGTGTATACTTTGTGTTGCGCGAATTCTGATGCAGTCTGTTGTACAAAATATATGAATTAACCATAGCAAGATCCAACAAATAAAAAAATTCTATTCGTCCACTTCCTTTTCTTCAATCTTATACAGTTCCTCCCAATTATTCCGTCCAATAAATCGACACCTCCCATATGCCTGTTGTACTCTTTTATTATTGCTGGACAGTTAATTTCAATGTTTTTTTTTTATTTTTATAGCGTGTTACTGTTGATGAGCACCATGATTTTTTAGAACTTATAAACGGTTCAGTTCCCACGTAAGTGGAAAGGAGGCGAACTGTTCTTGTGTCGCGCCACAAAACGCTGCTAATATCAACTCCACTGACTGTTCCAACGTACTCTTCCGAATAGCCACGAATAACCTTTTTCGATTCTAGTTATTTATCAGTCAAAAGCTTTACATTTAAAACACGATTTGACCCCACTGTGCCCAAGCTGTAAATACCTCGACTTTTCAAGTATACCATCAAACCCACTGAGGTGTAAAAGTTATCAAAATATAAAATGTGGTTCTTATAATCAGGGATATTTTTTGATAACGTGCAACCACATTCAATGCCGCTCCAAGGTCAGGCTCATTGCAATGGCCTGTATCATCATTTCCGAAGAATTCAGCATAGCGTCTATTATATCATCCTCAGGTAAAACAAAATGTGGATCCATATCATTATCGTCTCCACTGAAATCGCCCTCATCCTCAGAATCATCATTATCTGATGGTGATTGTTCAAAAAACTTTAAAATTTCAGCCTCTGACAGGTATTCTTTGATTTTCGAAACATTTCTAACAAAAAACAAAGAAATAAGTAAAATTTGAAGTTTAAGTTAGAAGTTGTTCCAATAAGGGTTGCTAAAAATAAATATAACTTACCTGCATGGGTCCGCCTTCAGACGGAGTTGCTTAAATCTAATTTATCAACCAACCAATTAATTTTTTGCATAACTATTGACACGAATGTCTTAAATATAATATTTATAATCTGAAAGTATTTTTTTAAAATCCTATTTACACCAAAAACTATTTTTTTTTATTTTTCAAAAATCGGCGAAACTGCAAAATAATAAAAAAAGCAAAAATTGTGTCAATTGTCACTTTGACTTGACATAGATAAATCCCAGTTAGAGGTATTGCTAAACCAAAAACACACAAATGTAGATAAAAGCTTTCTGATCACTTTTGTAAGACATAAAATAAAAATTTTTAAAAATTAATGTAAACAAACGTCTTTTGTAAACCCCGTCTAGAGGCAGTACTATGTATTAGAGGGTTAATTCTGAATTTTTGTTCAATCGAGCTTCACTTCTAGCCCACTGCTTGAAAGCTATACCTCGAGAAAATCCAAGATTAACCCATTTATTCCCAAGCCATTTTAAAACCGAAAATATAAATGTTTTTTCATTTTTTTTTATTAATAACGATCAAAGCAATACAAAAAATAGAAAAAAAAAATTTAAATAAAAATATAAAAACGCGATCGCAAATTACCGTTATCCATTTTTTTCCAAAGAAGTAGCTATATGTATGTAAGCAATGTGTCAAAGAATACGGATAAATGCGCAAACAGTAAAACAGCAGTGCAAACAACTAAAACATTGTTCTGTACCCAAGCGAGTACAGTGGGAGTAAATGGGTTAATATCACCAGGGAATTCATTTTTAAATGGTAAGGTAACTATGTATCGACCTTTGTCATCGCGTTTTGTGGGTTTTTGATAGTTTTCCTAACAAAACTCATAAGACTGGGATAAAAATTGTTTTCTATGTAGTTCCTCCAACTCCCAAAAACGTGCGATCTGTTGATCGATCGAAACTTCACTATAATGGCTCAACATGTTATATAGCTGCATATTTCGTTACAAGGCATAGGGCCTGTGAAAACTCCTCAGGAGTTCCACAAGGTAGTCACCTTGGTCCTCTCCTTTTTAACATATTCATTTCCGACTTGTCAGAAGTTCTAAACGATATCCCACATCTTATGTACGCAGATGATTTGAAAATGTACTATCCAATTAAATCTGAGGCAGATGTAAATTTTTTACAGTCAAAACCGTTGTCTCTTGAGCAATGGTGTATACAAAATAAACTTCACCTTAATGTTAATAAATGCAATGTTATAAGCTTTTCTCGAAAGAACAGCATAGCATTAAATACCTTACTTACTTACTTAGGTGGCCATGACAACCCGTTGACGGGTTACGGCCGACTTCAGCAGTTCTCGCCAGGCGTCTCTGCTTCGCGCGCGCCGCCTCCAATGTCTTTCACCAAGCGCGGTAAGGGCTTCCTCGGCCTGGTCAATCCATCGGAGGCATGGTCTTCCTCTTCTTCGTCGACCCTCGGCTTTCGCCTCAAACACCTTTTTCGCTGGAGCTTCTTCATCCATACGAAAGACATGACCCAGCCAACGTAGTCGCTGAATTGTTATACGCTGGACTATGTTAATGTCGTCGTAGAGCTCGTACAGTTCGTGGTTCATTCGAATGCGATAGTCGTCGCCAACTCGAACAGGACCAAATATTTTGCGAAGAACTTTCCTCTCGAACACCCCAAGAGCGGCTGCATCTGTTTGCGATACCACCCATGCCTCAGCGCCATAGAGAAGCACATGTATGATGAGCGTCTTGTAGAGTGTTAGTTTTGTCGATCGAGAGAGGGCTCTGGAACCTAATTGCTTACTTAGCCCGTAGTAGCACCTATTAGCAATTGTTGTTCTTCGCTTTATCTCCAGGCTGACATTGTTGTTGCTGTTTACGGCGGTGCCAAGGTACGTAAACTCCTTGACAACTTCAAAGTTATATTTGCCTGCTGTAACATGGGAGTCTAGACGCCGCATTTCCCTATTTGCAGACAGCATATACTTTGTTTTGCCCTCGTTCACCGTCAAACCCACTTTGGCTGATTCCTTTTCGCTAGCGGCGAAAGCAGCGGTTACATCTATCTTGGTTCTGCCGATGATATCGATATCATCAGCATACGCAAGGAGCTGGACACCTTTGTAGAAAATGGTACCATTTCGATGTACACCTGCCTTTCGTAGGATCCCCTCCATGATGATATTGAAGAGATCGCATGATAGCGGCTCGCCTTGTCTGAAACCTCGTTCGGTATTAAAGGTTTCGGAGAGGTCATTTCCTACCTTGACGGAGCTGCATGTATTGCTCAACGTCATCTTGCAGAGCCTTATCAACTTTGCAGGTATACCGAACTCAGACATTGTTGCGTACAGGCAATCCCGAATCGGTCTATCGAACGCAGCTTTGTAATCAACAAAGAGATGATGGGTGTCGATTTGGTTTTCGTGGGTTTTCTCCAGGATTTGACGTAGAGTAAAAATCTGGTCTATGGTGGACTTGCCAGGACGAAAGCCACACTGATAAGGTCCAATCAGTGTTTTGGTATGCGGCTTCAATCTTTCACACAATACGCTTGAAAGAACCTTATATGCGATGGAAATAAGACTGATACCTCGGTAGTTGGCGCAGATTGTCGGGTCTCCTTTCTTAAGTATAGGACAAAGCACACTGAGATTCCAATCGTCGGGCATGCTTTCTGCTAGCCATATTTTGCTGATGAGTTGATGCATGCACCTTATCAATTCACCGCCGCCGGTTTTAAACAATTCAGCAGCCAAGCCGTCAGCACCTGCGGCTTTGTTGTTTTTGAGTCGCTGGATAGCGACTTTAACCTCGTCATGGCTAGGTGGTGGAATTTCCACTCCATCATCGTCGATTGGTGGTGTCAGACTGCATTCTCCAAGGGCGGAATTGTTGGTATCGTCGCCTGCAAGCAGATTGGAAAAATGCTGTCTCCATAATTTCAATGCGCACTGCGTATCTGTAACCAGATCACCATTCTCATCTCTACAAGTGGATGCTCCGGGCTTGAAACCTTGGGTTAGACGCTTAACCTGCTGGTAGAATTTTCGAGCATCCTTCTTGCCCTGGTACACCTCAATTTTTTCTCGCTCACGCTTTTCCTGCTCTCTTTTTTTACGTCTGAAAAGGCATCTCTCTTCCTTCCTCTTATCGCGATAGTTTTCGTGCATGGCTCGCGTTGCAGCTGACTGCAGCGTCTTTTTATATGCGGCGTATTTTGCTGCAGTCGCGTCGCGACACTCCTGGTCATACCATTGGTTGCGAGGTTGCGGGCGCCGAAAACCAATGACTTCTTCAGCAGCAGTGCGCATGGAGTGGGATATATGCGCCCAAAGTCCGCCAGCGTCGTCGAGGTAAGAGTAAGGTTGGTTGAGCTTAACCGAGAGTTGAGCGGAGTAGGCCTCGGCGGTCCGTTGTGATAGCAGCTTATCGACATCAAGCTTTCGTTGCACACCTGTGCGTACATTCTTCGCATTGCACAATCGCATGCCGATCTTGGCTGCAACAAGATAATGGTCGGAGTCAATATTGACCCCCCGAAATGTGCGCACATCCAGTACACTTGAAGCGTGCCTTCCGTCGATCACAACATGATCAATTTGGTTTCGCGTTTTTTGATCCGGGGACAGCCAGGTTGCCTTTTGGATATCGGGGTGTTGGAATCTGGTGCTACTAACTACCATGTTTCGCGCCACGGCGAAGTCGATCAGTCTTAGACCGTTATTCGAAGTGGTCTCGTGGAGACTGAACTGACCGACAGTGGAGCCAAAGATGCCTTCTTTTCCGACCTTCGCGTTAAAATCGCCGAGAACTATTTTTACGTCGTGGGCCGGGCAGCGATCATACACGTCCTCTAGGAGAAGGTGTCCTTGACAGCATCGTCCTTTTCCTCCGTCGGGGCATGTGCGCAAATTAGGCTGATGTAGAAGAATTTCGCCTTGACGCGGATAGTCGCCAGTCTTTCGTTCACAGGTGTGAACCGGGAAACAAGTTGGCGTAGTTTCCGACTTACGACGAATCCGCATCCAAATTCGCGCTTCTCCGCATGGCAGCTGTAGTAGATATCGCAGTCTTCTCTCTTAGAGCAGCCTTGTCCTTTCCATCGCATCTCCTGGACGGCGGTGATGTCAGCCTTTATTTTTTCGAGGGCTTCCGCCAGTTGGACGGTGACACCTTCCCTATAAAGGGTCCGGACATTCCAGGTGCATATCCGTAAATCATTATCCGTTTTTCGTTTGCGGTGGTCGTCAACGTAGTGGGGGTTCATATCCGAGGCTGATTTTGTTTTCATTGGGAAGTTATAATGTGGTTGGGACCCAAACCCTACGCACATTCCATTTTTAAGGTCTTGAAGGGACCCCTCAAGTTTATAGTCTAGAGGAGACCTCGCCGCTCAAATTAGCCGCCAAAGTTTATCGGGCGATAGTTTTTGACGTTTCCAGGAGACACCACGCGGAGGTTTTGAGTCGACTTGAGACGATTTCGACATGGATAATGCTGGCCTCGCCAAGTTGAGGCAATCAGACACGTTGCCATGTGAAGATCGCCCCCTTGTCCCCCAGCATTAAATACCTACCATCTCAATAATACTGAGCTTAAAAGAGTGAATCATATAGTGGATCTTGGTGTTGTCTTAGATTGCAAGATGCGCTTTAATCTACACTATGATAAAATTTTGTCCAGGGCTTGTAAACAGCTTGGTTTAATACAAAGACGAGCAAATTAATTCAAGAATATTCGGGTCACTACATCCTTGTACTGTGCATTAGTGCGATACTTGAATATGCCTGCATAATTTGGAATCCATCTTTCGATTCCCATAGTGAAAGAATTGAATCTATTCAAAGGCAATTCCTACTATATGCACTGAGAGACATGTATAATCCCCGGGATTATTGTAGCCTTCCATCATATGTTTATAAACTCAACCTTTTAAATTTTATGCCATTATCATCAAGGAGATCATTATTGGGCTCATGCTTCACATTCGATGTTATTAATGGTGCTATTGACAGCGAAATTATTTCTAGTTTGATTTCCTTCAACAACCCAATAAGACGTTTTAGGTATTCTCGACTGCTAACTGAATATCAGCATCATACTTCGTACGCAAATAATGAACCTATCAGTCGATGCTGCAGGGAGTTAAATCAAATCTCCTCATGCTATTCACCTTCCATGCCCAAATCCTCTTTCAAGCTTACCCTATCTAAATTTCTCAATAACCAAAATTAGCCCAGGTTTGAGATAAATTATATATATATGTGTATTTATATTTGATTTGGTAAATAAATTTACAAATTAGCATAGTAGTGATAATAAATTCCTTTTCTTATTAAAATATGTTAGTATGTAAGTTCACCTTATTTTTGGTTTCTTCTTGCACTTTCTCTTCGACATGTTCTTGAAGTCATGTAATTCAGGTGGGCGGATTACGCCCACATTGAATTGATATCATTGAACACAATAACAAGGATTGGAGAAGGAGAAAACTAAAAAAAAACAAATAAATCCTGTTAAGAATAAATAAATTGCCTTGTTTGGCCAATAAATTAATAAATAAATAAATCCAGCCGAAAACTGTTTCTTGCGCCAAAAGTGATCCAAGAATATTGCGTTGATTGTCATCGATAATGATGGCAGGGTACAAATCGCCACCGATAAAAACGTCAACTTTATCACTTCTTAAGAAGTGCGGGTCTGCCATTTGTAATTCCGGTAAACTCTTGCACAAAGAAGGATCAATGGAGCATGACGGCAGATTCCCAGTTAAGCGTGACAGCACAAATGCTGTAGCTTCTATTTGAATTGCCTATTGATAGGCGAACTGAGAATTATTTCGCAAGCTTTCGTCACTTGCGCTGAAACTGTGTTATTAAGCCCCTAAACTTGAGCGCTTACGGCTCTTCGGGGTAACTTCAATAGCTTCTGCAATCTTTCAGATACGAACGTAACTTCAGAGCCAGAGTCGATCAGAGCTCTAGTTGTGTACGCTGATCCTAGGCGACATACGGTCACCATTGCTGTACCAAGCAATACGTGCTTGGTAGTTGTAGCGAAGCATGATTGAACGTCATTGCTAGTGGACTGTATTTGGGTAGAATGGGATTGTGTGATACAGCCCGGGGGGTTGGGTCGAGAGCTCGACCTACTTGAGTCAACACTCGAAGCAGGGGATTGGGGTGGAGTTTAGTCTCGATGCAAGAGAGTTTTGTGAAGTTGTTTGCACATCACACGCTAGGCAAGTAAGGCAAAACTTATTTTTGCGAATCATTGCTAGCCAATTTTGAGTATCCATTCTCAGAAAACGGGGGCAAAAGCGAAGTGCGTGCTGTGCGGTTGAGCACAGCTACAATTCGCTGAAGTAATTTTAACTTGGTAGTTATTTAATTTTTTACCAGATGAATTGCTCTGGTTTGGTTTAGAGTTGGAGGAAGATGTGGTGAAGTTTTGTCTAGATATTGCGCCGCTTGAGCTGCGAATATTAGACACGGTTTCAAGAGTTTGAAACCGACTCGTGTGGAAGGAATCGAGATCAGTCCATTTCGGAATTTCGTTTTTATTCGAAATAGAATGCTCCCATAAGGAGAGCGTGACCTCTGGCAATCTTGTCGAACATTGGTAAACAAAGATTGCATCCCAGTTATTGATATCAATGTTGTGCATTTTCAGAGCAAAAATACAACCATTGATATCTCTTTGGAGTTTTTTGGAGTTTTTGGAGTTCTGTACCAGATTCTTTTAGCACATGGGGCAAATTAAATAATATTTTTAATTGGCTGTTGACCATGATACGCTTGTTTTTTTTTTACCTTTTTACCCTCCTGTAAAAGTTTAACCAGAGCAATTATTGGCCAACTGGTGTATATTTTAGTAAAATTGTTTTGAAAACAATTTCCTTTTCCGTACCAGCACGTGTTTAGATTCGCTCAATTAATTGAAATCTACTTAAATTTTGCAAATTTATTAAGGTTCAATTGCGAAAAATGGCAAAAATACGTTCAAAACTTAAGCCTCATCAGAAGGGCAAGAACTGGGGCAAAGGACATTCGGCCACATCCAATCCAGAGCAAATGAAGCACCGCTTAAAGGCGAAGTCGCGTTTCTTTCAGCCAAACCTAAGCTTAGCCCCAGCAGATGCCATTGCCGACTCCAGTGGTCTTACACAGGAAGCCGTACTTAAGCATGAACAGCGTCAAATGTACAACTCCGAGACGACAACCGTGAACGACGTTGCGGGTAGTCTAAAATCGTTCAAGCTGAACGATGATGATGATGAGGACATGTCCGAGTCACAACAGGGCACTTTTAAGACTTTCAAGACATTTGCATCTAGCTATAGCACATGCACGAATATGAGTTTCAAAAAGTTACTCTGCGGCTTCAGAGCCTCTTCTGATCTGCATAAAGAAATGCTCGCAATACTCACGGCACTTACCGAAATCATTAAGGAACGTGGCGGCACTGAATCCTCAACAGAATATTTTATTTTGCTGATGGAGCAAATCGAGGCAAGCACTGAGGATACTGACGTCATTGCTGGTCTCTCGCTACTGGGCATGGGCATAAAATCTGTGCCCACTGCAGTGTTGCGCAAAAGTTTTGGTGCCACAGCACAAACTTTGTTGTCCTGTTTACAGCGCTTTATGGAGTCCTCCAATCAGTCTGTTATAAAATACATTATTGGCTCTCTTTCGGTGTTGCTGCGAGCACAGGAATTCACAACTTGGACATACAGCTCAACGTGGCAATATATCGATGCTATACTCTCGTTCACCATACATTCAAAACCAAAAATAAGAAAAGCTGCTCAACATGCAATAGTTTCTATTATACACGGCAGCTCATTCATGCTGCAACCATCGCAAGCAACGGAAACAGAAGAAGATCCTGAACAAACAGTCAATCTTGCTCTGCCGAAAATAACATTTCATCCAGCAGGTGAACGTGTATCCCGATTTTGTCTCAACCAATTCAAGGCGGAGGTTCTAAGCAGCTCGCAAACAACAATTCTGCACACCCTAACTCTACTCAAGGACACAGTGAGCGGATTTAAAACAGAAGATATACGTTCAGTGTGTGAAAATCTACTTTCCATCATGACGGCCTCCAATGTATTGATTCGTACCAATTGTTTTCAAGCTCTTCACACACTCTTTGTGTCTCGCACAACCAATTTAAGCAACAATCTTTGCGCCAAGCTACTTGCTGCCATACACGAATACCGCCCCGATCGTGAGGATGTGCGTCAAACTATAGCCTGGATGACTGTGCTTAAAGAAGGTCACATACATTTGGCTGCGCTGGATTTAAGCTTGTGCGTATCGGCACTGCCACGCTTTGTAGACGTTTTAGTCAGCGATTTATGGATGTCGGATCGCGCAGAAATTATATCTAGTGTTTCGAACTGCATAAAAGAGCTGCTGTACGAGTGCATTAAGCCTGCTTGTGCCACTTCCGAGCTTGCCGAACAGCATCGTGTGTCCATTTCTCGCATTATTGGGTTGAGTAACAAGGTCTTGAATGCTCCTTTTGGAGATGTGGCCAAATGCGTGATACTCACTTTTTCTATATTCTTTGAAGTGTGTGGCGAGTATTTTAGCTCTGAGCTTGCCTCACCGTTGGCAACACTTGCCAAGCGTTACGACACTCAAAGCGCGCTGCGCATACAAATTGAACACTCTATAATAGCTGCTATCAAAGCAATGGGTCCGGAACTTGTGCTTAAAACCATACCACTGACAAATGCCAAAGGCGAGGTGGTGCTGGAAAAGTCTTGGTTATTGCCCTTGTTGCGTGAAGGTGCTTCGGGTGCCACTTTCAAGTTCTTCAAAGAAGTTGTGCTGCCGCTGGCTTTGGACTGCAATGCCAAATGGAATAAATATGCTGAAGAGAAACAAGTCTCTATGTCACACACCTACGAACTGCTCTGTTGCCAGCTGTGGGGTCTATTTCCTGGTTTCTGTCGTAACCCCAAAGATCCGGAAAACTTTCGACTTATTGCACCCACTTTAGGCAACGCTCTAGACAACAATCCAGAATTTCGCGCACCGATCTTTGATGGTCTTATTGAATTAATCAACAATGAGCAGCAAAAAGAGATACACGAAGCTTTGGGCAAATATGCAAAGAATTTTCTGCCACGCCTCTTCAATATTTATACTCAAAAGCCCAGTGGCACATATGAGGCTGATTTGCGGAAAAAGTCTTTAGATGTCATAAAGCTCTACTTGTCCAAAACGCCCGATGATATGGTTAAAGAGCTGTTTGAGACAGCTAAAACTCAGCTGACAAACACGCCTCCTGGCAGCTTTGAATACGACTCTATTTACGATGTTACTGCTGCTCTGGTGCTTTTCCAGTCTAGCGAAGTTATACGCGTCTTCTTTGAGTTCTTCATAGTGCCTGTTCTGAAGAATGAGAAATCAAAATTGGTTTCGAAAGATGAGCAAAAACTAAAAAAACAACAACGTAAAACCTATGAATTGTTGCGCGATATACTCACCTCGGAGTATGTTTCCTGTCAGAAATTTAATCGCAAAAATGTAATTGCTTTGCAGAAGTTATTATTAGATGCTTTTGCTACCAGTTGCAGTGTCTGTCAAGCTGCACGTTTAAAATGTTTGAAAATCTTAATTGAAAAACGCAAAACTCTGACTATAAATGATAAAATTATTTTGAAATCCATACCGGAAGCTATTTTGTCCTTCAAAGAATTCTCCACGCGCAAAGAAAACATATCTGAGGAAATTATTAAACTGATAGCTCAACTTTATCAGGATGCCGAAAAGCTGAACGATTTCATTGATATTCTAACAGCTGGCTTCGCTGGCGATGAATCGCTTATAACCAATACAATCCTGGCCTTCCGGGCTGTGCTGCAACATCAAGGCAAGCATCTGACTATCAATACCTTGGAATTTGTACTCGACCAAATTTCCGTTTTTCTTGTGCAAAAATCACGCACAGAAGCAGAGGCATCGGTGGCATTTTTAATAACATTCATTAAGGTTATGCCTTCGCCATTGATTGCTAATCATCTGGAAGTCATTATGAGATCTCTTTCGGCCATGGCTAAAGATACCAAACGCTATTGTCGCATACAAATCGGTTATTTGCTTAAAAAACTATGTAAACGCTTTACCGCTGAAGAGCTGATTAAATTTGTGCCTGGAGATGATGAAGTCACTCATCGACGTTTGAAGAAAATCCGCAAACAAATGCGTCGCGATACACGCAAAAAGCTTAGTGAGGAGAAAGACGGCGATGATGATGATTCAGATGATGAATTTGTTGCTGGTCTGGAGAAGAAGAGTGTCACCATCGACGATATACTCGATGACTCGGACTCTGATTTGCCGGAAGACATGGAGGAAGATGAACACAATAATGCTAAAGCAAAAACCAAGTCTAAGAAAGATCGCAGCACATATATACGTGAGGATCCTGAGGATATTGTAGACTTGGCTGATATCAAATCCATTGGCAATGTTCTAACAAATCGTCCTAATGCACCCTCAAATGGTGCAGCCGCTAAGATCAAGTCTAAGGATGCTAACCGTGGTTTAAAGACTGCACAAGATGGAAGACTGATAATAAGCGATAAGGCATTGCGTGGCATACGCGGCGGCGATGGCAGTGATGACAGCAGTGAAGATGAGGATGGCGATGATGATGCTATGGATGCAAAGAAATCCGCAAAACGTGGCATGGAAGACGATTCCAGCGATGATGAGGCGGAAAAACAAACAGCTCCTCAGCGTAAACGTAAAGCTGCCGATGCGCTAAGCATGCGTTCAGGAAAAACAGCTGGCTCACGTTATACCACCGGCGGTAAAGGCATACACAGACCCATGGGTGGCTCCAGTGATGCTGTCTCCATGAAATCCGGCTATTCGGCGAAAACTAGCAAATCGACGGCTTATGCCGGCAGTGAATACTCAACGAAAAAGGCCAAGGGTGATATGAAGAAGAAGGGCAAGATGGACCCGTACGCCTACATACCATTGAGCCGAAATACACTCAATAAGCGTAAACGTGCCAAACATGCCGGCACATTCAAGAATATCGTGACGGGCGCACGTAAAGGTGCTCTTAAAGGTGTCAAGAGTAGAATACAAAAAACATACAAGAAGAAATAGTTCATAAAACAAAGAGGAAAATTTATAAAAGATATCCAATTTAATCTGAAATGTAAACATAAATTAATGTGATGTTATTTAAATATAAAGTTATGAAATACATACATATATCTCTAAAATATATATATATATAAAAATATATGTAAAATATAAAAAAAAAAAAAAAAAAAAAAAAAAAAAATGATTACACAGTGCGACACGAGAAAATAACTGCAAATATCTCAATGGTTTGTAGTAGTGCATGGTCTATATATAATGCCCTCATACTCAGTTTTATCAGATTAGGTCAAATAAGAGAGAAATTCAAGGTAAAATTCCACCTTTAAGTCAGAAATTTTTTTTTATTTATAACTCTTAAACTAAATTCAAATCTTTTGGTGAATAGATTGAAAAAAGTGTTTTCTCATGAATAAAAAATGAATAAGGATTAAAAAAATCTATAGTGAATAAAAAATGAATAATGAATAAAAATTTAATGCATGAATCAAAATGAATAACGATTCTTTGTGAATTGCATTTTTCATTAATAGCATTCATTTGAATAAAAAATAAATGCATTATTCTGAATAAAGAAAAATGTTTAATCGAAATGAATAATTAATCAATATTTTGAAATTGAATGTGAATTGAAAATTTTATTCATGGATCAATTTTTTATTCATTGAATACATTTTTGTGACTTGTACTTAGATTTTTGAATAAGAATGCAGATTTTACAGCTCTGCTAAATATAACTTACAAAAGAGTCATTCCATATGAAAAGTCTAATGGGTGAGCTGCATAGTCTCCGATTTTGATATAAAAATTTTAAAAAAAAAATTAAATTATTTTTCTTTAAGGGTATGAAAGTGCTGAATTTAAAAACTTATAAATTCCTAATCTAGAGTACAAGTACTACATGGCTGTAAAAAATCTAATCTAGTCCCGAACTAATAGTTAAGGCAGAGGACCTTATGCAATATCTCAAAAATCAACAATTTTTATTAAATTTTCAATGGTTTTCCATGCAATGGTTCATTGTTAATATGAGATAATTTAATTTTTTTTATAATAAGCACATCTTTTAAGAAACAAATAAAATTGCAACGGTATTTATATATTTTATATATTATAAATACAATATACAACGAAATAAAAATTGTAGCATACTTAAGGGTGCTATAAAAATTGCTCATTTTACAATTCGGATGAGTGCCGAACCGAAGTTAGGTACCTAAAAACATAAATGACTACGATTTTTATCATAAGCCATCCCTAAGGTCATCCTCAATTTTTTTATTCAAATCGGAGACTATGCAGCTCACCCATTAGACGTTTTCATATGGAATTACTCATTAGTAAAAAAAGGTAATTGTTAAAAAATGATAGCTTCTTGGAAAGCCCTATTTTAGTACAAGGTTAGAAAAGTAGTTCTTTGAACCAAAATGAGTAAAAGAACTTAACTTTAATGTGGTGAAAATCTTAATCTACATCAGTTCCATACAATAGAATATTTTTGATTAATAGGCATTTAAAATACAGATTATTATTCATATATATTTTAAAATTTAATTGCTATGTTTATTTTTGCATACTTTTATTTAAGTTTAACATATTAATATATTTTTCAGATCTTTGTCTAGTCTTTGTGCTAGTTTGAAGCTGGCATGTGAATTATATCCTTCTCGTCACGTCGCTTTGTGTTTGGATCCATATTGCGGACTAGGATTTGCTATGTGGACTCTTCTTGGTGTTTACAGTGGTCATCATTCCATTTTAATTGCTCCATATGAAGTTGAAGCAAATCCTAGCCTTTGGTTATCGACTCTCTCACAGTACCGAGTCCGTGATACTTTTTGTTCATACGGCGTGATTGAATTGTGTACAAAGGCATTAAGTAATTCAATTCCATTGTTAAAACAGCGAAACCTTGACTTGAGATGTGTGCGTACTTGCGTAGTTGTAGCTGAGGAAAGACCGCGAATTCAACTTACTCAACAGTTTTGTAAATTATTTCAAGCTTTAGGTTTGAACACTCGCTGTGTCTCAACCTCTTTTGGATGCCGAGTCAATCCTGCTATTTGTGTCCAAGGGGCCAGTTCCGCAGAAAGTTCACAAGTCTTCGTTGATTTAAGAGCACTCAGAAACAATAGAGTGGCTTTAGTGGAAAGGGGTTCTCCAAACTCGCTTTGCCTTGTGGAATCAGGGAAACTTTTACCTGGTGTTAAGGTTATAATAGCCAATCCTGAGACAAAAGGACATTGTGGAGATTCGCATCTTGGAGAAATTTGGGTATGTATTTCAGAAAATTTGCTTATAACCAGATAGTCAACAAAACCTCCCAGTACTCTGTTTTATTTGTTTTTTAGTTGTATTAGTAAATTTATTTTATCTTCTGCCATTAATACAAAATATGACTTCAAAATATAAGTTATTTTATAAGTAAATACTTAAGGGAAGTTTTACTAAAATTAACCTACTTGGTTTCTTAAGTTTGTTTTGTTATTAGGACTTATTATCGAGCTTACTGGTCCAGTAATTTTAATTATTAAATTATAATTACAAGTTTGTCAATGAAGACAACAACTGTAACAGCAACCTCAACTCTGTATAGAGCAAGTCACAAAGCACTGACTATACAATAGACTGGGTCAAATGCTAAAGTATTTGGTATTCTGCTTGACCCCGGATTTATAACCATGGTTTCGAATGAAATAATTTGAGTTATTAAAAGTTCAAGAATTTTCGAAACCGGCCCGGTTCTGCTCAAAAACCCGGTTCTTTGGCGATTTTTTATAAGACATTTAAAAAAAAAAAAATATGCATTTGACATTTGCGAAAAAATTACAAAACCCATATATTTTGATGTAAAATTTGGTGACAAATCTGATTCTAAACTTGAAATCACCGAATGGTTTTTGATTATGGTTTTGGTTATGGTTATCCCGGCTTGGCGTATATTTTTCCAAAATGAAGAGCTCGAACTACATGTGGCAAATCTGCTTTCATAGAACGACTTTTTATTTCTCCGTAAAAGGGCAGTTACAGCGTTACGCGCACTTTTAAACTGACTGTAAATTATTGAGCAGCGATATCTTTTCCATTTATTATATAAACTATCTCGCTATTCAATAAGGTTCTTTACCTCTTGGGTAAGCCATGGGTGCTTAGTATGATCTATTTTTTTTTATCTACATGCTGTGCAAATAGAGTAGTAATGTTCTTATTAAAAAATTTTACTTGTTTGCTTCTATTGTTTGTTGTATAAATTGAACTCCAGTTTAAACCATAACATTCGGCAAATAAAGTATTCAAGTTGATTCGTGAAAATTGTGCTATGTTGAGCCAAGTATCTTTGCAACCCGTTAGAGTTATATTCAGGGAAAGGAAAATTAAGCCGTGGTGTGAAAAAGCAGGCACAGAAAGTTTGTGATAGTGCAAAACTAACTTGGGATCAGAAACCAAAAGCAAATCGAGTAAGGAAGGTGAGCAGTATGGTCTAAAATGCGTAAGTATATCTTGGTTCACAAACTTACAGTTGAATTGCTCAACCATATCTATAAACTCTCTATTGAAAAAAAAAACAAAACAAATTGGCCATTTGGCCTTGAAAAGACTTTGACCGAGCTTCTTATGATCAATTGTGTTGTGTGTGTTATTAAATGTTTGCACACAATTAACCGAGAACTGGAGCTACATGTTTTATGCCGACTCCGAACGGCTAAAGTTTATGTTCTCAAGAAGCTTTACATGGCATTATTTACTCTCTGAGGTTTGCCATTGTCTGCAGAGAGGTGGTGACCGATCAGAAAAATGTTTGATGTAGAATTACGTCTTACAGCGCGGTTTGTATGGGGTCGTTTTAACAGATTTTTTCAAGGTCATTAGGCAACGTTTTTGACGAATACTTTAGGGTATACCTACAGCCTTTAATACTCATTGTTCAAAGATAATATATATATTAAAATATCAGATATATCCTGCGCTGAATGAATATCTAATTTTGGATTTTGTCACTATTATATTAAAGTCACAAAATAGTAAAATATAAGAAGAAAAATACATGTCTTTATATAAAAAAATCAATCATCAGCTGCTTATGCTGTGCCTTCTGCTTTCTTTTTTTTTTTTTTGTTTCGTTTTTTTGCTTGTGTTGTTTTTGTTTTGCACGAGCTGATTGGTTCGCATTGGTAAGCATTGGTAGCATTGTAAGCATTGGTTCGCTTCTCAACGTTGAGAGTGCGCTTTTGGCGTATTGGGTTTATGTATGCACTACTCTTCTAGTTTACTAAGTGCTCTATTTTGACAGGAGAGGTCACTCTTTTCAACTCAGTCAAGGAACTCAAACTGTCAAAGTTCACGAATTGGGTCTGTGATCCGGTTAGATTTAACTCTTATGAAAAAATCGAGTTGGATCATATTTCGTTTTATGCTTTTACCCAATAGATGGCGTTAAATTTTAATTTTTGTTTTTAATGCAAATTAATTTGGACCCCAAATCCCACTAGCACTAGCGAGTGTAGCTGGCAAACTATACATCGGGCAATGACGAAAGTGTAGCTCGCAAACTAAACATTGAACTGAGACGAAAATGGCACTAATGGAAAGGACATCTGCTCAGTGTGAGATATAGTCACCATACGATTTTTTTAAAATTCAGGATATTAATTTGATTTTAAAATTGGTAATTAAACTGACTGTAGCTCGCAAACTATATATCGGGCAGAGCCTTCTTTTCAATTAAGTCAATGAACTCAACCTGTCAAACTTACCGAAATGATCGAAAAAATTTGACATTTTGCTTGTTTCTTTTTGCTTGCTCGTTTTATCATGCTTATTTTTAATTTTTTCTTTGTTTTGGTCTCGATAAAAAGTCCATAATTGAGTGTAATTAATTTATTTGCTAATTTTCGGAAAATCAATAAAAAATACGTGCAAAATGGACAAAATAATCGAACCAAAGAGACAAAGTAGAAGATGTTACAACTAAAACGGAATTATACGTCGATACTTACGATACAATCGAAATTATTTCTTTTTTATTTAAATGTTTGGAAAATCTATTTCCTGTATTTCGGAATCGACAATTCTGTAGATTTAGGCTTTCACACAGAGCGCTTCAAAGCTAATTTTATTGACCACCACACACCCACTGCAGTGACCTGTTAGGGTTCCCACCCAGTGTTGCCATCAAAAAAATTTTCATATCGTAACTTTTGCACTCTGCTCGTCGGATTTTCATCGGATCTGTAAAATTTTCAAAAACAACAACAACGTAGATCAGAAATCTCGTATTTGATTATGATGAATCCAAAATTATTAAAAATAACGAATACATTTAAATATAAAATTCGTGATCCCTTCAGAATTTTTAAAAAATAGAGAGAAAACCACAATTAAACAAAAACAAAAACAAATTTTTTTACCTTGTCTGGAAGTCGAACCCATGTTCCCAAGCGCTTGTTTTAATAAGCAAGCAAATTACGCAGCTGTAAAGTTATATATTTATATAGTGATTCGATTATGAAAAAAATCTCGTTTCGAGCATGAAGTTTGCATTCTCCTCCCGCTCTCGGGTTCATTAGCAAAACGTTTTCGAACTTCGTTTTCGAAATAAATATCTGCGATTTCGGATTCACCTCCAATTCGAGGCAAATAAGGTTTATTGGGTATATTTAAAAAATATTATGCTGATATATATTTCAAAATACTATTCGGCACACATAGTAAGAGTAAAAATAAAATGAAATAATCATCATTCCTTACATTGTCATTAGTTAAAAGAGATTTGACACAGATGTTTTAAAACAAAGTGTACAGTTGCCACCAATTTTTTTATCTTGATTTTTTTTCAATACATATACTTAAAGAAAAATATTCAAAATCGGACGTCGGATCAATTTTTTTCTGAAATCGTAACATTTTGATGAATTTCGACCATGTATCGGATCATCGGATTCAAGACCGAAAATCGTAACAAATACGAAATATCGGACCATATGGCAACACTGTTCCCACCAGTATCCGAATTTCTCGTTTTGCTATGAGCAGAAGGCTCTTAGTTCTGGCTAGAGCCTTCTAGATAAATTACAGTCACTTCTGCAAGCACAGTTTATATTGGCATTTTTCTCTGGCTTTGAGATCGATGCTTGTTTTGACGACACGTATTGGAAGTTACTTCACTTGCTAGCTCATCCGCCTTGTCATTCCCTTCAAAATTGCTGTGTCCAGACGCAGCAGAGAGTGACATTGTGGGTATAACAGGCACTGTTCATAACTAATTCACAGTTTAGTACTGTTCGGGCTTGGGTTGTTTTGCATTCAAGCGCTTTGGTAGCCGCTTGGCTATCTACAAAAATCACCTCTTGTAGGGGTTAGATTTTTATTGTGAATAACCTGTGTTGCTTTTTCAATCGCATAAATCTCTGCCTGAAAAACACTGCAATGATGGTTGAGTTTGTAAGACTATTTGATCTTTAACGTTTCACAATAAACACCTGATCCTGTTCCGTTCTCTATTTTAGAGCCATTAGTGTAGAATTGGAGATTAACGTGGGGTTAAATGGTGGTATCTTTCCATTTTTGTCTGCTGGGAATAGATGTGGTGTTTTTTGACACCAAGTCGATCTAGTCGGTTGTAATTTTTGATTCCTCAGTTCCATAGAGATTTCGACGGATGCATGACCGAAAGCGTTGTTGTGCCGATGGTTCTGATGATCAAGTGGATGTTTTAAAGATATTTTCAAACAAACTGATCACTTCACTTGTTTATTTTGATTGAGGATGAAACAACGTTTTTTACTGTGCTTCTTTCAAAAGTCACTTTATACAAAAAAATTTAACTTTTCCAACAATGGTAAAATTTTCATGTTATTCTTGAGTAATGGTCTTCACAAAATGGCCTCCAATAGTGCATAACAATGTTTTGAAAAAATCATCAGCATCCCCAAAGGGGTAAGCATGAAAAAAAGCATGAAAAAAAATCGTCTTCTAAAAATCGCCAAAAATTGCATTCGCAACCATCGCTTATAAATCCGGGGGACACGCAGAAACCCAAATTATTTTTCATTTTCCATACATATCTGACCCAGTTTACTAGACAGTCTGTTTCGTGGCTGCCAAATCAACTCATCAGTAGTCTTGCGTGATTTTCACTGAGGTTCACTCAGTTGCTTAAGTTTTATTTGAGCACAGGAACATCTGAGAAAGCATCTTTGTTTTATAAAAAAACTTGTAATTTTAAATAAATAATTAATATTACTGCACCAGTAAGCACAGTAGTTTTTGTTTTGTTTTTCATAACATTTTTTCATAACATTTGAACAACAAAGGTATTGAAAATCGTTATGAAAGGTTAGAATGGTAGTTTAAGACAACATTATAAAATGTAAAAAATAAAAGAATTATGGATTTTTTCGTGAACACGTATTTGGCAAAAATTTTTACCACATTTTTTTTGCAATTAGCTCCCATTTTAATACAGATAAGGGTATATTGTCATCAGAACTACAATAATCACTTCCATTGAACTACAATTATCAATTCCATATATTTCTTCCCCATAGTAAGATTCTACTTTAGCACATATGCTGGAATTGCCGCTAAAAACTTATTATATTGCAATGTTGCTTTTATTAAACATTAATTTGTGTACAGTTGAAGGTTGAAAAGCAATGAAAATTTTGCGTATACCGTGTCCACATTGACAATGAAATATCCCTTCTATTTCACTGATTATAAATATGTTTAAGGGAAAAAATTGATTATTTTTAAGATATATTTAAGGGACAAAAAAAAAACATTTATTGTTGAATGCTTTATTCATTGGTTTGATCGAAAATATTTCGAACAACTTCATCCTTTAAACGCTCCAACAACGCTATAATCACCTTGTTTTTGTACACGGCATCCATTTTTATTTATGGTTGCGTATTTTTTTTAATTTTTTAAAGTTTTTCTCCCTTTTCCAATAATAGTCGCATATATTTAGATATATCTTGTATTCTATTTATTCGATTTTTATAATCAAGCCTATCAAATATAGCCCAACAAAAGCACAATACCGAATCGTCGTGTCTACACTGAAATGCATCTCCTGACTTTATTTTTCAACGAATTTGTTTCGGCGATATCTTTATTTTCTTCAATTAATAATTTATTTTTTCAACAACATTCCTTTTTTTTCGAAGTTTTTTGCGAATTAAAGAAATTCGTTAAGGTTTTTCGTTAAGGAAAATTATAAAAAGGAGAAGAGAAACTAAAATGAAAAAGATTGATACACGGTTGGACGCACAATTAATCAAAATTTTCAAATCCTTTCATTTTTTATTGATTTTTTTTTCTATTTCACCAAAAAATTAAATTGAATAGTTCAAAAACTTTTGTGTTTTTCAGGTAAGAAAGTTTTTGTAGTGTCAACTTTTCTTTGAATCAACTTGCATGTTCCTAAAGAAAACGAAATTATTCTTGCAATATTTTGTAAATGTGTATAGTTGGTTTCAGCTTGAAAGATAAGATAGTTTTGGACCCGATAGATTTTTTGTTTTTTGATATTTTTAGCGAAATTTTCTTTTGTGTTTTTTTAGATTTCTCATTAAATGTGAACAGACATACCACAACAAATTTTAATATGTGGCAGAACAACGTGGATAACTTTCCCAAATGTAAAATAAATATGTCACTAGTCAAACCGCTCGGATGTGTTTTCACTAGCTTCCGCTTTTACGAACAATATATACGCTTAAATTCAATTTATTTCAGCTAAGGCAGTATTCGCATCATATTGCGTAAGCAAAACAAAAACAAAAAAGTGTAAGGTAAAAATAAACAATAAAGTACATTTCGGCAAACTTGATCGGGCACTAAGTGAAATTAAACACATCAGAAGAAAAAAAGTTATTGTGACAAAAGCGAGCTCTTCACTACTAATATCGGTCACCTACAATCAAATAAAAGACTAAGTTTTGTAAATTGTTTGTGTCAACAAAAAAAGCGAGCTCTTAATTGTTAACATCGGTGACCTATAATCACCTCAAAGACTAATTTTTGTAAATTTTAAAAATGGATTTCAACTTGTAGACTACCCTATAACCGTCTGCACTATCACACTAATTGTACGCACATCACTAACTATTGTTTATACTCAAGGCAGTATAACACTTTTGTTTATATTAATTTAAAATTGCATTTATCTTCTTAAGTTATTGTTGATATGTCTTTAGGCTTTTTTTGGTTAAGTGGTTTTTTTTGAAAATTTTTTTAATTATTAAAACATAATTTTTCTCTTTTTCCCGACGTTTCGGAAGTAGTTCCTTCCTTCTTCAGGGGATGAATTTATTGAATCTAAAACATGAAACAATTAATATGAAATAATTACAAAAACAAGTAACTCCTACTCAAATAAATAAATAAATAAACAACACAATTTTAATTTAATCTTGAACAATTACAAACAATAAATACACACTAATAAAAGTTCATTAAAGCAAAGTTTTGAGCGAAGTAACAACTAAAATTTTTTCAATAAACAATAAATACATTTCTAACGTGATCAACACATTATTTCTTTAACAAAGTATAAGTTTATTTTGATACTTTAACATTATATGTATTTTTATTCTTGACATGAATGTCATGAACACGTGTTTTTAATAAATGCATTGCTTACAATATAGCTAACGTCTCCATACATCATACTCTGAAGATCATGATTTTCGAAACATAATGGTTATAGAAATGTCTACTTTATAAGCCAGTTTTAACACATCTTAAACTGAATATAAGAACTTAAATTGTAATTTTTTTTAAAACGTTATGGATTTAAAAACAAAATGTTATTACAATTTTCTAATTTCATATTTCATATTTATTAAAAAAAAAAATATATATATAGAGTCATAAGTACATTAAGACTCTAGATCTTTTATAATACAATAACACTATGGAACAAATTCTGGTTAGCAAAAGTTAGGTCGATTCTGAGAGTGAGGGGTGAAAATAGAGGCTAAATTAGAAGACCCGTATCGCTGCGTTTGTTTATGTTAGTTCGAATTTTTTTTAATCGACCTTCGAACTTTGCAGTCGGATTTCTTGTTTTATTTTTATTTAAATTTATGGCAGAAAAAGCTCTTTCAGCACATGCGCCGCTATGCGGAAGAGTAAAAATGAATGAGATCAATTGTTTAATTTAAGAAAAAATTTCAGTTTTATCTGCAAATTTCATAATTAAAATATGTTGCCAGAAATCTTGCACGTTTTGGGTATACTTGATATATCAATATTTCTTAGTGACCTATATTCTAAGTCAAGATCATTCAATTAAGATTTTTTAAATAAGTCAGAAAAATATGAACACAATGAAATTAATGAAGAATATGTCTTATTTTTTAAACTAAAGGATTTACAAATCAAAAAAGTTTAAATGCTCCGTCTTGGCCCAAAAACTGAAATTTTTTTTAAATTTCAATGCATGCAGTTATGAAAAAGTTTCTGCAATTTACTGTGAATAAATTAACTTCGTCATATCCTATTTCAGAAGCAATGTCTTTAAGCTTATCGCTTATAAAAAGACCAATGTATAATTCCCTCATCGGCAAAAAATTATTTGTATCTTGGAGAGTGACGTCCAAGACAGTTAAAAGTGAGTCAATGTATTTCTTTCTTCATAAAAAAATCTAATATTGTTTTTGAAGTAAGTTCAATTTGTTCGTATAACATGTGAATTCTTACACCTTCTGACTGCATTTGCAAGTTAAGTTTTGTGAAGAGTGGTAAAACAAAATTTAAAAAGTCAAAATATAAACTAGTGACTGGTTTTTCCAACTGCCGATATATTTTTTACCCTGAATTTTGTTGACGCTGATAATTCGCTGATTCAGATAGTAATACATTTACATGAGATGTCAGACTGATTCAGAAGGTTCAGTGAAATAACGCCCAATGAAATAACGCCCAAAATAAAAAATGAAATAACGCCCAAAATATTTTGGGCTTTAAAAAATGATATAACGCCCAAAATAAAAAATGAAATAAAGCCCAAAATAAATGAAATAACGCCCAAATCAAAAATGAAATAACGTCCAAAATATTTTCAAAGCAAATCATTTAAAATATTTTGGGCCTTATTTCAAAATGAAATAACGCCCAAAATTTGTATGAAAAATATTTCAGTATGAAATAACGCCCAAAATCAAAAATGAAATAACGCCCAAATAAAATGAAATAAAGCCCAAAATTTTGGGCCTTATTTCATTATGAAATAACAACCAAATTTGTATGGAAATTTTTTGGGCGTTATTTCATTTTTATTTGGGCGTTATTTCATTGGGCGTTATTTCACTGAACCGATTCAGAAACATTATATTACATTCATGTGTTTGAAATTTATAACATACAGGTTTGATTGGCTTCTTGAAGAAATTAAATTTTTTGCAGTAAAATGCAGTCAACCTTATATATCCCGTTTTTAAGATTGTTTTTTCCGTTTTCTCTTTTGAGTCGAAAAATCCCGAAAAACGGGAAAAAATCCCTCTTCTGGCAACACTGCTGATAACCGAAGGCAACGTAGTGTACAATCTATTCTTTTAAGAACGTTACTAATATGATCAGAACATGAAAGTTTGGAGTTAACATATAAACCTAAACTTTTAACTTTATCAACTAGCTGAAGTTGATTACCATTTAAGTATATAGGTGGAATATCAACTAGTTCCAGTTTGTCCTTAACAATAGGCAAAATAAAGGATTTTTTTGCATTAAGGTACTATTACAGTGTGTAAAAAATGAAAAATAATTCTTGTTTTTTTTATAATCTGGTTCCTTAAGGTCTTAAGAATACGTATACGAAATTTTAGAAAAAAATATCAAATAAAAAAAAAAGATATAACATACATTATATTCGTATGTCACGCATTTATATTCTTATATAATCTTTCATAGAAGAAAATCTATTTTTTTCGCATTTTTCTCGAAACAATTTTTTTTGAATTGGTTTCTAAGATATCTCGAGTTCTGCTTGATCGATTTCGATAAATCTTGATTCATTGTGATCTTCGTAGACTTTGTTAGGCCTACCTATAAAAAGCCGAGAAACTTTTATATTTTATTTTTTACGGCTAAGAATTTCTGCCAAAAAGAGGGGTTTTTTAAAAATTTGTTTTTCAACGCATGCCATTTTTTTGTTTTTTATTTATTTATATTTGCGTAGGTAGAGTGCTCAACTACAACCCTTTACTGAAGATTGCACTTTGATTTTTTACTTTCCGACTTTCAACCTTTTTTTAAACACGCCAACTTCAACGACCTCTAGAACATAAACAACAAATACAAAAACAAAAAAAACATTTTCTTTATATCTTCAACTTTAACTGTTTATAATAATAATAATACTATGTTAAAATAATTAATAAAAAAGGTGTTGTTTTTAATAGCTTCACACTGTAAAAGTACCTTAAGACAAAGGTCATTGTCTAAGGCCTACTTACGGCCGGTTTGTTCACGGAGTTATAAATTTGCTTATAACGCATTATATCTAAAACCAGCTATAAAATAAAATTTTTTTATAACACGTTATAATTTTTTTCAATTTGTTCATTCAATTTTTTCTGTCGATTTGTAACGCGTTATAAACTGGTGAAATGCTTTTAAAACGTGGTGGAAAAGTCAAAGCATCAAATATGTATACATTTTGTAGCGTTTTGATAGAACTGACATTTAATTTATAACCAGGCTATAAAACTCGTTACAAATTTAAAACACATTTTGGGGCGTTTTAGCACAACTGAATTTTTATTTATAACGAGGTTTAAAGTTCGTTTCAATTTGATATATAACGAGTTCTAGATGGCGAACAAACCAATTAAGTCACAAAAACAGTTACAGAACAAGTTTTATATTTATAACTCCGTGAACAAACCGGCCGTTAGAAACAGAATCTAAGTCTTCATTTAATCTACAACCTAAATCTTCAACAAACCCAATACGATTAGAAAAATAAAGCTGAATATCATCATCATAAGCATGTGTTTTCACATCTTTGCACACGGTAAAAATGTCGTTTATAAATATGCTAAAGAGCAGAGGTCCAAGAATCGATCCCTGAGGAACACCAAATTAAATGATCTTATAGTCAGAGAGTGTATTGCCAATCTTAACTCCTTGCATTCTCCCTCCGAGATAGTTAGTTTTAAGACTGAGAGTACTGTTATTGAAACCAAAAAGAAACTTTAATTTTCGAACAAGTAATGAGTGATTGACACAATCAAATGCTTTTGAAAAGTCTAGGAGGCAAAGAAGAGTGACATATCCTTCATCATAAGACATGGGGATATCATCGATAATTTTGAGCATTGCAGTTGAGCAACTGTGTTTAGATCTAAAACCAGATTGATTCGGTGATAAAAGATTGTGCTTATCAATGTGTTCACTAATTTCCTTAGCCATAAGCGACTCACAAATTTTTGAGACAAAATACAAAATACTTATGGGCCTATAATCCTTCGTGGTCGATGCATTTCTAATTTTAGCAACTGGAATAACAGACGCAAGTTTCCACGCGAAAGGAAAGCATGAAGTTGTAAAAACAATGGTTTACTATGTGTGAAAGAGGGCCTTTAATGTAAGGTAAAATAATTTTAATAAATAGCAATGAAATTCCATCGTCACCATATCATAATTGTCATTATAATATCATTCTCATTAACACTAGAAAATGAGAATTTGTCAACACTAGCAAACTGACGAGCATTAATTGAACAGTTACTACTACCAGTTGTAGAGTTAGATAGAAAAAAGTTTAAATACTATAAGGATCGATTGCACACATCTGATCTTCTTTACCGAAAACTTTAAGACCACGAATATTTTTCAACAGTACTTTTGTAGGGAGTGAACAGTTTAGTTTACGAAAAAAGTATTGTGTCTTTGAACACCTGACCTTAGAGACTGTCTCATTACAAGCATGCTTGTATTGCTTCCAGTTAAAATTAGTACGGTTTCTTTTCCATTTACCATAAAGCTTATTTCTTTTTTTTTTTTGCTAGCTTTATGAGAGAGGTGTACCATGGACACAGTTATTGGTATCAATAACTGTTCGCAAAGAAATGAAATTATGAAAAGCATTGGATATGTTAGAGACAAGAACATTTAATTTATCATCAACAGACGGACATAACCAACAATCAATCCAAGACATTTGAGACAAAAACTAATTTAACGAGAAATAGTCAATAGACTTGTTATCACGATACGATATAGACATTAGCACAGAAGTGTTAAGGTATTAAAATTAAGAGTACAAAAAAGAAGATCATGATCAGAAATTAAAGATATTTGGTCAAAAAGTAGTACACTCAGAAAAATATCAACCGCTATATTAACAGTCGGCCACTGTTATTTCAAAACACTGTTCGATTGAATGATTTGCTTTTAAGTAAACAATTTTCTTTGTTGAATGAACGTTTCAAAGTATTTTTGCGCTGTTAAAATCATTTGTTGAAATATTTTTGTGCTTATATTGAATTGTCAATTTTTTCTAAGCAATAGTTTTTGTATGTGTTTTGCTATATTTAAATTATCGTTGCCAGTAGCTCAGTGGATGTGCACTAGACTGTCATGCGGGAGACGTGGGTTCGAACCCTAGCTGTGTGAGTATCAAAAATTGTAATTTAATAATTGAAATAATTGTAATTTAATAATTCTGTTTCATTAATTGTTTGGTCATAAAAAACCTTCAAAATAAAATGCTTACAATCTTGCAAAAAAAAAAAATTGCAAATTTCATTTTTTATTTAAAAAAAAATATTTTAAATAAAAACAAAATTTTTTTTTGGCCTTGCCGGATTTGAACCGTGGACACTTGAGTACTAGACGCAAACGTTAGCACACTTGGCCATACATGAACTTTCAAACCAGTCATCAAATTTCAATAAATAAGTTTTTATACGGGTTTCGTGTTCCATAGACCAACAGTCAACCGACTGTTAATTTGAAAGTTTCATTTGTTGGATGGTATTTAACAGTGAAATCTGTTATTTCAACCCATGATTTGTTTGATAAAACAGCATTCTTTCCCTGAGTGTAGTGACGATAAGTCAGATAAAAGAAATACATCAAGTAATCGTGGAATTTATAATTGTCATACCAGCTGAATCAACTTTATCCTTGAGCTATCTGAAATAACATCCTTTGACAGCAAGTTTATATAAAACACACCACATACTGTAAAGAAGTCAAAATCAGTTATAAGTTTATGTAGATCACAGAAAAAGAATTCCAGACTGTGACACCGGTTAGGGTTGTACACACAAGAAATAAGAATTTTAACACCATCAATAGTAATTTCAACATTCAAAAATGCAACGTCAAGACCAACGGAATTAACCAATTAAGAATAAAGACAAGATTTGCAATAAATAGCAACACCCCCACCTCTCTTATTAAATCTGTCATTTCTATATAATTTATAATTGCTTAAGTTTAGATAACTGTCGGGAATGTCAGCATTGAACCACGTTTCTGATTTGCAAATAATATCAACATTAGAGTTTTCAAATACGTGTTTAACATGGTCAAGTTTGTATGAGTAAAGGCTTCTCGTATTAAAATGTACAACGGAGAGACCATCACTTTGGTTACATAAGATGTTAATTAAGAGTTAGTGATTATTTGCAACGCTGCTAAAAGGACAAGAATTCATGTGTGATAAAGACGATGTTGTCAGACGAATAAGTAATGACTTTGAGGAGGGACATGACATTCGCGGCAGAGAAAACAGACCTTGTTTTAAAAATTCATAACTCAGTCAAAAACAATTTTTGGAGATGTTCCAAATTTGAAAGTGTATTTTTTTCGAAAAAAATATTGACTTTAAAAATTGATAAAAAATTAAAAAAAAAAATGACACGAGCATTCGATAGCGAATCAAGTTTAAAAAAATACAAAAAAAAATTTCGTCAAACAATTAACTCGCTAGTGCCGCAACCAGTACGAAAAACATTGTTTCGAGATAAAAGCGTTCAAAGTTTGTGAACAAAGAAAAAAAAAAGGTTGAAAAAGAATTGCGCTCTAACTAATCCGGCTGTAACTTTTGAACCCGTAGGAATTTTTCCATGAAATTTTTTTTTCTTAGAATTTTAAGAATATTTACTAAAATACAAAATTATTCGATTTCAAAAAACGGCCAATGTCATGTACGCCGTTAAG
The DNA here is from genome assembly GCA_958299015.1 of Tetanocera ferruginea. Classification (NCBI taxonomy): domain Eukaryota; kingdom Metazoa; phylum Arthropoda; class Insecta; order Diptera; family Sciomyzidae; genus Tetanocera; species Tetanocera ferruginea. The sequence goes on along the minus strand of OY282644.1, from coordinate 52,754,831 downwards.
TATAATCAACAAATAGACATAATACTAAAACAGCTTTTGAGAGGAAAACATTTAAAAGTGAGAAGAGATCAGGGAAGATAAAGAGAACAATAAATACAAAATAACAAAAAAACAAATAACAATAATAATAATTAAAAAATATTAATAATAATAATAATAATAATAATAATAATAATAATAATAATAATAATAATAATAATAATAATAATAATAATAATAATAATAATAATAATAATAATAATAATAATAATAATAATAATAATAATAATTATAATAATAATAATAATAATAATAATAATAATAATAATAATAATAATAATAATAATAATAATAATAATAATAATAATAATAATAATAATAAAAATAAAAATAATAATAATAATCTATCTTAATATACAAAATCAAATGTTTGTCTGTCTATCTGTCTGTCTGTCTGTTCCGTATAGGCTCGCACACCGTTTATCTGAAATTTGGACACCGAGTACCTTTAATAGTGAGAAAGAACATAGGGGTGTAAAAAAGTGGGCGGAAGTATGTGGGCGTGGCACTATATAATAACTTCTAAACGCATGGACCGATTTCAATGAAATTTGGTATGAAGGTTCAACTGCTCCCAAAACAAAACATTAGCTATAAAAAATTCCAAAGACTTACGCAAGAAGGCGCTTTAAGTAGTGCATTTTTAAGACTCAATAACTCCTAAACGCCTGGACCTATTTCAATGAAATTTGGTATGAAGGTTCAACTGCAACCAATATAAAGCATAGGTAAAAAAGTGGGCGGAAGTATGTGGGCGTGGCACTCTGTAATAACTTCTAAACGCCTGAACTGATTTCCATGAAATTTGGTATGAAGGTTCAACTGCTCCGAAAATAAAACATAGGCAATAAAAAATTCCAAAGATTTCCGCAGGAGGGCGCTTTAAGTAGTGCGTTTTTAAGATTTAATAACTCCTAAACTCCTGGACCGATTTCAATGAAATTTGGTATGAAGGTTCAACTGTACCCAAGATAAAGCATAAAATATAAAAAATTCAAAAGACTTCCGAAAGAGGGCGCTTTAAGTAGTGCATTGTTAAGACTCAATAACTCCTAAATGACTTGATCGATTTACTAAAATTTGGTACGTGAAATAACCTGATCCTGCAACAGAATTGAGGCTTTTTAAATTTCAGAAAACTTCCGTGAGAGGTCGCTTTATTAAATCAACTATGTTCGGCTCATTCACGTCAAAACGGATGAACCGATTTTGATGAAACTTGGTAAGCATTTGTATCTGTTACTGAAAAAGATCCTATGCTTTTAAAAGTTCTTTCGACAAAAATCAAGGAATGACCCGTAGGCAAACGAAGTCAAGAACCAAAGACGAACGAAAAAAAGAAGTTTAACGAATACCAGCAGAAGCTATATATAGATGAAAAAAAATTACCCGAACAGTATCGACCAAAACCGAAGTTGAACGAAGACAGTCCAAAAATCGAATTGATGCTTATAGGATTTTTTAAAATTGGAATTTATTTGAGATAAAATTGCATAATAAATGCATGCTAAGAAAAACTTTAAAAGCATTTTTCTCGAAATGACTTTTCAAACTGCACTCAGAAAAAAGTTTCTCGAAATATGATAAAAATGGCATCATATTTACTGAAAAATGGTATTGACCTTGCTCCAGAGAATGCTTTTCTCTAAATGCGATGCTAAAAATTCTCTAAAAATGATAAAAACCTATGAAAAAGAGAAATATATAAAAATAATTAGATTTTAGAGAAAAAGACGCTTTATTTTTGAGAAAACATTTGTTTTTATTTAAGAAAATACTTCTCATAGTGAACTTTTTATCAAAATATAGGAAAAAAATTTTCATTTTCAAAAAATTTTTCTGTATAAATGAGAATTTTTTTGTGCGAGAAAAATATTTGTCATTATAAGAGACACTGAAATATTTCCATTTCCTAGCAGTGAAGTATTTCTTAAAAATGTGAAAATATATTCTAATTGAAGACGTCAGATCGAGACAGGCACAGTTTTACGGAAATTTGACTAAACACTTTCGACGGAAGGAAGGAGCAAAACCCCAAAAAACGATAATTTAAAAAAATTTTAAAATTGAATTGATAATTTTAAGAACGTAAAAATGAGAGCAGTTTTGAAAATCGTCCTCTTTCTGTGCTCGAGGCACCACCCCGAGTAACACCGGGTTACATTCGCCAGTCTAATATATAAAATCAAATGTTAGTCTGTCTGTTCCGCATAGGCTCGCGCACCGTTTATCCGATTGAGCTGAAATTCGGACACTGAGTACTTTTCGTAGAGAAAAATAACATAGGAGTTGTAAAAAAGTGGCGGAAGTATGTGGGCGTGGCACTCTATAATAACTTCTAAACCCCTGGACCGATTTCAATTAAATATGGTATGAAGGTTCAACTGCTCCCAAAATAAAACATAGGCTATAAAAATTCCAAAAACTTCCGCAAGAGGGCGCTTTAAGTAATGCGTTTTAAAGACATAATAACTCCAAAACACCTGTACCGATTTTAATGAAATTTGGTATGAACGTTCAACTCCACCCAAAATATAACATAAAATATAAAAAGTTCCAAAGATTTCCGCAAGAGGGTACTTTAAGTAGTGAATTTTTAAGACTCAATAACTCTTAAACGCCTGGACCGATTTCAATGAAATTTGGTATGAAGGTTCAACTGCACCCAAGATAAAGCATAGGTTAAAAAGTGGGCGGAAGTATATAAGCGTGGCACTCCACAATAACTTCTAAACGCCTGAGCTGATTTCAATGAAATTTGGAATGAAGGTTTAACTGCTCCCAAAATAAAAAAAAGGCTATACAAAATTCCAAAAACTTCCGCAAGAGGCGCTTGAAGTAATGGGTTTTAAAGACGCAATAACACCTAAACGCCTGTACCGATTCAAATTAAATTTGATATGAACTGCACCCAAGAAAAACATCAGATATAAAAAATTCCAAAGACTTCCGCAAGAGGGCGCTTTAAGTAGTGCTTTGTTAAGACTCAATAACTCCTAAATGACTTGACCGATTTTATTAAAATTTGGTACGTGAAATTACCTGACCCTGCAACAAAATTGAGACTACTTAAATTTCAGAAATCTTCCGTGAGAGGGCGCTTTATTCAATCAACTATGTCTGGCTCATTCACGTCAAAACGGATGAACCGAGTTTGATGAAACTTCGTAAGCATTTGTATCTGTTACTGAAATAGATCCTAAAAGTTCTTTCGAAGAACCAAAGACTAACGAATAAAAAGAAGTTTGACGAATACGAGCAGAAGCTATATAAAGATGAACAAAAATTTACCGAACACCGGGTTACATCCGCTAGTAATAATATTAAAAATTAAAATTGAGATTTTTCGAAATCATCAATTTCATCTCCACTGTGGACAGCAATGGGCAGTATCACCTTTGTTAACTCTAACATGGATGGTCCCCTTCACCTTCACCTTCAATGTATGGAATTCAAAAGAAGTAAAGTCTTCAGACTTCTCAAATAGCATCAGAAATAAAGTCTTTGGGGGGCAACTTCGAAGAATCAGCTTTAAAGTTTTCAATTTTAAGCTTACTAACCTCAGCTAATTCTGCATCAATAAGTTTGATTTTTTTGTGTAAATCTTGGATGCACGAATTTATAACCTTTACTTAATTTTTAAATTAACTTTGTTCTCAAGAGCGGCAATTTCACTCAAGAGACGATTAACTTGATGCTCTACATGAAGCTGAAGTCGTTCTTCCATCAACTTATTTGAGATAAAATAGATTTCACCTCACTATCCTCAAGCTTACGCGATTTATTAGCTGGAGAACGCACCAAAGTGTTGAAAGCGCAAGGCGATGTTTCTTTACGCTTACGAGTGGGTTTAGGTGACATCGAACACACAAACGTAGACAAACAAACAAAAAATAAAGAAGAAAAAAAAAATACAAACTATATCACGACCAAGAATAGAAACACATCAAAGCCAACAAATAACAAGACAACAAAACAACAAAAAACTCGCAAGCAACACAGAGAAAAAATTATAAAATAAAAAACCGAGCGAAAGAAGCAGGATAGCTAGACTGCTATTAAAACCGGTTTTGAGTGAAACTGATGGCAATGTTTATGCGAACAGAAAATAAACACAAGAGATGCTTTAGTTAATCTTATTTGTTAAACTCATCTCTATTTATAACTCATCTATTTTAGAAATAATATTTTTATGCTGACATGCATGCACTTTTATTATTAACTTTATAGCTTTTATTACATTCACAATCACTTTCACAAACACTTAAGACAAAAACAAACATTTGAAGACGATACACAACAATAATACCAGGAAAGAAGAGCAACCGTGCGGCACGTCCGTACCCCTTAGAAGTTTATTTAGGAATTGTTTTAACACTTCTATAATTGTACTCTTATCTTTACGGTGACCATTCCTCCCCTATTACCCGGGACAGTCCCGTTTTGTAGCAAAATGTTCCAGCGAATTATTTTTTTAATACGGTCCCGTTTTATTATTTTAAGAACTTGTAACAATATTAAGAACTTGAACGCATACAATTCTTATTCAAGTTTTGCAATGTTCTTTCTGCTGCCATTACACAAAAAAATTAAGAGATCCTCATTACAATGTAAACATACCAAAAGATACATTTTTTCAAGTATTAAACTGGCAATGCTTCAATAAACCAACATTTTTAAAAAAATCACAGGGCGAGTATTAAGTTTTTTTCTCTTAATGTGATAATGAATTGTACGTTGTTGTTGGTACGTATTTTTAAAAATTGTATTTCAAGAAAACGTGTTCTCACACAATTTTCACATAAATGATTGATAAATGTTCAAGGAAAAAAAACGCAATTACTTCATTCTGAGAACATTAAGCAAAGGAACTATTCGTGTTTCTATTTCTAAGAAGTTGATCTCACTAAAATACAAGTCTGCAAAACTTGTTTTAAATCAACTTTCGGAGAAACTGATGGAATTATTAAAACTTTTGTTCAAAAGAAATCACAATCTCCCGGGTGTGTTATTAAACCTGATCAACGAGGCTGCAAAGCACCTAAGAACTTAATTTCGGAAGCAAGAATCAGAGAAATAAAGGAGCATATAAATTTATTTCCCACTTATGAAAGTCATTACAGCAGACGACACACTTCTCAGCGGTAAATTAATACTTATCTTAGAATATATAAATCTATAGTATTAATGCTTTGTATTACTCAAAGATATTTTCATAGCGATCTTACATTGGCAAAAATGTTTAAATTGTACATGGATAAAGTAGAGGAGCCAGTATCGTTGTCGAAGTTCTCCGAGGTGTTTTATACAATGGGAATAAAATTTAAGTCACCAAAATCCGATGTTTGCCAAGTTTGCGAAACATTTGCAACTAAATTACGAAACGAAAGATATGAAGAAATTAAAGCCACCAAGCATTTGAACAAAGACGTCACCATAAGCTAGCAGATGCGGCATATTTATCAAAAAAACGGGACAACCTATCTTGTAAAGAAAACCTGGATTTAAAAGTTTTTTCCTTTGACTTGCAGCAGTGTTTGCCAACTCCAAATTTACAAACAACAAATGCCTTCTATAAACGCTTACTTTGGACGTGCAATCTAACTGTACATGACTCCAAATCTAATCATGCATATTGCTACATGTGGCACGAGGCTGAGGGCCATCGAGGTGGAAATGAAAAAGCATCGTGTCTCTTAAAGCACCTCAATTCTGTTGCATCAATCACAAATCACGCAATTTTCTACAGCGATAATTGTGTAGGAAAGAATAAGAATGATTTTGTGCGTACAATGTTTACCGTTTTTATGCAAAAAACTGATCATCAAATTCAGATAATAGACCATAAATTTATGATTCCTGGACACGGATACATGGAATGTGACACTGATCATGATTCTATTGAATTCGTTTCACTAAAGAGTTTGGTAAAGTGTTCCATAAAAACACTTACGATCCTGAAGCACCATTTAAGGAAATTAATATAAAACGACATGGTGTTAATACTTTTGATATTAGTGCAATAAAGAAATGCTATTCAGAGCCCATTAAAATATCGGATGCAAAAAAGAAAGATCTTCTCGGTTTGTTGCCACTTTTTATCTTCATTTAAATTCTGAAGTAGCACCTGACTTCCATCCTGATTTTACAGTAGAAGAAGAAGAAGAAGAAGATAATGAGTCTTAAGGAATTAATTTTTATGTATTTATTATAACTTTCTAATACGATAAAAGCATAGTGAGCTTGAAGTAATAAAACACCTTAACTAAAACATTTTTGTTATCATGCATTGTCAATAACAACTTAAAATCAGTTATTCTTTATTTGGCATAAAATTTAGTTAGAAAAAAACAACATAACTGAATTAAGTTCTTGAAAATATAAATATTAATTTTAGAAAAACAACATAACTCACTTATTTAAAAATAGCTGCAAGCCTAGAAATATTTTTGACATGTTGTATATTAGATAAGAAAGGTCGTATCTTGATAAATAACAGTAATTGAGTTTAATATTTTTATACACAAAAAGTTTTTAACAAATCAAATTAAAACTTATTTTGCGATTTCCCAAAATTGATGTTTTTCAGTTAAGCAGTTTTGGGTTATTTCCACTGAATTAATATAGATTTCATTTCTAATTTAAGTTTTAAATAAAAGTAAAAACATTATAACAACCATAAATTTAAATTGAAATTTTAAATTGAAATTTAAATTAAAAACTTGACGCATTAAAATGAATTTGGAGAGAAAATATGAGTGACAGTAAGGTGAAATTGTGAAAGAGAAAGCGAAGCTGAAAGAAATAGAGGATCAAAGTGAACAAAAGTTATTGAGTATCAATGAAATGCTGTAATAATTTTTGTTTGAAAGTGTTTGCGTTATCTATGTTTTATATGGGTGGGTAGCATATTCCAGAGATATATCGCATGAACAAAGGAATGTCGAGAGGTTGCAAGATATTTATGCAATGGTAAAATGAGTTGCACAGTTCTTTGGGTCCTAGCGAATCTTAATAAACTGAAAAGATCTGGTCCTTTGGAGTGAATAATTCTGTAAAGCATGATGATGGTGCGATGGCTTAATTAGTTTTTTAACGAGCAACCAGTTATTTGTTTGGTGAAGGCAGAAATGTGGGTGTATCTGTCGATGTTAATTATGAATCTCGCACAGCTATTGTATGCCACCATAAGCTTTCTTAGTGACTCATTATCAAGATTCGAGAAGAGTTCGCAGCTGTACAAAATAATGGGTAAGATGAACGATTTAACAAGTTTAAGCTTGACTTCAGTTGACAAAAATTTTGAGGTTGGACTCAGTCCTCGCAGTGCTCCATAAATTTTTGCGACAACACAGTTAATGGGAGCGTTCCATGTGAGAGAACTAATGAAATACACTCCAAGATTCTTGAATCTTTCGACATACTCTATCGAGGAGTTATTAAGCAAAAGTTGAGGACGCTCTTCAGTGTTTTTGCGTCTATCGATGAGCATATATATTGCTTTGGTTTTAGTGGGATTAAGATTAAGACCATTTAGAATAGTCCATTGGAAGACTCTGTCTTATTCCGAGTTGACTTCACTTGAAGCTTTTGGGATTAGGGAAATAGCTTATACAACTGAATATCATCGGCGTATATATGATGCTCACATGAAGTTAAGCAATCAACAATATCATTTATGAAAGTTATAAGTAACAGTGGGCCAAGCACTGAGCCCTGAGGTGCACCAGATGAAACTTTTAGACTTGACGAGCATTTATTGTGGAGATAAACATATTGTGAACGATCTTCAAGATAGGACGTCACAAGATTACACAATAAGTCGTGCAGTGAGAACTGGGAACTAAGGTTTTTCGCAAGAAGACTATGATTTATGCAGTCGAAAGCTTTTGAGAAGTCCAGGAAAATAATTAAACCTAGCATGTCTTAAGCTAAACCAGATCGAATATCTTCGCATACTTTTAAAAGTGCAGTGGTACAAGAATGCTTCTCTCGGAAACCAGACTGATGTTTTGTGATGAGTTTATTGTTGCAAAAGTATAATTTTAATTGATTCGAGTGCTTTGCTCAGAAATGATAGAATAGCTATTGGGCGATATTCTGGATTATTTGGCACAGATGATTTCGGCAAAGGAAAGATTTTTTCTATTTTCCACAAAAAGGGTCATATGATTTAAATAATATGATCTAAAGTCATATGATTTAGTATAACTGGTAGAAGAATATTGATAAACTCAAAATGAATGTTATCTGATCCAACAGCTTTCGATTTTATTTTAAGTATAACCTCAGCAACAGTTATGGGATCCATACACGAGATCGCAAACCCACTACCTGTGGAGCTTCTGTGGGGCTGAGGCACGTGTGTTGTTCGATGATATTTCAATGGGCTAATACATTTTTTATTGAGTTCATCAAGATTTATGCATTCTGTCGTGAATTGCGAGGTTTTGGTTATGGTTATCCCGGCTTGGCGTATATTTTTCCAAAATGAAGAGCTCGAACTACATGTGGCAAATCTGCTTTCATAGAACGACTTTTTATTTCTCCGTAAAAGGGCAGTTATAGCGTTACGCGCACTTTTAAACTGACTGTAAATTATTGAGCAGCGATATCTTTTCCATTTATTATATAAACTATCTCGCTATTCAATAAGGTTCTTTACCTCTTGGGTAAGCCATGGGTGCTTAGTATGATCTATTTTTTTTTATCTACATGCTGTGCAAATAGGGTAGTAATGTTCTTATTAAAAAATTTTACTTGTTTGCTTCTATTGTTTGTTGTATAAATTGAACTCCAGTTTAAACCATAACATTCGGCAAATAAAGTATTCAAGTTGATTCGTGAAAATTGTGCTATGTTGAGCCAAGTATCTTTGCAACCCGTTAGAGTTATATTCAGGGAAAGGAAAATTAAGCCGTGGTGTGAAAAAGCAGGCACAGAAAGTTTGTGATAGTGCAAAACTAACTTGGGATCAGAAACCAAAAGCAAATCGAGTAAGGAAGGTGAGCAGTATGGTCTAAAATGCGTAAGTATATCTTGGTTCACAAACTTACAGTTGAATTGCTCAACCATATCTATAAACTCTCTATTGAAAAAAAAAACAAAACAAATTGGCCATTTGGCCTTGAAAGGACTTTGACCGAGCTTCTTATGATCAATTGTGTTGTGTGTGTTATTAAATGTTTGCACACAATTAACCGAGAACTGGAGCTACATGTTTTATGCCGACTCCGAACGGCTAAAGTTTATGTTCTCAAGAAGCTTTACATGGCATTATTTACTCTCTGAGGTTTGCCATTGTCTGCAGAGAGGTGGTGACCGATCAGAAAAATGTTTGATGTAGAATTACGTCTTACAGCGCGGTTTGTATGGGGTCGTTTTAACAGATTTTTTCAAGGTCATTAGGCAACGTTTTTGACGAATACTTTAGGGTATACCTACAGCCTTTAATACTCATTGTTCAAAGATAATATATATATTAAAATATCAGATATATCCTGCGCTGAATGAATATCTAATTTTGGATTTTGTCACTATTATATTAAAGTCACAAAATAGTAAAATATAAGAAGAAAAATGCATGTTTTTATATAAGAAAATCAATCATCAGCTGCTTATAATGTGCCTGCTGTGCCTGCTGCTTTCTTTGTTTTTGTTTCGTTGTTTATGCTTGTATTGCTTTTGTTTTGTACGAACTGATTGGTTAGCTTTGGCAGCATTGTAAGCAATTGTTCGCATTGGGTTTATGTATGCACTACTAATTTAGTATACTATTTTGAAACCATAGGTCATGAACCTCCTTCAACTCAGTCAACGAACTCAAACTGTCAAATTTAACGAAATGGGTCTGTGATCCGGTTAGATTTAACTCTTATGAAAAAAATGATTTGGATCATATTTCGTTTAATGCTTTTACCCAATAGATGACGTAAAATTTTAATTTTTGTTTTCAATGCAAATTAATTTGGATTCTACATCCCACTAGCACTAGCGAGTGTAGTTCGCAAACTATACATCGAACAGAGACGAAAGTGTAGCTCGCAAACTAAAATCAGACAGAGACGAGAGGAAAGGACATGTGCTCAGCGTGTAATATAGACACCATACGATTTTTTAAAAATCGGGGTCTTAATTTTAATTTGAAATTAGTAGTTAAACTGGCTATAGCTTGCAAACTATATATCGGTCAGAGACGAAAGTGGCACCAATGGAAAGTGCATTTGCTTCGCCTTCTTTTTAACTAAGTCAATGAACTCAACCTATCAAACTTAACGAAATGATCGAAAAAATTTGAAATTTTGCTTGTTTCTTTTTGCTTGCTCATTTAATCATACTTACATTTTTACTTTTTCTTTGTTTTGGCCTCGATAAGTAGTCCATAATTGAGTGTTATTAATTTATTTGTTAATTTTCGAAAGATCAATAAAAATACGTGCAAAATGGACAAAACAATCGGACCAAAGAGACAAAGTAGAAGGGGTTAAAACTTAAACGGAATTCTACGTCTAAACTTACGATGTATAGTGGGGAGCTAAATCTTCCAAGAGGTCACTAATGAGTGTTGAGTTTGCAATGCTAGGAGGCATGTAAACGCATCCGATTAAAAAATTGCTGTGTGAAACCTCAACGAAAAGGTACTCAATTAGGTCGTTATGGTTCGATTTCTTGACAATGTGAAACTTATATGAGCTTTTTAAGTAAATACATACTCGCCCGCCAGTTTTCACGTGTCTATCTGCCCGAATAAGTTTAAAATTATTAAGCTTAAATAGATCGTCACACATCTCCATCTTCAACCAAGTTTCAGATAAACATACAATATCCACCATACTATTATCCACAATGACACGCAGATCATCAATTTTATTTTTATGACTTTGTGCGTTCAAATGGCAAACCTTTGTTAAATTTACAAATCACGTTAAGAAGAGTATTTAGAAGAGTATTAAGAAGAGTTTGCACAAAGTTAATTTACCCTGACCTTTCAGGTTTAGGGTATAAAATTAAACTCAACTACCAGAATTCGATTCTCGTTTTGGTAATGCTCATGCTTGGCTAGCGACAGCTGATATATGCATGTATATTAGACCGTACCACCTCCTATGCAAAAAAGTTTAAAGTTCCTTTAAAGTTCCTCAAAATCAATTAAAGACCTTCCAAGGACTTGTAGGAATATTTTGTTTTTATTTTGGAATAATAATAATTGGTCTCTTTTAAACAAAAACATCGATATGTCATTCAATATGATCAGACTTTTAATACCGAAGATATGATGAAAATGAAAAAAGGGAGCCCTACGTTCGGCAAAAAATTTTCAAAAATTTTTTAAAAATAGTTCTGCTTGAAATTTCGATATACTTCCTGGGCAAAAGATTAATGATATTTTAAGAGCTTTATTTTTTTTAATATAAGGGTGGTACATTAGGATGGTAGCAACTGAGATCTGGAGGGTAAGTACCAGAACGGTACACCTGAGGTCAATGACTTCTAAAAAGGTCATATTGATCTTCTTGAGACAAAAACATTGTTGTACCAAACTTTAAAAGCCGACTGTTAACACCAGAGATATGAAGAAATATGTCAATGCGCGACCCCTACGTTCGGTCAAAAAAAAAAAAAATTTTTTGTTCGTAATTGCCTTGCACAAATGCGTCATATTCGCTGGTTTACGGCGCACTTTTTTTTTGAGGTACGGTCTAATGTATATGCATTGACGAACAGCCGCTAAAAGGTGCTGAGCTAATGAATGTGCTTAGTCGTGCGCTGAAAGGTCAATCCTCCTCGTGGGTATCACAAATTTCTTATGTAGGAATAACGTGGGCCGTATTCAAGGACGTGTTTCTCGCAAGATTTGATTATTCTGAAACAACATCTGCGTATTTGATAAATTTGAGTGATAGTAAGCCAAAGGAAGGTGAGCGTCTATCATCATATGCAGTCTCTTTGCAAGCAACTCTCATGGCGAAGTGGAAAAATTTGAGCACGGAGCAGATAGCAGTTGCAACCGTTTTGGCACATATTGGTCAATTTGAGCCACACGTGCAACGTCTTGCTTTTACAGTTGATATTCAAACGAGAAAGCAGTTACAGCAAGAATTAAAAGTAGCAACGTTCTCAAAGAGGAATATTACAGCAAGTCCTCATAGCGAATCTGAGAGCCAATGGCAAAAATTTAGTCCAGCACAATACTCAAAATGTTTTAACTGTGGCCGCGTAAGCCACAAAGCTGCAGCTGTTTAAAGATCAGCTGTTTACTTCAAGCAAAGTACCATTGGTGAATAAAATAACTCCATCGAATGTGACCTGTTTTCGTTGCCGAGCACAGGGTCATTACGCCAACAAATGTCCAGCCAAACAGAAGCAAATAGACAGCCAACCAACAATTGACCGACGTATTGACATGTGTACACTAGATACGCCCTCAGTCATTTTGAATCGTACAGGTAAGGAGTATTTCTTTATTTTTGATTCGGGAACGGAGTGCTCACTCATTTAAGAAACGGTTATTTCCAAATTCTGTGGGGAACTTTTCAACAAAATTTTGTCTATGACTGGCATTGGTTAAACTAGTTTAAAAAGTAATTTACAAATTTTATCTAAGGTAATTATTAATGAAATTGTCATCGAAATACTTTTCCATGTATTGCCCGATGAGAATTTACAATTTGACGTTATTGAAGGCCGTGAAGTTTTAAATGAAAACCTTTGTGTTCAAATGACATCAAAACGGTTAAGTGTAACTCGGGCTATTAGTGATGAAGTTCAAGTGTGTTACATGCATAATGATGACACAATTTTTGCTGACATAAATTCTGACATACCTTTGGAGCATAAACCTAAATTGTTAGCCATTTTAAATAAATTTAGATGTAATTTTGTAGAAGGTACACCTAAGTGTGTAGCTCATTTAGACCCAATGGCAGTTCGTTCGATGGATCCAAATAAAACTGTTTATCGTAGGCCTTACAGGCTTAGTCCAGACCAGTGTTGCCACTAAGGGAAATATTATCCAACCAAATATTTCCAAAAACTTATTTCCAACTTATTATCCAACCAAATATTTCCGAAATTACTATAAGCCTACCAAAAATGTAAAACACGTAAAAAGTATTTTTAAATAGAATACAACTTTTATTAAAGTAAAACAAAACAAATGAATCCATACAGTGGTTTAGTACAGTCAGTTAACAATTCATAAATAAAAAACAATTCAAATACATACATATTTTATATATATTATTATACATTATTTTTTGATTATTATTTTTATTATTTATTATTATACATCGTTTTGCAGACCATATCAAAGTCAAAGTAGACGTCAAAGTTGCATTATTATTAGTTTCGGCATTTGCTTCGCTTGCTTTTGGGCCTTTAAAGAGAAGTCTGAAATCCACAAAAATTGAAAACATGGTGAAAATATGACGAAATATCTTACTTGTCCTTGATCTATGCAGTTGGATGTGAATTTAAAAGCCCTAGAAAGAACCGCGCTAATATTATATTTGTATGCTCGCCTTCTTCTGTTTCGCAAAGTTTTTATGCAAAGGCAGAGTTATTATTTATTTTTTTTTTGGCAAGACAGGGTGATCAATAACATTTTGAAAAATAATGTTTTACTTTCCAAGCAACCAATAATAATGGAAAATCGCATCAAACCAACCAAACAACCAATAGCTATTTTTTTTAAACAAAACAACCAGTTTTGGTCTAATTTGACCAAAACGGCAACACTGGTCCAGACCAGAGTTGTAAATCCCATAGCTCAATTTGCTCCATTTGCTCACTTACAGCAACTTCAATATTTTCGTGGCGCATCGCGCTGCTACAGCAAAAAAAACATTCGCATAGCATCGTTGTTGCTTGCTCGCGCTGATATCAAAGTTTTTGCTGCTGCGTGTATTTTGCTGGTATTCACAATCAACGTGATGGCTTGTTTTTGTTGTCATTTTTGCAATTTGTTTAAGGACTCAGAAGCTCAGAAGACACATGTTGTTTTTGCTATTTTTTATTTTTTTTTTCGTCGCCATCGAAGTTATAATTTTTTATTTTTTTTTTTTTTTGTTTAAAATTTGCCTCACTGCCACAACACCTCTGGTCCAGACGAACAAAACATAGTGCATTGCAAATAAAAGAACTTTTAATGGCAAATGTTATTCGACCAAGTTCATCACCCTTCGCTAGTCCGATATTGCTTGTAAAAAAAAGTACGGATCAGATAGAACGTTCGTAGATTATTGACAACTAAATGATAATACTATTCCTTTTATAACACCAAACGGACACTATGAATGTCTCGTAATGCCATTTGGACTTCGGAATGCGCCTGCAGTATTTCAAAGAAATATCATAAAAGTTCTCGGTGAACTTGCAAATGCATACGTTGTTGTATACATGGATGATATTTTAGTGGTGGGCACGGAAAATATAAACGAAAGCTTGCAAAGGGTTGAAGTTGTTTTAGAAACACTAACTAAATATGGAATTTCGTTTAATATTAAAAAATGTTTTTTCATGAAAACAAAAGTAGAATATCTAGGTTTTGAGGTTAGTTTTGGTGAAATAAAACGAATTTCAAGAAGATTGAAGCTTTAGTTGCACTTCCTCCTCCTCAGACTTTAACCCAATTGAGTCAATTTATTGGGTTGGCTTCCTTTTTTCGACAATTTATGCCAAAATTTTCCCAAATTATGACTCCACTGTATGCATTAACAAGCAAAAATGTCCTTGAATGGAAATTGTCTCATGAATCAGTACGTCAGAAAATTATTTCAATACTTACAAGTGCACGATATTTGACCCAAATTATTCAATTGCGTTGCACACAGATGCAAGTTCAACTGGATTTGGTGGTATTTTAATGCAAAAGAAAGAGTAAATTGCATGTTGTTGCTTACTTTAGTAAGCGAACGACGAGGGCAGAGACAAAATATCATCCACATGAATTAGAAACCCTTGCAGTGGTTAAAGCGATAACACATTTTAGGCATTATCTGTATGGTCGTAAGTTTGATGTTATAACGGATTGCACTTCCTTAAAGTAATCGCAAACTAAACTTGATTTGACTCCCAGAGTGCACAAGCTTTTCTTCAATCATTTGATTTTAATATTATACACAGAAATAGAGACCGAATGTGTCATGTTGATTTCCTTTCTAGAAACCGATTATCTGAATTAGAACCGTGTCAAGTATCTCCCAAAGAAGTTAACATTGCAGATATTTCTAATAATTGGTTATTAGCTGAGCAGCAACGTGATCCTGAAACGATTACTTTGATTTCAGATTTAAATGAGCACAAATTTAGTGATGATTTGGCAAAAACGTATAAAATGCGTGATGGTGTATGGCATCGTAAGATACAACGTAACGGAAAAACCAAATGCTATCCTTCCCCAGGCATTAAGGTTGTCAGTGATTAATTCAGTTCATGAATCCTTAATGCATGGTGGATGGGAAAAACATTAGAAAAACTTTATGATATGTATTGGTTTGAAAAAATGTCCAAATATGTAAAAAAAATTTGTTAAAAATTGTATAACATGTGTGGTTTGCCAAATCGCATTCTGGGAAAATCCAAGCAGAGTTGCATCCTATACCTAAAATTCCGATCCCTTGGCATACTGTGCACATTGATGCAACTGGTAAGCTAAGTGGAAAAAATTAGAAAAAGGAATATTAATATGTATTTGTGTTAATTGATGCATTTACCAAATTTGTAATTTTACAACATACTTTGAATATCGATACTGTACATAGTATTCAAGCCATGAAATTCAGCGTATCTTTGTTTGGAGCTCCCAAACGAATTATTGCAGATCTGATTTTCGTGAATTTTGGAAATTGCACAATATTGAATTGCACTTAATAGCAACAGATGCTGCTCGTGCGAATGGTCAGGTAAAAAGAATGATGAGCACTCTTCAAAACATGCTAACTGCAGTGGAATGTAATAAAGAACGCTCATGGCAAGACGCCTTACCGAATATTCAATTGGCTCTTAATTGTACTATTAATCGTGTGACTAAATGAAGCCCACTTGCGTTGATGATTGGAAAAGTTGCCAGACCGTTAGATTTGATATTTTCAGATGGAAGTGATCAAATAACGGATATTGTAGGAATAAGGGAGCCAGCTAATAATGGGATAAAAGCGAATGCTACATGGGATAAACTAAGGTTTGACCAGGGTAAGACAATGCCTGTTAAATATAATGTTGGAGAAATTGTTTTGCTACAGAATGAGGAACGTAACCAAACTTAACTTGATCCGAAGTTTAAAGGCGCATTCAAAGTTGTTGAAATTCTATGTGTTGATAGATATCTTTTATCAGCTCTTAATAATTAACGAACCTATAAGTACGGTCATGACAGTTTGCTCAAAATTCTGAGGGTGACGATTTAATAGAAGTTGAGACAGAAAGCAATGATGTGGATTAATTTATGATTTACTTTATTGTATTTTATTTTGTTTAAATTTTCGTTAGAATAAACAGTTTATTGTTTGAATAATTTTAAAATATTACAAACCTGTTGTGTATTCGTGATTTATGGATTAAATTATTAGGATAATATTTTAGTTTTAGTCTGATAGGTGTTGTGGATACCATGGTGAAGATAATCCTCTGATGTGATAATTATTGTGGATACCACCAGGTTTTATGGTGAAGATTTTCATCTGATATGTGAATTGCTTTGGAACCAGAGATCTGCAATGAGTACCAAAAAAATTAATATACTTAAGTCATGAGCCATAACAATTGGTGCAAATGTGTTCTTATTCCAACTCAACAAAG
This sequence comes from Tetanocera ferruginea, assembly GCA_958299015.1. NCBI lineage: Eukaryota > Metazoa > Arthropoda > Insecta > Diptera > Sciomyzidae > Tetanocera > Tetanocera ferruginea. The sequence continues at coordinate 52,737,995 of OY282644.1, read as the reverse complement.
TACTTTGACTCATTCCCACTTAAACCAGATAATACTCATATTTCTCTAACATGCATGTGTGTCTGCAAATTATGACTTTATTGGATGTTGGTCAATAATCTGAGGTGACTCACTTATTCATGAGAGAGGAATATAAGGACTATGAGTGAGTTGAGTATTATTTTGAGTTATGCTCTGCTGATGATTTTTGCTGTTTTGTTTACTTTTTGTGTGAAAAAATGAAAGAGCTGAGAATTAATTTTTGTTTTGCTTCTGCAAAACAGTGATGGTTTGGTTTGGCACGTGTTGCTTGACATTTACAATTAAATTTGGAAGAAAGCTGAACTAAAAATGACTCTAAGTACTTAAGTCATTCCTCTGAAATTGTGGTGTTTATTGGTGTTGTTAGTCATTACGGTGTAGCACAATAAATCCATTCACTCAATGAGAGACCTGAGCATTGCATCGGTTTATAACAACACAAAAATTATTCTTGTTCATTCATTCGCTATGTGTACCGCACACGATGGTGAAGAGAGCTTTTTGTATGAGATTTTAGAAAATTTTGTTAGTTTTATGTGTCTAAAATACAAACATATCAAATTGTTTTTCTGAAGCATAAATATAAGCCTTTTTATAAAATATTAAATTTTGGGGTTGTATGGGAGGTGGGCGTGTTAGTGGGTGGATAACGCCCATTTTTCTAACACACTTAAGTTTTGACATAGAACACACAAATACCGAGTTTCAGTTTTGTAACTTTGATATTAGCCTCTTTATAGAGTTTTAAATTTTGGGGTTGTATGGGAGTTGGGCGTGTAAGTGGGTGGATAACGCCCATTTTTCTAACACACTTAAGTTTTGACATAGAACACACAAATACCGAGTTTCAGTTTTGTAACTTTAATATTAGTCTCTTTATAGAGTTTTAAATTTTGGGGTTGTATGGGAGTTGGGCGTGTAAGTGGGTGGATAACGCCCATTTTTCTAACACACTTAAGTTTTGACATAGAACACACAAATACCGAGTTTCAGTTTTGTAACTTTGATATTAGCCTCTTTATAGAGTTTTCATTATTTGTGTTGTATGGGAGGTAGGCGTGGCCCATAAAACAAAAAGTGCATGACTTTGGAGAAAATTGGGAGACACGGGTCTTTTTTTTTAGTCTTTTATCACGTAGTGGTGTCCGTATATGGTTATTTTTTTTTGGTGTTGCACTGTGTAAGCCAGGAATGACTACGCAATAGCAGATATTGTCATTCTTTGTAACGTGTATAGCAAACGGTTTTTCACGATTTCTGAAGTATGTCACCTTAACATTGGGTCTCAAAAAGTTGAATTGTTGCATACGAGAAGATTCCACCAACAGATGAAAGCAATTGAGAATCGGTACCAAGGATTTTGGGACGAAGGAATGATGGGCGACTAATGTTGGTTTCTCATCAGAGAAACCGATCCCGAATTAAATAAACGACATAACAAGAATTCTAATCATTTTGAATTTCTGAATGATAAATAAAAATTATTTACAATGTAAATAACAATATAAATGATTTAATGCAACAATAAAAATTATTAATAATAATTATATACAATTTAAATAATGTAAAAATAATGTAAATTTAAAAAAACAATAAAAATGAAGAATATATGATTTTATTACAACAACCTTTAGTTCTAATTTTTTTTTGTATGACAATAAAATAAGTCCAAATGCATAAATTGATAATCACACAATTTGGGTGATTTCGTTCCATTAAACACAACTTTTTCATTTCTCAATAGATTTTCTTCAACAATAGCTAATTTTTTTTTGGAAAAATAAAGGCTTTTAGTAAAAAATATCAAAAGTAATAAAATATTTTGATTTCTTAACGAAATTTGCAACTATTTTGTCTTTTTTTGGAAATTTTTCTGAAAAATAAAAAAAATCCCCGAAATTTGAATTTATTCCGCCAAAACTAACAACTCGACCAAAAAATAGTGTTTGCATTGTTTGTAAGAAATTTTATTAGCTTTTATTTGATATATCATTTGTTTGATTACTGTTGTTGGTTCTGTGGGAACCAACTTTTTTTTTTCGTTGAAAACCCTACAGTGTTCAATATCTCGAAAACGGAGTGACAGAAAAAAAAAATAATTTTTTTTTCGGAATTCATGACCGATTTTACATGAGAAAAGGATAGTGGCATTCAAAGTACATATTGGCTGTGAACCAGTGTAATTGTAGCGGATATCACCAGGTTGAATGGTGAAGATTATCCTCTTCTATAATAATAATAGTGAATACCACCAGGTTATGGTGAGTATTATCATTTGATGTGATAATAACACTGTGCGACAATTTAAGGGTCAATTGGAATAACCCCAAATATCTCAATGGTTTTTAATAGTGCATGGTTCATATATTATGCCCTCTTACTCAGTTTTATCGGATTAGGTCAAATAAGAGAGAAATTCAAAGTAAAATTTCACCTTTAAGTCACAAATTTTTTCTAATAACTCTTAAACTAAATTCAAATCTTATGCAGTAACTGCATCTAAATATTTGCAATGGATGGTTCTTTACATTTTGAGACCATTTTTTGCTCAAATTTGGTTAATTTTTTCTTCGAAAACAGGACTTTTTTAAAATAAAAAATTTTTCAATAGTTTCTTTTAAATCCCATTTGATGGCTATCGAGTGGTTTGTCAGAAACAAACCACCATAGTCTGTTTGCCATTATTTTGTCCAACAACTTGGATAAGCAAGAATTGAGGGAAATAGGTCTGTATGATTTTATTGTTGTTTTGTTAGTGTTCGATTTAAAAAAAGGAACGATTAAGCTAGTTTTGAACGACTATGGAATGTGGGTTTTGAAAATGTTGTTGTAGTTATTTGGCAGGCGATGTTAAGTTTCGTTAGGGAGATCTTGATCATTGGATACGAAATTCTATCTAGTCCAGTGGTTTGACCTTTAAGCTTAGAGAGCGCTGACGTTAATTCGATGAATGTAATTTCTTTTTCAAGTTTTGAGCTCTGGGTGATGGTTTTATTTTGTATATAGTATTTAGTGTTAAAGTTTTACGAGTTTGAAAGTTTATAGGAAAATTGTTATAAGATGAGTTATTGGACCAAAAGTTACAGAATTCCGTTGCTATTGAGTGTTGATTTAATATTGGGTAGAAGGGGGTGTTAGCTGAAATTATACTATGGATACCGTGCGAAGATTTATGTTTGCTAAATCTTCTGATATTATTCCAGATTTTATCAACTGGTTTATTTGGATTTATCTCAGACGTAAAGTCGTTGATTGACACTGCTTTAGATACTTTGGTGTAAAGAAGATCATGATGATAAAATAAAGGGTCCGCCATCTAACGTTTGTTTTTTGACGTAGAATTACGTCTTACAGCGCGGTTTGTATGGGGTCTTTTTAACAGATTTTTTCAAGGTCATAAGGCAACGTTTTTGGCGAATACTTTAGGGTATACCTACAGTCTTTAACACTCATTGTTCAAAGATAATATATATATTAAAATATCAGATATATCCTGCGCTGAATAAATATCTAATATGAGATTATGTCACTATTATATTAAAGTCACAAAATAGTAAAATATAAGAAGAAAAATGCATGTTTTTATATAAGAAAATCAATCATCAGCTGCTTATGTGTCGGCTGCTTTCTTTGTTTTTCTTTCGTTGTTTATGCTTGTATGGCTTTTGTTTAGCACGAAGTTATTGGTTCGCTTTGGCAGCATTGTAAGCATTGGGTTATGTATGCACTACTGTTCTAGTATACTATTTTGAAACCAGAGGTCATGAACCTCTTTTCAACTCAGTCAATGAACTCAAACTGTCAAATTTAACGAAATGGGTCTGGGATCCGGTTGGATTTAATTCTTATGAAAAAAGCGAGTTGGATCATATTTCGTTTAATGCTTTTTCCCAATAGATGGCGTACATCCCGCATCCCACTTGCACTAGCGTGTGTAGTTCGCAAACTTTACATCGCATAGAGACGAAAGTGTAGCTCGCAAACTAAATATCAGACAGAGACGAGAGGAAAGGACATGTACTCAGCGTGAAATATAGTATCCATACGATTTTTTAAAAATCGGGGTCTTGATTTTAATTTGAAATTAGTAGTTAAACTGACTATAGCTCGCAAACTATATATCGGGCAGAGACGAAAGTGGCACCAATGGAAAGTGCATTTGCTTCGCCTTCTTTTCAACTAAGTCAATGAACTCAACCTATCAAGCTTAAAGATATGATCGAAAAAATTTGAAATTTTGCTTGTTTCTTTTTGCTTGCTTATTTAATCATACTTACATTTTTACTTTTTCTTTGTTTTGGCCTCGATAAGTAGTCCATAATTGAGTGTTATTAATTTATTTGTTAATTTTCGAAAGATCAATAAAAATACGTGCAAAATGGACAAAACAATCGGACCAAAGAGACAAAGTAGAAGAGGTTACAACTTAAACGGAATTCTACGTCTACACTTACGATACTATCGAAACTGTTTCTTTTTCAACTAGTGCTTATTTCGTGAATGGTAAAACTTAGCACATGTCTGATTTGACAGATTATTAGTTTTATCCTTCCGCTGAACGAATATGGTTGTGTATACGCTTGAACAACGCTGGGAAATATTGCGACATTACTTTGAAAATCATGGCAATGTTGCAGAATGTGTGCGACAATTGCGTACGGATTTTGGAAGAACAGAAGCACCGTCAGCTCTGTATGTTCGTTTACTTGTGAAAAAAGTGAAAGAATCTGGCATTCTTATCGATAAACCAAAGCGTAAAAAGCCAAAAACAGTGCGTACAACACCCGAGAATATTGCTGCTGTGGCAGAAAGTTTGCGTGAAGCGGCATCAACATCAATTCACCGTCGTTCTCAACAATTGAACATTTCGGAGACATCATTGAGACGAATTTTGCATAAAGACCTTGGTGTGACGCCATACAAAGTACAATTGGTTCAGGAGTTGAAGCCAACTGACCATTTGTAGCATGTAACGGTCTTAAAAACAGGTGTTTACAGTTTTGCAGACTTTTTTAAAGTTAAAATCCGGTCAGAAGGAAGGGTAGCACGCATTGACTCAAGGCTCTTGCTCGTCGGCTAATGGGGTGGAGTTCATTTTCCAACTTTCCGATAAAATACCCAACTACATACTTATTACTTTAAATTTGCGTGCTGAGGTAGAATAGAAAAGGAAAGAAGAAGGGACACAAAAAGAAGAAGAGGAGAGGCTTATTGTATCTATAAGATTAGAGTTTAAGAGAAATATGTTTGGTGTATAGATGACAATAACAACCAAACTAAAATATGCCCACCCAGCCATGGTCAGATTTGTTAACAACACAATACTGTTCTGATCCCTTTAACCATGTCAGACCACTGTCGACATGCAGAAAATCACAATATTTTAATTTAAAGATTCATTGCTATTTATTTTAAGCAAATATTAACCCATTAGGACAATGTTTTTTTTTTCCATGACATTATTATTAGTTTTATTAGTTTTTTTTTTATTATTTCACATTTTTAAGTAAATTATATATTAGGTATGTTTAAATAAACATAATGCAAAAATCATAATTAAATTAATCAATGATAATAACAAAGGTAAATAACAAAAACAAATTCCAAATAAATTAAGCAACGTTAAGAGGTAAGTAATCATATAAAGATATATAATAATAATGAACACAAATCATTATCAACATTATAAAGAAAAAAGGTAAGTAAATAGAATGAAATGTTCAGTATAACCAAAGCAAAAAAAAATATCTATACAAACTTTATATATTAAAGTTAAGCTCTAGGAAAATAACTAAAAATTAATTAAATCTCTGAAATCCTTTGAAGTTTGGTGTTCTAAAAATAATATGTTTCTCCATCCTAGTAAATGCCAAACTATGACCTGTTCGCGAAAAACGAATAATTCATTATTTGATTACAATATAAAAGATAGTGCTTTAAGTCGTGTAGATGTGGTCAAAGACCTTGGTGTATGCATGGATTCTAAGTTATCGTTCAACATTCATATTGATAATATATGTAAAAAAGCGTCTTCAATGCTTGGATTTATAAAACGCTGGGCCAAAGAATTCAATAGCACGATTACAACTACAACGTTATATTATGCAATTGTGCGTCCTCACTTGGAGTACGCAAGTCAAGTTTGGTCCCCAAGTTATAATGTGCATGTTGAACGAATAGAGAGGATCCAAAAACGTTTTGTTCGGTTTGCTCTAAGGGGCTTAAGTGGCACTGATATTTTAAACCTTCCTCCTTATGAGGATCGTTTAAAACTATTTAGAATGCAGTCACTAAGTAAGCGAAGGAGGTCCGATATCCTTTATTTACACCAACTCATGTCCGGTGTTTTCGATTCTCCGGAAATTCTTTCTCTCATTAATTTTAACTCTAACCGTAGAAGCAGTAGAAACGCTTACACTTTAATTTATTTGCCTTTTAGAAGAACGAACTATATGTTAACTGCTCCTTTAAACCGCATGAGTACTTTTGTTAAAAACTGTAGCGTTTTTGATGTTAACTTGTCAAAAGGTCAACTCAAAAGTAGATTAAGGGCCGTTTTATTCACTTTTATAACTTAAGATTTAAGAATAACTTTGGGATTTTTCGGCGTTTCTAACTTTATTCATTTTATTCACTTCAAGTTGTCAAACATAACTTTAGAAATTCAAGTTTATGCATAACTTTTGTTTGATAACTGGCTTCAACTTGTGATTTTTTAACTTCCAAAAATATGAGCAGTTATAAGTTCTAACTTGGGATATTCGGAATAACTTTCGTTTTTTGTTTCAATCACAAACAGTTTCGTTTGTATGAACGAGTTAAAAAAATTGTAGCTGTATATCTAGAGGGCGGAGTTTTATGCAAAACTGTATCCAAGAAATATGCAACTTTATAACTAATCATGCTTATTCTAGATCTTATGTACATCACTTTTTAAAATACTTTTGATTTGATCTCATGGCAAATTAACACTAAAAACGTTGCAGTTTTTATAAAGGTACTCTTCGATTTAAATAATTTAAAAGTTAACATTTTATTTGTTCGTCAAATGGTTAATAAATTCAACATTAATAAGCTTATAAAAGTTTATATGAGAAAGATGTTATGGAGGAACGAATGTGTCGGTTTTTTAACAAGTGCATTATCTAAAACCATCAGAATCTAATTAAATAAGATCTCTTAAATATACGATCCAATCCCGCTTACAAAATATGCATGAATCATATATATACTTATGAAGTGTTTACTTAATTCTGCGTAAATATAGTAAACTTGGTTACCAGATGCAGTCAATAATGCAAAATCAACAAGAATAGATACAGTGTATCTAACATTTAAAAACAATATTGACGAGTTGTAAGGCTTTCCTAAAAGTGGATGTTTACCCGAACATATACGATTTTTTAAAAGAGTTTTGCTCTCGATGAAAGCTTGGCCTCATGAATAGCCCTCTTGTTAATGACATTATTCCAAAACATGTGTCAAACAATAACATTATTTATTAAATAATTAAAGTACAGAGTAACTGATATTACATTGCAGTCCACCTGAAGAGTGGAGATATCAAATTGTAACATTATCTCCTTGAGTCACTATAGCCGCTTTGGGTTCTTAGCCATCGGCAAAGTCAAATTCTGTTTTAGTTCCAATTGCTTTTAAGTAACACCACTTGTTGAAGATAAAGCTGTTTCTTTGAAGCGATGAAAAATATATGAATGAAATCCATTTATTGATTGGTTTTTAAGCATCAATTTCTGTAAGTTGTTGACAGGAGCACGTTGCCATTGTGCAAGTTATTATTTCTTATTGTTTCTTACATTGCCATTTTTCTCATTCAGCATTAAATTGATTAATATTTTATTTGTTTTATATTACTTTTATTCGCACATTTGTGTGCTTCTTGTATTCCATTAAAACTAGAAATATTTCAAATTAATTTCTCAAGTTATGCCTGTCATATATCATAAATTTCCCTAAGATTTTTTCATAACTTGAATATTTATAACTTGTCTTAACTTCTACTCAGAAAGCGACAGCTTGATATTTACAAAACTGAATAAAATCAAATTTTAACTTGAGAAATTAAAATTCAAAACTTTGGAAGTTATACAAAAAGTCAAGTTAATAAAAGTTATTGAAACTTCTCAAGTTAGCTCAAGTTAGAAAAAGTGAATAAAACGGCCCTAAAAGCTATTCTGTAATTAGATCTATGTGTGCATGGTTAGTAGTTACGTCTTGTGTTGTCCCTGAGCCCAACCCAAACTTTGGTGGGTAAATTTTTTCCACATTAACTTTGTTTTGAGCCACTGGAATCTTTATCATTAAAACTTTTTGATGCTTTGGATTGTGGCTTCAAATGAGTTAATGCTGAGATAGTGCGAAAAAGCTGTAGTAGCTGAACTATTTGTTATTGCATGTGAAAAAAATCTCATATGCACCAATTGTGAAAATAATTCATTTTAAAATAATTCACTATTTAATTAATTAGGTAAGTAAGAACAAAGTTTGTAAATGTGGAAAAAAAGAAAATGAATTTTTGCTAATATTAAAATTTCAACACTGTAGTTAAAGAAAAAATAAAAAAAAATATTAATTTTGTAGAAAACAAAAGAAAAATAATTTTCTTTTGTAAAGCAAACAATAGAAAATCCAAAAAATAGTACATAGCGTAATAAGGTTAAAACTAAAAAGTGAGAGTGCAAGGGTTAAGCCTGCATTGAAGTTAAGATTAATAAAAAAAAAACATAGAAAAACAGCTGTTCCATACATAACAAAATTCAAGATCAAGGTCACTCTGACCTTCTTTCAAGAACAACTTTTTATATAAGCGCTCTTACTCTCTCACATTAATAAAAATTATATATATAAAGAAAATTTAAAACAAAACCTACATTCTCTCCATTTTGAGTGATTTTGGTATGAGGCTCCCACGGAGAAAGATCTTTCTGCGCTGTGGACTCAGATGTTAAAAATAAAGTTGCATGCTTTAGATGATAATATTTAATATAATATTTTTAGATGATAAGCTAAATATCACTCAATTAGATGTTAAACGATTTTGGTTTAGTTCCTAAAATTTGAACTAATTATAACTAGAAAAATTTAATAAAAATGTAATTTAATAAAAGCTTAAATTGTTTTTGTTCACAATAACAAGCATGCTGAGAAAAATAAATTAAAATTGAGGAAAAAATATATATCTCATGAGAGAAAAATTTACATATGCACATAAATATGTGTATATAAGAAAAAACTAAACTTAACCACTTTATTGTTTTCAGCATGATTTTGCGATTATGCAACAACTAATATTTTAGTATTAGTATATGTATTATTTTAATATTTTTATATTAATTTAATTTCTTTGTTTTCACTTAATTTGAGCTAATTTACTTCTTTTTTCCCATATTTTTCTTAACGATTTCTATTACTTTTTGAATTCATTTTGTTTTTATGTATTCATATATATCTTTACTTTAGCTTTCTTACTTTTCTTTCATTTTTTTCTCTGTATCACGTTTAATTTCTTTTCATTAATTCTTCTTTTCAAAATTCAATAAATTTTCTTTAAAATTCAATTGTAAAATGTTTTTTTTTTCACACTTAAGCTTTTAGCTATATCTATACTATTATATAAAAGGCTTCTCACGTATCTACGTTGTAGTGTAACTCAAGAACTACTCAACCGATTTTTGTAATTCTTTCACTAACATAAAGCAACATGTTTAACTAAGTCCTTTGCATACTTATTTTCTTCAAAACTGCTCTAAAAAGTTATTGAAATTTGAGTTTAAAAAGTAGCCAAAAAAATCAAATCCAAAAAACATTGCTGCATTGAATCGTTTGATACACAACCAGCGCGCTGCAGCGTAAAGCTTTCTCGCTCTTTTCCTTTCCGATTGTGTTTGTTGTTATTGTTTCTTTTACTTGAAGTGCTTTAAATAAGGGATGTTTTACGTACAAGAGCAGACGCAGGAAGTTGTTTCATTCAGTTGGCGCTGAGACTTCAAGTGATTAAGTCTTTGTTGCTTAATTTTTAGGTATGATATGTTTATGCTTCGTAAATGTTTATCTATATTGTTTTTTATGCTGCGTAAATGTTTATTTTTGCTGAGACAAAGAGCGCTACAAGCGTAAGTATAAAATCGTGTTATAAATGAATTACAGTGCGGAAGTAATTGAACATTGTACTGCTTTTAAAATTTTTGGTCATTAATACTTAAAAAGGTCGATCCAAAATGTGAATCAAAAATTTATAAACCAGTAAAATGTCCTATTTTAGTACCTTCATTCATATGCGTTTCCTGACGTTATTTTTGATTATAGCTTTGATTATAAAAATTGGATAAGTAGAATACAAGATAGACTTGAAAAAAGCGAGAACAAAATTTAAAAATATTGGGGCATAGTGTAATCAATGTGTGAAATGGTGTGTTCGCATTAGTTAACAGGTGTGAGTGTATTGATACGATACTGAAAGGTGTGGTAAAATTTATTTTCAAAATCCTTAAATTAAGTTGAATGGAACAATTTTCATCAAGATGCTGCTTGCTTTAAAACAAGATGTTAAAAGTTACAGATCTTCATATAGTTTTAGTTCGTGTTAAAGAATTAAAATGTCGTTTTTGGAAAACGAAAATAGATTTCTGAGCTAAAAAAAGGTTAAAAACTATTTATTTAGACTTTTCAAGAATTATATACAATTCATACATAATGAAAATATATAAGAATCGCGACATTGGTCAATCAGTTTTATTGGATCAAATCAAAAAATTTTAAATTGAGTGTACATGAGACCGAACCCTAATTTTAAGACCATTTAATTTTTCCTCAAACAACGAAATTAGCTTCAGTTACACCTAAGAACATTTCGAACAAAATTTGGTCCTTATTGGATCACGGTCAGTAGACACGATGTCTCCTTGGATTCTAAGGGACTGTGTATGCAAATGAACTGTTTATTAAAAAAATATTTTTAAAAAAGTAAAAAAAAAATTTAGATACTCGAAACCATTTTATTGAAAATTAAAAATTATACGTTCTTAGGCCTTACCGAATATTATTTCGTTTTTGGAGCGAAAATTTATTGTACTTCAAAACCAAAGGAAAACATAGAAATCTGCAGTAAGTCAACCAATTTTTAATTTAAAAGTTTAATGCCATGCAGCATCAGACGCTATAATTTTCATTTTTATAATTTTCACGTTCTAGATGGATTTAGAAGATTGAAAACCGTGAAATATTAATGAATTTTCAATAAAAATTCAACTAGCTGTCATTTCATTTCTTACATTAAATTTTCATAAAATATTTTTTCTCATTTGTTTTTGTATTAAAAATTTGTTGAATTTGTATTGAAAATTCATTAACACTTCCTGTTGTATCGCTAAAACTTCGAAACTCTTTAAGAGTATACCTTAATTTTATATCGCTAGAAAGGTAATGAAACCTTAAAACAGCTTATATTATGAAAGTTAAAAAAAAATTATAGCGTCTGGTGATGGCATTTTACTTTGAAATTAAAAATTGGTTGACTTACTGCAATATTTCCAAAAGTTTTATATTTTTCCTTTAAAGTAGACAAAAACTTTTCCAATGATACCCTATTTACGAAAATCGTATTTAAATTGACTGAGCTACGTTGTCTCAAAGTAGACCCTATTTTGGCCGCGAAAAATGGTTGCAAAAATGTATAACTTCGGATTTGGTTTCTAATCATTAAACCAATTCAAGAAAAAAATTTGAGCCAATTCGGAGATGGTAAGTGCAACTAATAAAACACTTCAATATAAAATGGTCAGTATATTTTCTATCAACAAAAAAAAAACTCCCGATTCAACCCGAAAAGGCATTGATGTCATCAGATTTTCTGCATTGTTCTGGCAAAATTATCAGTTATCATATCATAAATATGGACAAAGGATTAAAAATGTTAGAATTCTAAAAATATGATCCGCAAGCAATGCGTCTAGCTAGATTTGTTTAACATTTCGAAACGTTGCTGAAAATTGTGGTGACGTTAAAAGTAATACCAGTTTGTACATTCCAATGCATTGGAAACTTATTTATAGGATCAATTTATCTCAAAATTAACAGTGGTGTTTTCTTGAACGTTGACATCACTGCTAAACTGAACGATAAAAGATTTTTTGAGCAGACGAAACGGGGATTTTTTTTGGTCAATAACGTCCTTTGTTTGGGCTGCACACAAAAAATCACTTCACTTTGTGATCCTATCTGAAAGCATTTATAATAAACACGCTGTCAACAAAAATTACAAATAATATTATAAAAACCAAAATAAAAGACTCAAATGTTAATGCCCTTATAGTGCTTTCACTATTGTGGGTTGTATGGGAGGTGAGCGTGTTAGTCGACGGACTACGCCCAATTTTTGAACACACATTAGCTTTAGTATAACATACATACATACCAAATTTTATCTCTGTTAGACAAACATAAGCATATTTATACAGTTTTAAATTTTTTGGTTTGTATGGGAGGTAGGCGTGTCCGTGGGCGGATGACGTCCATTTTTCAAAAACATCTTTGGTTTGTTAAACAAAACATACGTACCAAATTTTATCTCTGTAGGTTGAACAGAAGCTTACATATTGAGTTTTCAATTTTTTGGTTGAATGGGAGATGGGCGTGTTTTGATATAAAGTGAGTTTTCAATTTTTTGGTTGAATGGGAGATGGGCGTGTTTTGATATAAAGTATATACATACAAAATTTTATTGTTGAAAGTTTATTATGAGCTTAGTTTTGCAGTTTTCGATTTTTGCGTTGTATGTGAGGTATTCAGGTTTAGGGTATAACAAACTTGCAAACAGGTAAAAAAATGAAGTGTTGTATTCGCTTTTAAACCTAAATCACCCCAATTGGCTATGGGTGCTTTTTTTGGTATTTTAAGTGCTTTTATTTAAGGTACTATTACAGTGTGAAGCTATTAAAAACAACACCTTTTTTATTAATTTTTTTTACGTAGTATTATAAAATTATTCAATTCAAATTTATTTACATTATGGACAGTTAAAGTTGAAGATATAAAAAAAATGTTTTTTTTTGTTTTTGTATTTGTTGTTTATTTTCTAGAGGTCGTTGAAGTTGGCGTGTTTAAAAAAAGGTTGTAAGTTGGTTTCTCGTCTCGAGCATTTCCAAGGCGTCGGAAAGTAAAAAATCAAAGTGCATTCTTCAGTAAAGGGTTGTAGTTGAGCACTCTACCTACGCAAATAAAAAAATAAGGCAAACAAAAAAAATGGCATGCGTTGAAAAACAAATTTACAAAAAACCCCTCTTTTTGGCAGATATTCTTAGCCGTAAAAAACAAAATATAAAAGTTTCTCTGCTTTTTATAGGTAGAGTGCTTAACAGAGTCTATGAAGATCACAATAAATCAAGTTTCATCGAAATCGATCAAGCAGAACTCGAGATATCTTAGAAACCAATTCGAAAAAACTTGTTTCGAGAAAAACGCGATTAGATTTTCTTCTATGAACGATAATATATGAATAATACGCGACATACGAATATAATATATGTTATATCTTTTTTTTCATTTGATATTTTTTTCTAAAATTTTGTACACGCATTCTTAAGACCTTAAGGAACCAGATTCTAGAAAAAAACAAAAAAAATTTTTTCATTTTTTACACACTGTAATAGTACCTTAAGTGTAATATGTGGATTTTTTTTATTTAATGATGTCTTGATGTGCCAAGTTCATATGTTTAGTCTGTAAATATCAAAGAATTCACTCTTACAAGGTAAGCAAATATGTAAAAAAAGTGTTGTAGAACAGGGTGCGGAGAACTCTATTTGCAAACGATTACAGTATGCGTCACTGTTTTTGTACATGGCATCCCACTATATATCCCTTATAAATTTGGGCTCTCTTAACACGAAAATAGCGAACATTTTTTTTTATGGATACGTTTTTTTAAAAAATTGTTGTTACTTTATTTTATCGACCTTTGACTTTGTGTGTGGTTTTTTTTGACCTAAAGCCTGAACAACGTTTTAAAACATTTAAGTTTTTTGTGTTGCGTTTTTCAAAATTTTGCTGTATAAAACCTCGGTATATGTGGTTCTCCGAGGCCTTAAAATATATTTTTTAACGATATTTTCCAGTTTGATCCTCTTACAACCTCACCCACTGCATCTGTTGCGCAGTGTACCTTTTTATATAACTATATTTTAATATAATAAAAATTAAAAATTTTTTTTAGCTTAATGAGGAAATTCTTTTTAACTTTCCTTTTTTAATTTAAATCGGGGCTTTTTATTGTTAGTTATTCATTGCTCAGATACGATACGTTCACCAATGCGAAAGTGCTCTTTCAACCATCAAGACTGTATCCATTTCAACATCATATAACATTTTAACATTTCTTAAATTTATCAAAATTTACAAAATTATGAACGTTTGGTTTCTTTGCAGTTACTCAAAGTTTCATCGGACAGACATAAGACCCGAATTCTACACAGAGAAAATTTTGTTCCTCTAACATTTATTTTCATTTACAAAACGGACATTTTAAAATGAGCGAATGAATATTAAACGTTCGTTAAATATTTTAAAATGAAAATTTCAGAATTGAAGAATAATTAGAAGCTATTTTTTAAAATTTTTATTTTAAACTATCAACCGATTGTTTTAAAATCATAACGTTTTAGAAGCTAATTTAAAAATGTCCGTTTTTAGAATGAAAATAAACTTTATAAACTTGCTCCTCTACAAAACTATTAATGCTATAATGACACTAATGATGTTATAAGACAATATTTGTAAATAAAAAACCAGTAAAGAAACTCTAAAGATGGTCTAGCCCGACTATGGACTACCCGAAAACCACCTACTCCGAAAGCAAACACAATGATATATACATATTGAAGTTTGGACAGGACAACGTCTGTCGGGTCAGCTAGTATACTATATATGTATTTCACACGCGCTTTACAGAAACTCGATCTTAACCTCACGATTACCGAAAAATAACTGCTCACCACGCTGCAGTCGGAACCCAATTTGGTGACAATTAAAAACCTGGATCAGTTTCTGGTCCGAGAGAGTGTCGTCAATTGAATCAAATGTCTTTTTAGTCGCATGCGATACATTTTCGTTGATGACTTCTATTTAACTTCTACTTCATATTGAATTTTAAGTACTTTTCAAGAAAACTAAAAAAAAACTTTTAATTTTTCTTGAAAATTTCAACAAAAATTTTGATGATTCTCTTTAAGAATTTTTGTTTTAAGATAATAACATCGATTCGTATTGGACGATTTTTCGACGAACATAAAGATTTTGTGCCAATCTGTATGAATCAAACGTGTTAAAATTAAAATGAATAAAGCTCATAATGTAAAAATTACCCGCAATCGGATTTGCACCGATGACTTGTGAAAATGCGTATAATAACTTATTCAAAACGGCTTTAATTAGAGTTTTTCAATGGGGATAAATCTATTAAATTAAATTTTAATGAAATTTATGGATAATTTTATTGAAAAAAGTTTGGTTTTTAATATTTGCTCAAAAGAAGTAAAATAACTTACATGACCATGACCATGAATCCACTTTTTACTTGAGTAGTTTTATTGTTTTTAATTTTGGAACAAATTCAAGTTAAAGAAATTTTGCAGAAAATAATGCGTTTATTTTATCACTTCAATTAAATGAAATTATATTATTTTCTTCTACAGAGAATAATTTTTTTCTTGTGTTCACTGTCTGCAGTCGCAAATATAAAAGATCGAGAAATCTTTTCTTCTTAGTCAAGAAGCTCAATCATGCCACATTTTCCGCGCCAAATTTCTACCTTGCGGATTTTATTATATATAAATAAAAGCAATATGATAAAAATTTGGAAGCAAATAAGATAAAAGTCATTATGTTGAATATAAGCGTTTGTGGTGAGTTGGTTTTTCGACAACTAGATGGCATTTTAAACGGAAGCTATGAGCTTCTGTTGTTATAAAACGTTCAATATTAGTAACAAATATAGAACCGGAAATAATTGCACATTTTGCTACAAGCGCCATTACATTTCCCCCCAGCCAAAATCAGATTTTGGGGGCTGAATAAATGAATCCACACAAAAGCTGATAATCGCTTGGAGCAGCTTAGGTGCGTAACATGGTGAACAAAAAAAGTATAAATAAAAAATTATTGTTTCAGGTCTTTTGCATGATAAGTTCGAATTATTTTACCCTGTAAATCTTCTATGTCATAGTAGCAAGTCCCTATTTTCTTTTTAATTCGAGCTTTGACCCATGTGGGAGCAAGTTTTGAATTAAATCCTCTTTCGAAGTTGCATTGTTGAAAATTTCTGCGGTATATTTCTTGTCCAAAGCTAAAATTAACTAAACGAGATCTATAATTGTAGGCTTTTGCATTCCTTTCTTGCTGTTTTCTTGTCAATTGACTTGCTTTTTCTCTTATAATTTCCATTGTATCTTCTCGATTAAATCTAATGGATCGATCTTCAAGCATATTTAGTTGACGAAGAAGTGGATAAATAGTTCCATCTGTAACCATGTGTTGGCCAAAAACCATAAAATAAGGTGATGATCCAACAGTAGAATGCTCTGCTGATCGTAATATTTTGCTGAGATTTTCATCCCAGTTCTTTTGATCAGGCTGACTGAACGGTTGACACGTTCGCTAGCATTCGCCTGTGGTGAATGTACTGCCGTATAAACATGATTAACTTTATAATGTTTTAAAAGATGGTTAAAAATGATAGATTTAAATTGAGATCCATTGTCGGATACAATAGACTCTGGTACTCCAAAAACATGAAAAATATCTTGTTCTAAAAATCCTATAACTACATCTGCAGTGAATTTTCTAACTGGTTTAAGGAACGGATACTTAGAAAAATGGTCAAGAGCAATAAAGACCTATGTTACCTGAACGAGAACGAGGATATGGCCCCAGAAAATCAACAAAAAGTGTCTGAAATATTCTGCTTGTTCCAGTTGTTTTACCCATTGGTGGACGTGTTATAAAATTAGGATGTTTTGTTGCTTTGCAGACTGCACAGTCATTAATAAAGTTTTTCACATCAACAACCAGATTTGGCCAGTAGAAATATCGACGCAATCGTTCGATTGTTTTGTTTATCCCACCATGAGATGCTAAAGGGTCATTATGTGCTTTCGATAAAACATAATTTATTAAATCTTTTGGAATCCACAGTTTCCATGCGAGATCATCGTGAAGCTGTTCGCCAGTTGCGTGTTCGAACTTGTCCGTAATATTCGTCGGAACGAAAATGAGGTGAATTAAGATCAATTGAAGCACTGTTGTCTAACGCGGACAGATCGTTGGTATTAACTCTAAAAAGAGCATCAGGAACTATATTCTGGCTACCTCGACGATGTTGAATTTGGAACGAATAATCTTGAAGTCTTAAAGCCCATCTTGCTAGTCGTGTGCTAAGATTGGTTTGAGACATAAGCCACTTGAGAGACGCATGATCAGTCACAACAGTGAATTCATGGCCTTCAACATATGACCTAAACTTTTTAATGCTTAACATTCCTGCTAAGCATTCCTGTTCGGTAACTGAATAATTACGTTGGGCTTGGTTGAGTTTCTTCGACATAAATGCTATCGGAACCTCTTCACCCTCCGCATTTTTCTGAACCAAAACACTTCCCATACCGGTATTGCTAGCATCGCAATGAATTAAGAATGGTTGCGAAAATCAGGACTGTGCAATACCGGAGCTGAGCTTAAGATGGTCTTTAACTCCTCAAAGGCTTTCTGAGCATCATCATTCCATAAAAATTTTCGACTTGTTTTGAGCAAATCAGTTAGAGGTGCAGTTACAGAAGCATAGTTTTTGATAAACTTTCTGTACCAACAGGACATTCCTAAAAACCCACATCTATAATATGCGATATGAGGTTGGTTTTACCCAGACCTTCGTTCGCGAATGAGGGAAACATATTAACAACGTTTTTTAATTGTTGAGTTTGAAATTCACACAAAGAATGTGTTTCGATAACATCTGGTGTAATTTCACTGAGAAACTGCGACGGTTCTACACTAGCTAGGGGTCTATTCTGAATCCGCAAGCGATTAAAGCCTGCTTCTATATTAGATTCAATAAGTTGGGCCAATTGTTGGCTAAGACTTGTTAACAGTTCAGCATGCTGTGCTCCGACCAGGCGCGGATACAAGGGGGGTAAAGGGGGTAATTACCCCCCAAGAACTTTTAAAAACTTTACTTTTTAATACTTTATTTGAAGAAAATAATTGTGCCCACAGCTTAAGGGTACTTTAATGTATATATATAAGCCATTCTGAAGGCGTTTTTTGAAAAAATACTACAAAAAAAGGTCAGAGACATTGTTAAACTTAAGTTTTTTTATTGATTTCAACAATTATTAAAGTATATAAAAAAAAAATGTTGTTTTTTTTTTTGTGACGTCATTTGCGTGTAGGTGCAGTTTTTATGAAGCGATGCGAGAAGAGTAGGACCATTTTGCTTGTAGAATAACTAAATCTGCAGTCATCTGCAAAAAAAAATAATATAATTATATGTAAAGCAAACACTTACGTCAAGGTAGTAACTTCACCTTTTTTTAAAAATGAGCCTGAAAATAAAATTACAGCACGTTATGTACTCAAATTTACAGCCATTTTTTAAATAATCAACTTTAAAGACGTGTTATTTTCTTATAAATAAAAATTTTAAAAAAAAACTTGAAGTCACTGCTCAGTGTAAGTGTTTGCTTTATAATAATTATATTTTTGCAAAATATTAACGATTAGTTTAAAAATGTCCTTTATATGAAATCATTGAGCAAGCAACATTGATTTTTATTTGCAATAAGCGCAATTAAGATTTTGGCAATGCAGACCAGAGTTGCCACTTAAAATATTTTATTCTTCTTAATTTTTACTGAAAACCTGCCAAACTTTTTTGCAACCTATGTGCCAACAAGTTTTTCCATAAAAAACAATACGTGCATTGTTACTTTCAGTTTTCACTTTATAAATTTTCAAAACAAAAAGTTCAAACAATGTAAAATCCAATAGTTTGTTTTTACTTCAATTATTTCATCATCAGTTAAATTATTTTTTAGAAATATTTCAGCTATAGTCCTTATGAAAATATTATATGCATCTGTAATACTTTTGTCATATCGCACACTAAATACAAAACAGTCACAACTCAAAATTTTTTTATATCGACTTCTTGTTATAAATCCATTCATAAAACACATATCTCACTGTCTCTTTCATTATTTTCTTCATTATTCTTTCATTATTAACTGGAAGAATGAAATGTGTGTGTTTAAATGAAAATTGCTTTTCTTCTGCAGTTTCAACCAAAGGGTTTCATTTTTGGCTTCTCCTGAAAAGTCATGTTTTTATACCCTAAACCTGAAAGGTCAGGGTATATTAACTTTGTGCAAACGTTTGTAACGCATAGAACGAAGCGAGTCCGGTATAGAAAAGTATATATATTTTTGATCAGCGTCACCACGTGAGTCGAGCTATCCATGTCCGTCCGTCCGTCCGTCCGTCTGTCCGTCTGTGTGTTGTCCGTATACACAGGATAAGAAGAAGGAGTTGAGATAATTAAATGAAACTTGGTACACATAGTCACATGGACCCAAGGATCTGCACTATTGAATATTTTTGGAATCCGCCCACGGACACGCCTACCTCCCATACAACGCAAAAATTGAAAACTGCATAACTCAGCTCATAATTAAGCTACAACAATAAAATTTGATATGTATGTGTTTTATACCAACAAAAAGATTTCTTCGAAAAATGGACGTCATCTGTTCACGGACACGCCCACCTCCCATACAACCCAAAAATTGAAAACGCAATAAATAAGCCTCTGTTTAACCTACAGAGCTAAAAATTGGCACATATGTTTTTTTATAACAAAAGAAAGATGGTTTTGAAAAATGGACATCATCCGCCCACGGACACGCCTACCTCCCATACAAAGCGAAAATTGAAAACTGCATAACTCAGCTCATATTTAGTCTACAACAATAAAATTTGATATGTATGTGTTTTATACAAACACAAAGATGTTTTCGAAAAATGGACGTCATCTGTTCACGGACACGCCCACCTCCCATACAACCCAAAAATTGAAAACGCAATAAATAAGCCTCTGTTTAACCTACAGAGCTAAAATTTGGCACATATGTTTTTTATAACAAAAAAAAGATGGTTTTGAAAAATGGACACCATCCGCCCACGGACACGCCTACCTCCCATACAACCCAAAAAGTTTAAAACTCAATAAATAATGTTATGTTTGTCATAGAGAGATTAAATTTGGTATGTATGTATTTTATACCAAAACTGATGTGTGTTCAAAAATTGGGAGTAAACCGTCCATGAAGACGCCCACCTCCCATAGCGAAAGCACAATAAAGGCATTAAATGTGAGCTATAAAATATAGGCTTCATCCGCCCACGGAGACGCCCATTTGCAATAAAAATTTTTTTATTTTTGAAAAGTGGGTTTAGGGTATTTCATAGTCGGCCTAGACCGACTTTAGACTTTCTTTACTTGTTTGAGTTGTGACTGTTTTGTATTTAGTGTGCGATATGGGCATCTCCCAAAAAAGGTCCACCAAAAGTGAAGAAAAATATTGAAATAAAGCACTCTAACAGCTTTTAACTTTTTTTTTTTTTTGATTAGTATTACTGCTATGTAACTTGAATTGAACTTATTATAATATATTTTTATTAAAATTTATAATGAACATCTTTATCTTTAATCTTTAATTTTACTACTGTCGGAAAAATTTGTCGCGTCCATGATGTCGCGTCCGTATTCGTGCTATATTTATTTAAAAAAGGTAAGAGATAATTCTCATATTTCATAAGTCTACGAAGAAAAGTTATCCTTTGACCTCCATTAACATGTATATTATATAAAAAAAAAGTTCTCAAAATTAGCTAAATAATTGTGAGGTTACAATAGCCTCAAAAAGCTTAGGAATTTACATCTAAAACTGTAGAAAATTTTGGAAAAGGTCTACAAACAGATGTTATTTATACAGACTTTAGTAAAGCCTTCGATGGTGTAAATCATAAGCTGTTGGTTATGAAACTGTCTCTTCTTGGTTTTCCAACGCATTTAGTGCGGTGGATTGAATCATATTTATTAAATAGAACGCAAAGCGTTATATTTAACCTCGTAAATTCAGATGAGTTTCTTGTTACTTCTGGTGTACCTCAAGGAAGCCATCTTGGTCCCTTATTGTTTTTACTTTATGTAAATGATTTACCATCTGTGGTAAAGCATAGTAATATCTTGCTATACGCTGATGATGTTAAACTTTTTCTTTCTTATAAAAATGAGCACGACTCTTTATACCCTAAACCTGAAAGGTCAGGGTATATTAACTTTGTGCAAACGTTTGTAACGCATAGAACGAAGCGAGTCCGGTATAGAAAAGTATATATATTCTTGATCAGCGTCACCACCTGAGTCGAGCTATCCATGTCCGTCCGTCCGTCCGTCCGTCCGTCCGTCCGTCCGTCCGTCTGTCCGTCTGTGTGTTGTCCGTATACACAGGATAAGAAGAAGGAGTAGAGATAATTGGATGAAACTTGGTACACATGGTCACATGCACCCAAGGATCTGCACTATTGAATATTTTTGGAATCCGCCCACGGACACGCCTACCTCCCATACAACGCAAAAATTGAAAACTGCATAACTCAGCTTATAATTAACCTACAACAATAAAATTTGGTGTGCATGTATTTTATGTCAACACAAAGACGTCTTCGAAAAATGAACGTCATCCGTTTACGGACACGCCCACCTCCCATACAACCCAAAAATTGAAAACGCAATAAATAAGCCTGTGTTTAACTTAAAAACCTTAAATTTGGCACATATGTTTTGTATAACAAAACAAAGATGATTTTGAAAAATGGACATCATCCGCCCACGGACACGCCTACCTCCCATACAACGCGAAAATTGAAAACTGCATAACTCAGCTCATAGTTAACCTACAACAATAAAATTTGATATGTATGTGTTTTACGCCAACACAAAAATGTCTTCGAAAAATGGACGTCATCCGCTTACGGACACGCCCACCTCCCATACAAGCCAAAAATTGAAAACGCAATAAATAAGCCTGTGTTTAACCTAAAGAGCTAAAATTTGGCACATATGTTTTTTATGACAAGGCAAAGATGGTTTTGAAAAATGGACGTCATCCGCCTACGGACACGCCTACCTCCCATATAGCCCAAAAAGTTGAAAACTCAACAAATAAGGTTATGTTTGTCATAGAGAAATTAAATTTAGTATGTATGTATTTTATACCAAAACTAAGGTGTGTTAAAAAATTGGGAGTAGTCCGTCCAAAAACTCGCCCACCTCCCATAGCGAAAGCACAATAAAGGCATTAACTGTGAGCTACGGGAATAAAACTTGGTATGTGTACATTTTTCATCAACATTTAAATGCACATAAATTATAGGCTTCATTATCCCACGGACACGCCCATTTACAATAAAAATTTTTTGTTTTTGAAAAGTGGGTTTAGGGTATTTCATAGTCGGCCTAGACCGACTTTAGACTTTCTTTACTTGTTTTTCCTTCAAACCGATCTTGACCATCTTTGTAACTGGTGCGAAATTAACTGCATGAAGCTTAACTTGAAGAAGTGTAAACACATGACTTTCTCTCGGAGGCAACCTTCTCGAAGTTATTACAAAATAGGTGACTATACACTTGAGATCTTAGAGGTTTTTGATGATCTCGGAGTAACTATGGACACCAAACTTCGCTTTAACATTCACATTAATAAAGCTATTAGCCGAGCTAATAGTACTCTAGGATTTATTAAACGATGGTCTAAAGAGTTTAATGATCCTTTTATAACTAAAACCTTATTCACATCGTTAGTAAGGCCCATTCTAGAATACGCTTCAATTGTTTGGTGCCCTCGTTATGGGTGTTATATAGACGATATAGAATCTGTTCAAAAGCAATTTCTTCTATTCTGCTTACGCGATCTATATTGTGATTCAAACTTTAATTTACCTTCTTATGAATATCGATTGCAGCTTATTAATCTTCCTTCTTTAAAAAATAGGAGAATTATGTTAAATGTTAGTTGGATTATAAAACTTTTACATGGATATGTTAACAGTCCAAATTTACTTTAATGTTCCTCTTCGTCCTAGAAGGTCTTTTGAGCTACTTTTTATGAACTTTTGTAGAACTAATTACTTACAAAATGAACCACTAAGAAGCGCTTGCGGAGACTTTAATTTCGTTTCAGATGTTATTTCTTTAAATGAATCCATGTACTCAATTAAACATAAAATTATAGATTACCTGCAGTACCGCCGCTGAGTCTGATTACGCTTTTTCCAAGGATGCATAATTTTCACTTAGTGATGGAAATAAAACAACAATAACTACACTTTTATGAATGGACCTGAACCTGTTGACCTCAATTATTCTTATCGAACATGCTTGGTGAATGTTAATTCATTTTTCAGCCGTACCGCACTGGTTGTACATTTTGGATTTTTTCCTACAACCATGCAAGAACGATTTGTATTGTATATATATTGATATAACTGGCCAATGATACCTAGTTGTCTTAGTGCCTACGTTCTCTACCATTTCGTTGTATATAGTGAAATTGGTGTGGTATATATGACCAAGTTTGTCGAAATACCACCTTGCTTATCCAGGATTTCATTGGCTTTAGCAATGACAGAACGATTTATATTATATATATATGCAAATGCTTATCAGTGTGGCGTACTGACTTTGTTTGTCTCGATATGCTATCAGTGGGGGCGAACATAACCATGTTTGCCTTGTACCACAATGTTATTTGCTGTTCAATATTTTAAAATATCTTAAAATTTATTTGTACATATTATAATGTTAATTTTAAAATATTATATTCTCTTATTAATGTGTTTTGTATTCTTTTGATAATTCACTAATTCTCATTTTATTTTGCTTTGTACAATTATATTGAAATTTTGTATTTTTAATTTATTATAGTGCTAGAAAGCCTAAGGCTTAACAAATAAATAAATAAAAAAAAAAATAAAAAAATAGTCGTGGCGTCAGAACAATAAGTTTCAAGTTCCTTTAATTTTTTTTTATTGAAAAGAACTATGTTTTTTCATTGCACATACTTGAATATATAATTATGCAATTTTTTTATAATGGAATAAATGTGAAAAATTTGAATAAATCAACCTTAATTCTAAAATAAGTTAAATTTAGAGTTTTATTTACTTTTCGCTAAGATATTATTCCAGAAAAAGGGCGAAATAAATAAATACGGAAATGTGCGTGTATGTGTCTGGGAAAACAATTCAATAATTTCAATTCAAAAAAGTATAATTTGTCTATTTGTAAAAAGACAAAATTTTCTCAAAACGAAAATGTGTCTTTGATAATTTACCCCCCCCAAGATTTTTTCCAGATCCGCCCCTGGCTCCGACAGCAGCTGTAACGAGATTTCTTATTGTATCTCTTTGCTGTTGTTCAGGCGAATACCTGTCTGTTGGCTCAGAAGTACCTTGTGCTCTAGAAGTGCAAGCAGCAACAGTGGTTTCCTGTTCCATTGGCTTTCGTGTATGAGATCGTGTTTTACGCATAGAGTCGGAAATTTTCGACGGAGTCGATGCCTTAGACAATGGCAATGAACCTTGGGGGTATTGCTTGTTAATCTAACATCACAAACGGGACAATTGTTTTTATTTTGAAGATATTTGGTAAGGCAAGAATTGTGAAAGGAATGACAACAAGAAGTTTTAGCTAATGATCGAACCGCTATTTGTTTTGCACAAATAGGGCAAGTATTAAGAAGAACGTCAGACGTCAAGCCTTCGTTACTGTGGCGAATTGACATTTTGAAAAATTTTTTATATTTTTAAACTCATAGTTAAGATAAAGTCAAACAGAATTGATCGAAATAAAATCAACAAGACATATCGATATCAAAAGATACTAATCACGTCTTTAACAAAAAAAACGATAAATAAAAAAAAAATTAGATAAATAAATAAAAAATTAAAAAATGTGAATGTGTACCTCAAAAAAAATTTTATTTTGAGAGTAACAAAATTTATGAAAGTTGAAATATTATTAAACTTGATTTTCTGGCATGTCAAACAGAGTCTGTGTTGGTTCTTTAAACATAATTGTATAAAATACAATGAGAAGAGAGAAAATTAGGAGTGAAAAGTAAAAGATTTATCTTTTGTTGGTTATTAACTTAAATAAACACAGTTCCAAACAAAAGACAAAGAAATTAACATTCTGAGCTTGAAAAACTGTGGTCTGATTGTAGCTTTAAATCCACAAGATCTGCAATTCCAGTCGGCTTAAGCAAAGATGTTTTAAAACAAAAACTGGGATAGAATTTAAACAATAAACAATTGGTATAGATTTTAAATCAGCGGCTATACTTTCCGTACTTCGAAACAGTATATACTTCCGGCTAAGATAAAATCAAAAGAGATAGTTTTCCATTACTTGCTAATACAGGTCAAAGCTTAAAATAGAAAGCAATTGCAATTCCTGTGATTGAAGAAATCGAAATGGAAATAGAAAGAAAAAATAATAAGGATAAGAGCCAAATTTTCGTGGGACTATAAAGTGAGATAAAGAAAGTTCGTTAAGTGTGTCAGTGACGAAAAGAATCACGACAATGTGGAAGGTGCTTGACCTTGGTCTGAACAATGATGACCTAGTGTTATGGCCTGGTGTTAAGGCTTGTTGGCAAGGACTGGTGTTAAGGCCTTATGGCTTATGGCTTATGGCCTTATGGCTTATGGCCCAACGTTGGGCGTCAAAAATAATAATTTATTATAATATTTATAAATGTAGCATGTAACGGTCATAAAAACAGGTATTTACAGTTTTGCAGACTTTTTTTTAAAGTTAATATCCGGTCAGAAGGAAGGGTAGCACGCATTGACTCGCGGCTCTTGCTCGTCGGCTAATGGGGGTGAGTTCATTTTCCAACTTTCCGATAAAATACCCAACTACTTAATTATTACTTTAAATTTGCGTGCTGAGGTAGAATAGAAAAGGGAAGAAGAAGGGACACAAAAAGAAGAAAAGGAGAGGCTCATTGTATCTGGGCATTTCCACAGAAAGGTCTACCGGGACCGAAAAAAAATTATTAAATAAACAAATAATTTTTTTGTTATTATTTAAAAAAATTGCTTGAATTTTTATAATTTACTGCATTTACAACTTATTTCAGTTTTTATTCTGAGAAAATTGGCCTGATATCTGAAAAATATGTTTTTCTTGCTTTTAGCTGCTTTTAAGGACTTTTTCTCTTTAGTATTTTTCGTTTATTTATCAATGTTATGTTTGCACTCTTCTTATAAAATCCATCTATAAACTACAAATAAAAAATAAAAAATAAAAAGATACCAAACAAAGCACGATTTACGGTAAATTTTTTATATTGCTTTAACTACTATTCGAATGTCGCGTTCTTGTACCTAAATCATCATATGTTATCAGAACTTCGTGATAGTTCTTAGCAAGTGTCTGAAAATTGTAACTTAAATCAAATTTGGTAGCCTCACTATAAAAAAAAAGTTACTGCAGGTAAAAATCATACTAAACATTTAATATTGATCATCAAAATGTGTAGCGTTCGCGATCATGCGCCGTATTTTTAATACACTTTGTATGGGAAAGTATGGAAAGGTTTATTCGATTTTTCTGAATTTTTTGCTAAGCGTTAATAGTTCAAATTAAAGCTCATGAGCTAATTCTCAAGTCATTGGATTGATTTTTAGAAGATTTTTAAGAAATTTTCCATCTTGAGAACGTCAATTTGTATGGGAGGTATACGTGGTTTTCATCCTATTGGGATTATTTTCGAGCATGATCTTTATTTTTACGATATAAGCTCAAATATCGAATTTCATTATTTTAACTTAATAATAACGGCTGAAATCATGTCAACAGATGGGGGACATACAAAAACAGGGATGTCATGGTTAAAACAACTTAGAAGATGATACTGCAGTATAATATATGCACTTTTCTATATCTGCCACGCCTCCTTGTGGGCGTAAAAAAGTCTTCATAAAGTAAATAACCACAAACGTAGGACGGGTGGTGTTACAAAGAAATATAATATTTTTTCTCACTAGCCTCTTATGTATTTTTTTTTTTTTTTTTATTAATATTACTTATATAAAACTCACAAATAATATTTACGATGTTTTTGGTAGGTAATGCAATATTTAGCTGAAATTACTTTAACTAATTCTTATTAAAAACGTGATGAGAAAAAATGTCGCGTGCTAGATGTCGCGTTCGCGATCAGGCTTAAGCTCAATAAAAAAAAAACTAATGAAAATATGTCAAAATGACAAATATTTCTTGAAAGCCACATTAATCTTATTTAATTTACAATTTACCGCTTTAAAATATTATGTTACGTTTCGCAGATATTTGCATTTTTCTAGATGTAGTCGAAAACGAGTTCCATTTTTTGTCGCGTTCGCGATGCCATGTTTTTTGCTAATATTTTGGAAACATAAAATCTAGAGAACCTAACTTTTTTTGTAAATATAGTGCTAATAAAATGCTATCTAAAACTTGAAAAAAAATAAAATTTGTTTTGAGTTTTCTTTATTATTTTGCTCCTCAAAGGCGTACGAATGTCGCGTTCGCGACTATGGAAATGCCCATCTATAAGATTAGAGTTTAAGATAAATATGTATATAGATGACAAAAACAACCAAACTAAAATATGCCCACCCAGCCATGATCAGATTTGTGACCAACACAATACTGTTCTGATCCCTATAACCATGTCAGACCACTGTCGACATGCAGAAAATCACAATATTTTAATTTAAAGATTCATTGCTATTTATTTTAAGCAAATATTTACCCATTAGGACAATGTTTTTTTTCCATGACATTATTATTAGTTTTATTATTTCACATTTTCAAGTAAATTATATATTAGGAATTTTAATAAACATAATGCAAAAATCATAATCAAATTAATCAATGATAATAACAAAGGCAAATAACAAAAACAAATTCCAAATAAATTAAGCAACGTTAAGAGGTAAGTAATCATATAAAGATATATAATAATAATGAACACAAATCATTATCAACATTATAAAGAAAAAAGGTAAGTAAATAGAATGAAATGTTCAGTATAACCAAAGCAAAAAAAATATCTATACAAACTTTATATATTAAAGTTAAGCTCTAGGAAAATAACTAAATATTAATTAAATCTTATATGCACCAATTGTGAAAAAAAATAATTCACCATTTAATTAATAAGGTAAGTAAGAACAAAGTTTATAAATGTGGAAAAGAAAAAAATGAATTTTTGCTAATATTAAAATTTCAACACTGTAGTTAAAGAAAATATTAAAAAAATATTCATTTTGTAGAAAACAAAAAAAAAAATAATATTCTTTTGAAAAGCAAACAATAGAAAATCCAAAAAATAGTACATTAATAAGGTCAAAATTGAAAAGTGAGAGTATAAGGGTTAACCCTGCATTGAAGTTAAGATTAATAAAAAAAAAAACATAGAAAAACAGCTGTTCCATACATAACAAAATTCAAGATCAAGGTCACTCTGACCTTCTTTCAAGAACAACTTTTTATATAAGCGCTCTTACTCTCTCACATTAATAAAAATTATATATATAAAGAAAATTTAAAACAAAACCTACATTCTCTCCATTTTGAGTGATTTTGGTATGAGGCTCCCACGGAGAAAGATCTTTCTGCGCTGTGGACTCAGATGTTAAAAATAAAGTTGCATGCTTTAGATGATAATATTTAATATAATATTTTTAGATGATAAGCTAAATATCACTCAATTAGATGTTAAACGATTTTGGTTTAGTTCCTAAAATTTGAACTAAATATAACTAGAAAAATTTAATAAAAATGTAATTTAATAAAAGCTTAAATTGTTTTTGTTCACAATAACAAGCATGCTGAGAAAAATAAATTAAAATTGAGGAAAAAAATATATATCTCATGAGAGAAAAATTTACATATGCACATAAATATGTGTATATAACAAAAAACTAAACTTAACCACTTTATTGTTTTCAGCATGATTTTGCAATTATGCAACAACTAATATTTTAGTATTAGTATATGTATTATTTTAATATTTTTATATTAATTTAATTTCTTTGTTTTCACTTAATTTGAGCTAATTTACTTCTTTTTTCCCATATTTTTCTTAACGATTTCTATTACTTTTTGAATTCATTTTGTTTTTATGTATTCATATATATCTTTACTTTAGCTTTCTTACTTTTCTTTCATTTTTTTCTCTGTATCACGTTTAATTTCTTTTCATTAATTCTTCTTTTCAAAATTCAATAAATTTTCTTTAAAATTCAATTGTAAAATGTTTTTTTTTTCACACTTAAGCTTTTAGCTATATATACTATATATGTATTTCACACGCGCTTTACAGAAACTCGATCTTAACCTCACGATTACCGAAAAATAACTGCTCACCACGCTGCAGTCGGAACCCAATTTGGTGACAATTAAAAACCTGGATCAGTTACTGGTCCGAGAGAGTGTCGTCAATTGAATCAAATGTCTTTTTAGTCGCATGCGATACATTTTCGTTGATGACTTCTATTTAACTTCTACTTCATATTGAATTTTAAGTACTTTTCAAGAAAACTAAAAAAAAACTTTTAATTTTTCTTGAAAATTTCAACAAAAATTTTGATGATTCTCTTTAAGAATTTTTGTTTTAAGATAATAACATCGATTCGTATTGGACGATTTTTCGACGAACATAAAGATTTTGTGCCAATCTGTATGAATCAAACGTGTTAAAATTAAAATGAATAAAGCTCATAATGTAAAAATTACCCGCAATCGGATTTGCACCGATGACTTGTGAAAATGCGTATAATAACTTATTCAAAACGGCTTTAATTAGAGTTTTTCAATGGGGATAAATCTATTAAATTAAATTTTAATGAAATTTATGGATAATTTTATTGAAAAAAGTTTGGTTTTTAATATTTGCTCAAAAGAAGTAAAATAACTTACATGACCATGACCATGAATCCACTTTTTACTTGAGTAGTTTTATTGTTTTTAATTTTGGAACAAATTCAAGTTAAAGAAATTTTGCAGAAAATAATGCGTTTATTGTATCACTTCAATTAAATGAAATTATATTATTTTCTTCTACAGAGAATAATTTTTTTTCTTGTGTTCACTGTCTGCAGTCGCAAATATAAGATCGAGAAATCTTTTCTTCTTAGTCAAGAAGCTCAATCATGCCACATTTTCCGCGCCAAATTTCTACCTTGCGGATTTTATTATATATAAATAAAAGCAATATGATAAAAATTTGGAAGCAAATAAGATAAAAGTCATTATGTTGAATATAAGCGTTTGTGGTGAGTTGGTTTTTCGACAACTAGATGGCATTTTAAACGGAAGCTATGAGCTTCTGTTGTTATAAAACGTTCAATATTAGTAACAAATATAGAACCGGAAATAATTGCACATTTTGCTACAAGCGCCATTACATTTCCCCCCAGCCAAAATCAGATTTTGGGGGCTGAATAAATGAATCCACACAAAAGCTGATAATCGCTTGGAGCAGCTTAGGTGCGTAACATGGTGAACAAAAAAAGTATAAATAAAAAATTATTGTTTCAGGTCTTTTGCATGATAAGTTCGAATTATTTTACCCTGTAAATCTTCTATGTCATAGTAGCAAGTCCCTATTTTCTTTTTAATTCGAGCTTTGACCCATGTGGGAGCAAGTTTTGAATTAAATCCTCTTTCGAAGTTGCATTGTTGAAAATTTCTGCGGTATATTTCTTGTCCAATGCTAAAATTAACTAAACGAGATCTATAATTGTAGGCTTTTGCATTCCTTTCTTGCTGTTTTCTTGTCAATTGACTTGCTTTTTCTCTTATAATTTCCATTGTATCTTCTCGATTAAATCTAATGGATCGATCTTCAAGCATATTTAGTTGACGAAGAAGTGGATAAATAGTTCCATCTGTAACCATGTGTTGGCCAAAAACCATAAAATAAGGTGATGATCCAACAGTAGAATGCTCTGCTGATCGTAATATTTTGCTGAGATTTTCATCCCAGTTCTTTTGATCAGGCTGACTGAACGGTTGACACGTTCGCTAGCATTCGCCTGTGGTGAATGTACTGCCGTATAAACATGATTAACTTTATAATGTTTTAAAAGATGGTTAAAAATGATAGATTTAAATTGAGATCCATTGTCGGATACAATAGACTCTGGTACTCCAAAAACATGAAAAATATCTTGTTCTAAAAATCCTATAACTACATCTGCAGTGAATTTTCTAACTGGTTTAAGGAACGGATACTTAGAAAAATGGTCAAGAGCAATAAAGATACCTATGTTACCTGAACGAGAACGAGGATATGGCCCCAGAAAATCAACAAAAAGTGTCTGAAATATTCTGCTTGTTCCAGTTGTTTTACCCATTGGTGGACGTGTTATAAAATTAGGATGTTTTGTTGCTTTGCAGACTGCACAGTCATTAATAAAGTTTTTCACATCAACAACCAGATTTGGCCAGTAGAAATATCGACGCAATCGTTCGATTGTTTTGTTTATCCCACCATGAGATGCTAAAGGGTCATTATGTGCTTTCGATAAAACATAATTTATTAAATCTTTTGGAATCCACAGTTTCCATGCGAGATCATCGTGAAGCTGTTCGCCAGTTGCGTGTTCGAACTTGTCCGTAATATTCGTCGGAACGAAAATGAGGTGAATTAAGATCAACTGAAGCATTGTTGTCTAACGCGGACAGATCGTTGGTATTAACTCTAAAAAGAGCATCAGGAACTATATTCTGGCTACCTCGACGATGTTGAATTTGGAACGAATAATCTTGAAGTCTTAAAGCCCATCTTGCTAGTCGTGTGCTAAGATTGGTTTGAGACATAAGCCACTTGAGAGACGCATGATCAGTCACAACAGTGAATTCATGGCCTTCAACATATGACCTAAACTTTTTAATGCTTAACATTCCTGCTAAGCATTCCTGTTCGGTAACTGAATAATTACGTTGGGCTTGGTTGAGTTTCTTCGACATAAATGCTATCGGAACCTCTTCACCCTCCGCATTTTTCTGAACCAAAACACTTCCCATACCGGTATTGCTAGCATCGCAATGAATTAAGAATGGTTGCGAAAATCAGGACTGTGCAATACCGGAGCTGAGCTTAAGATGGTCTTTAACTCCTCAAAGGCTTTCTGAGCATCATCATTCCATAAAAATTTTCGACTTGTTTTGAGCAAATCAGTTAGAGGAGCAGTTACAGAAGCATAGTTTTTGATAAACTTTCTGTACCAACAGGACATTCCTAAAAACCCACATCTTTAATATGCGATATGAGGTTGGTTTTACCCAGACCTTCGTTCGCGAATGAGGGAAACATATTAACAACGTTTTTTAATTGTTGAGTTTGAAATTCACACAAAGAATGTGTTTCGAAAACATCTGGTGTAATTTCACTGAGAAACTGCGACGGTTCTACACTAGCTAGGGGTCTATTCTGAATCCGCAAGCGATTAAAGCCTGCTTCTATATTAGATTCAATAAGTTGGGCCAATTGTTGGCTAAGACTTGTTAACAGTTCAGCATGCTGTGCTCCGACCAGGCGCGGATACAAGGGGGGTAAAGGGGGTAATTACCCCCCAAGAACTTTTAAAAACTTTACTTTTTAATACTTTATTTGAAGAAAATAATTGTGCCCACAGCTTAAGGGTACTTTAATGTATATATATAAGCCATTCTGAAGGCGTTTTTTGAAAAAATACTACAAAAAAAGGTCAGAGACATTGTTAAACTTTAGTTTTTTTATTGATTTCAACAATTATTAAAGTATATAAAAAAGAATGTTTTTTTTTTTTTGTGACGTCATTTGCGTGTAGGTGCAGTTTTTATGAAGCGATGCGAGAAGAGTAGGACCATTTTGCTTGTAGAATAACTAAATCTGCAGTCATCTGCAAAAAAAAATAATATAATTATATGTAAAGCAAACACTTACGTCAAGGTAGTAACTTCACCTTTTTTTAAAAATGAGCCTGAAAATAAAATTACAGCACGTTATGTACTCAAATTTACAGCCATTTTTTAAATAATCAACTTTAAAGACGCGTTATTTTCTTATAAATAAAAATTTAAAAAAAAAACTTGAAGTCACTGCTCAGTGTAAGTGTTTGCTTTATAATAATTATATTTTTGCAAAATATTAACGATTAGTTTAAAAATGTCCTTTATATGAAATCATTGAGCAAGCAACATTGATTTTTATTTGCAATAAGCGCAATTAAGATTTTGGCAATGCAGACCAGAGTTGCCACTTAAAATATTTTATTCTTTTTAATTTTTACTGAAAACCTGCCAAACTTTTTTGCAACCTATGTGCCAACAAGTTTTTCCATAAAAAACAATACGTGCATTGTTACTTTCAGTTTTCACTTTATAAATTTTCAAAACAAAAAGTTCAAACAATGTAAAATCCAATAGTTTGTTTTTACTTCAATTATTTCATCATCAGTTAAATTATTTTTTAGAAATATATAATATATAAATAAATATTTCATATTTAGTCCTTATGAAAATATTATATGCATCTGTAATACTTTTGTCATATCGCACACTAAATACAAAACAGTCACAACTCAAAATTTTTTTATATCGACTTCTTGTTATAAATCCATTCATAAAACACATATCTCACTGTCTCTTTCATTATTCTTTCATTATTAACTGGAAGAATGAAATGTGTGTGTTTAAATGAAAATTGCTTTTCTTCTGCAGTTTCAACCAAAGGGTTTCATTTTTGGCTTCTCCTGAAAAGTCATGTTTTTTGAGTTGTGACTGTTTTGTATTTAGTGTGCGATATGGGCATCTCCCAAAAAAGGTCCACCAAAAGTGAAGAAAAACATTGAAATAAAGCACTCTAACAGCTTTTAACTTTTTTTTTTTTTTGATTAGTATTACTGCTATGTAACTTGAATTGAACTTATTATAATATATTTTTATTAAAATTTATAATGAACATCTTTATCTTTAATCTTTAATTTTACTACTGTCGGAAAAATTTGTCGCGTCCATGATGTCGCGTCCGTATTCGTGCTATATTTATTTAAAAAAGGTAAGAGATAATTCTCATATTTCATAAGTCTACGAAAAAAAGTTATCCTTTGACCTCCATTAACATGTATATTATATAAAAAAAAAGTTCTCAAAATTAGCTAAATAATTGTGAGGTTACAATAGCCTCAAAAAGCTTAGGAATTTACATCTAAAACTGTAGAAAATTTTGGAAAAGGTCTACAAACAGATGTTATTTATACAGACTTTAGTAAAGCCTTCGATGGTGTAAATCATAAGCTGTTAGTTATAAAACTGTCTCTTCTTGGTTTTCCAACGCATTTAGTGCGGTGGATTGAATCATATTTATTAAATAGAACGCAAAGCGTTATATTTAACCTCGTAAATTCAGATGAGTTTCTTGTTACTTCTGGTGTACCTCAAGGAAGCCATCTTGGTCCCTTATTGTTTTTACTTTATGTAAATGATTTACCATCTGTGGTAAAGCATAGTAATATCTTGCTATACGCTGATGATGTTAAACTTTTTCTTTCTTATAAAAATGAGCACGACTCTTTTTTCCTTCAAACCGATCTTGACCATCTTTGTAACTGGTGCGAAATTAACTGCATGAAGCTTAACTTGAAGAAGTGTAAACACATGACTTTCTCTCGGAGGCAACCTTCTCGAAGTTATTACAAAATAGGTGACTATACACTTGAGATCTTAGAGGTTTTTGATGATCTCGAAGTAACTATGGACACCAAACTTCGCTTTAACATTCACATTAATAAAGCTATTAGCCGAGCTAATAGTACTCTAGGATTTATTAAACGATGGTCTAAAGAGTTTAATGATCCTTTTATAACTAAAACCTTATTCACATCGTTAGTAAGGCCCATTCTAGAATACGCTTCAATTGTTTGGTGCCCTCGTTATGGGTGTTATATAGACGATATAGAATCTGTTCAAAAGCAATTTCTTCTATTCTGCTTACGCGATCTATATTGTGATTCAAACTTTAATTTACCTTCTTATGAATATCGATTGCAGCTTATTAATCTTCCTTCTTTAAAAAATAGGAGAATTAATGTTAAATGTTAGTTGGATTATAAAACTTTTACATGGATATGTTAACAGTCCAAATTTACTTTAATGTTCCTCTTCGTCCTAGAAGGTCTTTTGAGCTACTTTTTATGAACTTTTGTAGAACTAATTACTTACAAAATGAACCACTAAGAAGCGCTTGCGGAGACTTTAATTTCGTTTCAGATGTTATTTCTTTAAATGAATCCATGTACTCAATTAAACATAAAATTATAGATTACCTGCAGTACCGCCGCTGAGTCTGATTACGCTTTTTCCAAGGATGCATAATTTTCACTTAGTGATGGAAATAAAACAACAATAACTACACTTTTATAAATGGACCTGAACCTGTTGACCTCAATTATTCTTATCGAACATGCTTGGTGAATGTTAATTCATTTTTCAGCCGTACCGCACTGGTTGTACATTTTGGATTTTTTCCTACAACCATGCAAGAACGATTTGTATTGTATA
Organism: Tetanocera ferruginea; assembly: GCA_958299015.1. Taxonomy (NCBI): domain Eukaryota; kingdom Metazoa; phylum Arthropoda; class Insecta; order Diptera; family Sciomyzidae; genus Tetanocera; species Tetanocera ferruginea. Next base: position 52,702,243 of record OY282644.1, on the reverse strand, counting down.
TATATTGATATAACTGGCCAATGGTACCTAGTTGTCTTAGTGCCTACGTTCTCTACCATTTCGTTGTATATAGTGAAATTGGTGTGGTACATATGACCAAGTTTGTCGAAATACCACCTTGCTTATCCAGGATTTCATTGGCTTTAGCAATGACAGAACGATTTATATTATATATATATGCAAATGCTTATCAGTGTGGCGTACTGACTTTGTTTGTCTCGATATGCTATCAGTGGGGGCGAACATAACCATGTTTGCCTTGTACCACAATGTTATTTGCTGTTCAATATTTTAAAATATCTTGAAATTTATTTGTACATATTATAATGTTAATTTTAAAATATTATATTCTCTTATTAATGTGTTTTGTATTCTTTTGATAATTCACTAATTCTCATTTTATTTTGCTTTGTACAATTATATTGAAATTTTGTATTTTTAATTTATTATAGTGCTAGAAAGCCTAAGGCTTAACAAATAAATAAATAAAAAAAAAAATAAAAAAATAGTCGTGGCGTCAGAACAATAAGTTTCAAGTTCCTTTAATTTTTTTTTATTGAAAAGAACTATGTTTTTTCATTGCACATACTTGAATATATAATTATGCAATTTTTTTATAATGGAATAAATGTGAAAAATTTGAATAAATCAACCTTAATTCTAAAATAAGTTAAATTTAGAGAAAATAACAAAAAAAAATTCCAAATAAATTAAGCAACGTTAAGAGGTAAGTAATCATATAAAGATATATAATAATAATGAACACAAATCATTATGAACATTATAAAAAAAAAAGGTAAGTAAATAGACACCAATTGTGAAAATAATTCATTTTAAAAATAATTCACCATTTAATTAATAAGGTAAGTAAGAACAAAGTTTATAAATGTGGAAAAGAAAAAAATGAATTTTAGCTAATATTAAAATTTCAACACTGTAGTTAAAGAAAAAATTAAAAAAAATATTAATTTTGTAGAAAACAAAAGAAAAATCATTTTTTTTTGAAAAGCAAACAATAGAAAATCCAAAAAATAGTACATTAATAAGGTCAAAATTAAAAAGTGAGAGTACAAGGGTTAACCCTGCATTGAAGTTAAGATTAATAAAAAAAAACATAGAAAAACAGCTGTTCCATACATAACAAAATTCAAGATCAAGGTCACTCTGACCTTCTTTCAAGAACAACTTTTTATATAAGCGCTCTTACTCTCTCACATTAATAAAAATTATATATATAAAGAAAATTTAAAAAAAAACTTACATTCTCTCCATTTTGAGTGATTTTGGTATGAGGCTCCCACGGAGAAAGATCTTTCTGCGCTGTGGACTCAGATGTTAAAAATAAAGTTGCATGCTTTAGATGATAATATTTAATAATATTAGATGTCATCTATAATATTTTTAGATGATAAGCTAAATATCACTCAATTAGATGTTAAACGATTTTGGTTTAGTTCCTAAAATTTGAACTAAATATAACTAGAAAAATTTAATAAAAATGTAATTTAATAAAAGCTTAAATTGTTTTTGTTCACAATAACAAGCATGCTGAGAAAAATAAATTAAAATTGAGGAAAAAAATATATATCTCATGAGAGAAAAATTTACATATGCACATAAATATGTGTATATAACAAAAAACTAAACTTAACCACTTTATTGTTGTCAGCATGATTTTGCGATTATGCAACAACTAATATTTTAGTATTAGTATATGTATTATTTTAATATTTTTATATTAATTTAATTTCCTTGTTTTCACTTAATTTGAGCTAATTTACTTCTTTTTTCCCATATTTTTCTTAACAATTTCTATTACTTTTTGAATTCATTTTGTTTTTATGTATTCATATATATCTTTACTTTAGCTTTCTTACTTTTCTTCCATTTTTTTCTCTGTATCACGTTTAATTTCTTTTCATTAATTCTTCTTTTCAAAATTCAATAAATTTTCTTTAAAATTCAATTGTAAAATGTTTTTTTTTTCACACTTAAGCTTTTAGCTATATATACTATATACAGTTGCGGTCAAAATAATAGCAGCGCTATAACCCCATTGAAGTTGCTTGCAATATCATTATTCTCTTACGTCATTTTTTTCTCTGTACTGTATAAAACCGTTACTACAATGTTGTTGTTAAACGAATTATGTTCAGGCGATCAAAAGTTTAAGTGATTCTTTTCCAGTCGTTCATTAATCGTTGGGGTCAGTGATTTTGAGAAGTCAAAATAATAGCAGCGTTTATTGATTTCGATTCGTTAAAGTGGTTGTTTTTAATATTTCGTAAAATATTTTGTTTAAAAGTGAGTGCAGCTTTTAAATGTTTATTTATTTTGAAAATCATGTAACTTTTTCTTTTTAAGTGGGACGTGGCAAACACTACGCCTGAAAAACGGCAAATAATTAAACGGTTGATAAATGCAGGAAAAACATATAGAGAAATCCAAAAACTAGTAGAATGCTCTGCAAAAATGATTCTAAATGCAAAAAAGCACCATAAAAAACCAGAAACAAGGGGTCGTAAAAGAGTTTTGTCACCTTTGGGAGTCAGACGCATTGTAAGGTTTTCCAAGAGTCATCCTTTAGCACCAGCTACAGAAATAAAAAAAGAACTAAATGTGCCTACAAGCCTTTCAACTGTGCAAAGAATACTCAGAGATCATGACCTGTACGCCCGAAGTCCTCGAAAGGTGCCACTTTTAAAGCAAGTGCATGTGTCTCGTAGATTAAGGTTTGCTAAAGAACACGTGGAGTGGTCAATGCAAAAGTGGCGCAACATTCTGTGGACAGACGAAAGTAAAATTGTCTTGTTTGGTGGCAAGGGTTCACGAGAATATGTAAGACGTCCACCAAACACTGAATATAATCCTCGTTGCACTAGAAAAACTTTGAAGCATGGCGGCTCCAGCATTATGATATGGGGATGTTTTTCCTATTATGGTATTGGACCTATATACTGGGTTAAAACAATAATGGATAAGCACATTTACGTGGATATTTTGCAAAATGTAATGCTCCCTTATGCTGACTTCGAAATGCCGCTAAAATGGATAATGCAACAGGACAACGATCCTAAGCACACCAGCAAAAATGCACAAAATTGGTTTCGAATAAACAATATTAGTGTCATGGTGTGGCCTGCACAGTCGCCCAATTTGAACCCAATTGAAAATCTTTGGGCGGACATAAAAATAGCAGTATCAGACGCTAAGCCAAAGAACGTTCGGGAGTTATGGGATGTAGTTGAGCGCTCCTGGAAGGCGATTCCAGTCGAAAGATGTCACGTGCTCGTTGATTCAATGAAACGTCGATGTGAAGCAGTTATTAAAAATAACGGTCATGCTACAAAATATTAAAAATATATTTATTATTAGTTTTAATAAGCGCACTGAATTACTTTCTTATTTTAATAGCGTAAACTGAAGTTTTCGTATTGACTGCTATTATTTTGACGTTCTTTTTTTTAAGAGTTTTTGAAAATGTTTTAATTTCTTCTTCTTTTTTTTAATTTGCTTTAGTTTCTTCCTCGCATATAAATTGTGATTTAGTGCAGTAATATTTATTAAAAAACCTTTGTTGAAAAGGTAAATAAAGTGTTGTTTTTTAATTATTTATGATTTGTTGTATAGCACTGCTATTATTTTGACCACAGCTGTATGTATTTCACACGCGCTTTACAGAAACTCGATCTTAACCTCACGATTACCGAAAAATAACTGCTCACCACGCTGCAGTCGGAACCCAATTTGGTGACAATTAAAAACCTGGATCAGTTACTGGTCCGAGAGAGTGTCGTCATTTGAATCAAATGTCTTTTTAGTCGCATGCGATACATTTTCGTTGATGACTTCTATTTAACTTCTACTTCATGTTGAATTTTAAGTACTTTTCAAGAAAACTAAAAAAAAACTTTTAATTTTTCTTGAAAATTTCAACAAAAATTTTGATGATTCTCTTAAAGAATTTTTGTTTTAAGAAAAATTTAATAACATCGATTCGTATTGGACGATTTTTCGACGAACATAAAGATTTTGTGCCAATCTGTATGAAACAAATGTGTTAAAATTAAAATGAATAAAGCTCATAATGTAAAAATTACCCGCAATCGGATTGGCACCGATGACTTGTGAAAATGCGTTGAATAATAACTTATTCAAAACGGCTTTAATTAGAGTTTTTCAATGGGGATAAATCTATTAAATTAAATTTTAATGAAATTTATGGATAATTTTATTGAAAAAAGTTTGGTTTTTAATATTTGCTCAAAAGAAGTAAAATAACTTACATGACCATGACCATGAATCCACTTTTTACTTGAGTAGTTTTATTGTTTTTAATTTTGGAAAAAATTCAAGTTAAAGAAATTTTGCAGAAAATAATGCGTTTATTTTATCACTTCAATTAAATTAAAGTATATTATTTTCTTCTACACTGAGAAAAAAACTAATACCTCGCTCCGGTAAAAAATTTCTCTGTTTTCGATAATAGCAATTTTCTCTTTTTCAAATAAAATTTTCTTCAATTAGAATAAATTTTCACATTTTCGAAGAAATATTTCTTAACTTCTAGGAAACGGAAATATTTCAATGTCTCTAATAATGATAATTATTTTTCTTGCACAAAAAATTTCTCATTTATAGAGAAAAATTTATTGAAAATTACAAATTTTTCTTATATTTTGATAAAAAATTGACTATGAGAAGTATTTTCTTCAATAAAAACAAATCTTTTCTCAAAAATAAAAAGTATTTTTCTCTAAAAACGATATATTTTTATTTTTTTTTTTCTTTTTCAAGGAAGCTTTTTATCATTTTTAGAGAATTTTTAGTATCGCAATTAGAGAATAGCATTCTCTGGAGCAAAGTCTATACCATTTTTCTCTAAATATGATGCCTTTTTTATCACATTCCGATAAACTTTTTTCTGAGTGTACAGAGAATAATTTTTTTCTTGTGTTCACTGTCTGCAGTCACAAATATAAAAGATCGAGAAATCTTTTCTTCTTAGTCAAGAAGCTCAATCATGCCACATTTTCCGCGCCAAATTTCTACCTTGCGGATTTTATTATATATAAATAAAAGCAATATGATAAAAATTTGGAAGCAAATAAGATAAAAGTCATTATGTTGAATATAAGCGTTTGTGGTGAGTTGGTTTTTCGACAACTAGATGGCATTTTAAACGGAAGCTATGAGCTTCTGTTGTTATAAAACGTTCAATATTAGTAACAAATATAGAACCGGAAATAATTGCACATTTTGCTACAAGCGCCATTACACATTCAATGCGTTTTCGCTTCGCTGAGAGGGCCTGCGATCGACTTACAGAAGATGCCGATTTTACCAAAAAATCATCTTTTCAGATGAAGCTCATTTTGATCTTGGCGGGTATGTAAATAAGCAAAATTGTCGCATTTGGGGCACAAAAAACCCGCACTCATACATTGAAAAGCCGATGCACCCAAAACGAGTCACTGTTTGGTGCGGATTTTGGTCCAGAGGCGTAATTGGGCCATTTTTCTTGGAAAATGAGCAAGGAGTGGCCGTTACAGTCAATGGCCATCGTTAACGGGCGATGTTGAACGAATTTTTGTTCACAAAAATTGAAGAGGAGGATATTGGCAACATTTGGTTTTAAAAAGACGGCGCTACGTGCCACACAGCTGAAGCTTTCACTCGATGTTTTGCGCCCTGTTTTTGAAGATCGCATTATCAGCCGCAGAGCTGGTGTCGTTTGGCCACCTCGGAGCTGCGATTTGACACCGTTGGACTAATATTTGTGGGGTGCCCTCAAAGATAAGAGTTACGCCGACAAGTCAGAGACAATTAACGCTTTAAAGGACAATATTTGTGAAGCCATTGGTGAAATACAGCTACATATAATCGATAATGTGCTTAAAAATTAGACCGATCGTGTAGGCTACTGCATGGCCAGCCGTGGCAGCCATTTGAATGAAATTATTTTCCATTATTAACCGAAAGGATTGTACATTCAAATAAAAAAATAAATTTGCGAAAATATTCAGTAGTTTTTTTTTTATAGCATTTTCAAAAAAAAAGTTATTTGGCGGACCCTTTATATAAGCTTTGTGATTATCAATTGATAAGGAATGATAGGAAGACGGGGGCAAAAGGTGGTGGAATTGCGCTCTATTTAAAAATAGTTATCGATTATAAGGTTGTTTTCAAATCTGAGATCGATGATCAAGTTGAGTATCTGATGGTAGAGGTTGGAGATAGGACCATGAAATGTTTAATTGTGTGTGTGTATAATCCATCAAAAATGTTATATTTAAAAATTTTTTCAAAAAACTACATGAACTGAGTTGTATCTATGAACACATTTTGCTGTGTGGTGATTTTAATATTGATATATTAATAGATGATGCCCGTACCGACCAGTTGTTAAATGATATAGAGTGTTTTGGCATGGTTATGTTGAACGTGTTTGCTACTAGATTTAGTCCAAATGCTTAACCGAGCCTGCTTGACCTTTTGTGTGTTGCAGATGGGCAAAAAATAGTGCCAAGTACAGTATACCTAGAACAGCTATCTCTGCCAGGGGTTTCTGATCATGACATGCTTTTTATTTCATATGATATTGATATTATGATGATATTATCATATGATATTATTTCATATTTCATATGATATTAATTTTACCGTTACAAAAATAGAATTATATAACAAGTTTAGAGATTTTAAGAAAGTTAACAAAGAGGCGTTGATGCAAGAAGCATCCTCCATATCATGGAATGGCTGTTCACAAACGTCAATGATAAAGTTGAACATTTCACCTCGCAAGTAAATTATTTGTTAGAAAAACATATACCTTTAAAAACATTTAAAGTAAAGAAGTCGAGCCAACCATGGTTTACTGTAGAAGTATTTAAATCCATTAAAAATCGAAGCAAATTTTACTATCGCTGGAAACGAAATCAAACCGAGTCAAATTGGGAGGCCTATCGTGTTATTAGAAATTATGTGACGGTGTTGATTTGTAATGCCAAGAAAATTTATTTTCGGTCCAAGTTAGCGACAGATTTGCCAACTAAACGACTTTGGAACAACCTTAAGTCAATCGGAATTGGAAATAAAAGCAAAAATGAGTGCAATGTTGATGCCAACACAATGAATGATTTTTTCTTGCAGGCCAGTTCTATGTCTGATAGCTCATTATTCAGAATTAAGGAAAATTTTATCCCAAATCTAAATAATGGGTTCGATTTTGATATGGCGTGTGAAGAAGATATAATTAAGTGCGTTTTTGCTATAAAGTCTGATGCGATTGGTGCCGATGAGATAAGTTTAAAATTTGTAAAGCTTATTTTACTGTTTATCATTAAAGCATCAACACATATTATTAATTTCTCTTAACAACAAGAGTTTTTCCAGATAAATGGAAACTTGCAAATGTTACTCCAGTTGGAAAAAAGAGCAGTCCCAAAATACCACAAGATTTTCGGCCGATTAGCACTCTACCTGCTTTTTCCAAAATTTTTGAGAAATTTTTGTCGACTCAGATTGTAAACCACCTTAATAAGCAGGCCACAGTTGTGGAACGTTGAAGCAATGTTGAAAGTAATGGATGACATTCGTATCAAATACGATAAAGGTGACCTTACCGTTTTGGTTCTGCTTAACTTCTCAAAGGCTTTCGACACTCTAGATTATGAGGATTTGCTGAAAAAGCTTTAGCATTATTTTGGTTTTAGAAATTTCGCGACGACATTGAGCAATGCTGTGATAATGTTTCAATACATCTGTAAGATTCTATTAAAAGAAAACAACATTGGATGAGCATTTGTAAGATACTGGCTTTATTTCAGGAAACTCATGTCTATTATACACAATTTTCTTATCTTAAAATTACTTAAAAATACATATAAATATCTAATAGATAAAAAGGATCATGCCTAAACAAATGTGCATATTTTATGGCATGCACCCTTTATCTGCTACGTGGTTGTTTTGCTTAGGACTACCTGTTAGTGATAATGACCCTAAGCAAGCGCATACACATACGATTTTAATAACTATGCAGTTATCATATTCTTAATCTATGGAAAAACCCCAAATTAAGCTACAACATGTTCAATTCTGAACATTCTCCCGGGGAACATAAGGAACTGGAGGTGAAAAATCTATTTTAACGCGTTCCTGACTCCTACAACATTTTTGTCTTAAATAAATAATTAGTAATATAAGTATAAAAATAACAACTAAAATCAATGAAGTATCTCCGCTTATCGTATGAAATTTCAGTGACTTGAGCTCTAAGTGTGCTGTCTTCAGTATTTCCATTTTATTTTTCCAAATTGTTGATATCCAGACTATTGTTTAAAGTCATCCTTCCGAATGGTTTAATGTGGATTTCATTGAATAGAGTCATGTTCGGAGTCCAGGACATCGTATTTACAGCAGTGTTCGTAAGTGATTCATATTGTATGTATGACTTCAAAATTACTCCATCTACATTAGCCTTCAACTCCAAGACCCCTTGCAAAGGAATCTGGACCCAATTGTTTTTTCCATAGCCGCAGTCTACGTTAACCGTTCTAAGGTCAAACACCTTAAACACCCAACGATTGCTGGAAGAAAGCTCCTGCCAGAAGTCCTTTTTATAAATTTCCTCGAATATGCACTCGCTGCTTTGCGATTGTTTAAGTACCGACATCTCACAGTTTTTATGTGTTGCTGGATTCCACGGCTTTTTTCCTTTACAAATGTAATTATTATTCGAATCTTGCGAACATGTATTAAGCTCAGGCTGGGTCATCAGCATATACGAGTTTGACGCGAGATTGTATATTATATACTCTGCAGCCACTAGTGCTATCATTGCGCTATCATTCTTACTGATTGGTATTGGAATCAATCTGAATAACTCGGACGGCTCACTGCTCAATATAGGTATCTCAGCTTTAATGACCAACTTTTTGTCTGTTATCATTCCTTTAGCTGTTAACATTTTGTAAACCTCCTTTATATCGTTTCCCGAGCTTAAGCCTGGTAGCATTTGAGTTTTTGGTAGCTGCTCTTTAATAACATCCAACTCTGTGTAACTGACCTGGAGTCAATAAATACGGATTAATGTGTCCATGATTTATGTCGATCAGCAGACTAATTATTGTTGATTGAATTTTATCACATTCGTCCAATATTGAATTCACTTGTGATGTTAAAAGCTGAAAGCGCAACGTACGTCTTCATTTTGATTTCTAATGATCCCTTCATGAAATTGTTGTAGTTGATTTTTAATTCTTCCAAAGTTAGTATTTACTTCGTCAGTTGTTTTTCTTAAAATGTTGATCGTTGACTCAATGACTGATGTTTGTTGTTTGAAGAGCTGCTGTTGATTGTGTTGGTTTTCCAAAAGGTTGTTCATATTTTCTTCCATACTTTCCCTGTCATCAGCAACCATTATTCCAAAAAGAATGTGATATATTGAGCCTATAAATTCGAATGGTGCTCTTTTTGATCGATTTATGAGTATGAGCAAGTCATCGTTCTGCTTAAGCATTTCAAACCGCATTTTCATTGCTGAAGACATACTTTTACACGCATCCTTGTAAGTGAATAAGCTTAAACACAGTATGTCTAGATCTTTTATAAACCTTGGTATCTGTGTCATTTCTTCTTTATAAGGACTAAGATCATAGTATATTATTTAGTTCCATTTATAACTCTCTATCTCCACTTTACCTATTTTGTCCACAAAGATTGCGGTATCATCTTGTAGTTTTGATACTGCTGCTCCTTTAAGAAATGGTGCTGCTTTTATACTTCTCATCATTAAAAAGAAGATGAATAATATCCAAAGGTTTATGCAATTTTTAACAGCTAGCTTTGTGGTTTTCACACGAGTTAAATTCACAAACGTTGAGTTTTTCGTGTCTGATTCGTTTCTATCAACAACTTCGAGTGGACAAATTTTGCTAATTTGTCGTTTGAGGGTACCTCCTGTAATTTTATTGTAACAACTCTTGTTTTGCCATCTTGTCCAGGATGTAAATCCGTAATTCTTCCAAGCGGCCAGTTCGAAGGTGGTGTATTTTCTTGTTTAACTAAGACAATTTCTCCTACATCTACGTTCTCCTGATAAAGCTTCCATTTATTCCTCTGTTGCAGGGTTGTTAAATACTCTTTCCAGCGATTCCAATAATCTTTTTTCATTTTTTGAATAAGCTTCCATCGGTCTAATGATCCAATAGATTCACCTACATCCTCTGGAGAGTCAAGAATCGGTCGGCCAATTAGAAAGTGGCCTGGTATCAAAATATCTATATCCTCGACGGCATTTCCATATACGGCACATAACGGTCGCGAGTTCAATACTGCTTCTATTTGCGACAAAAGTGTAGTCATATCTTCAAAAGTCAGCTTGGAATCACCAATGGTGCGCTTGAGGTGATGCTTTACCGACTTAACACCGGCTTCCCAAATCCCTCCTATATGAGGGGCTCCAGGGGGAATAAAATGCCAATGTATATTCTCATTAGCAAGAATTGGTGTTACTGCGTGGTTGTTTTTAATTGCCTTTTTGAAATCTGCCTCCAATTTGCGATCAGCTCCAATAAAATTTGTCCCGTTATCGGAGTACATGTGTGCACTTTTACCTCTTCTGGCAAAGAATCTTTTTAGTGCTGCCAGGAACGCCTCTGATGTTAAGTCGCTAACGGCTTCTAAATGAATAGGTTTTGTGGCCATGCATACAAAAACTGATATGTAGCCTCTATATGACTTCTGTCCTTTTCCTTTGGAACATCTTATTTGCACAGGCCCTGCATAATCAACGCCGGTGTGTGTAAATGGATGTGACATGTTGACTCGTGGCTCAGGAAGGTTTCCCATTACCTGAGTAATAGACTCGTGACGATAGCGAATACATTTTGTGCAGCTTCTGATATATTTCTTCACTGCATTTTTCAGCCCGATAATCCAAAAGTTACGTCTTATCACTGTTTCCATTATACGACGACCTCCGTGCAAAGTTGATGAGTGTGCTTCACGAATTAAAAGCGTCGACAAATGACTTGTTCCCAAAATAATTGGATGTTTTTGATTAAAGGGTAAGTTCGAATTGTGTAACCTTCCGCCCACACGAAGCACATTTCTTGTCCAAAAACGGGTATAAGCTTGCAATTTTGCTATTCTTATCTACATTCTTGTTTTGTTTAAGGAGTTTAATTTCGTTCTCAAATTCCTTGCCTTGTTGATGAAGTATTAATATACTTTGCGCTCTTTGAAGCTCCTCCGCATTCAGATATCCTTTTAGTTTTTTCTTTTTTAAAATGCCGATAAATCGAAGAACGTACGCTACTACTCACCTCAGCTTTGAGACACTAGAATATTTTTTTTGTAAATTTTCTAAGAAATTATGTTTTGGTAATGTGACCATAGCTATTACTGTTTCGTCAACGTTTTCCTTAGTATGGTTGGGCCACTCATCTCTTGATCTAGTCAACCAACTTGGCCCCTTCCACCAAAGTTCAAATTGTTTTAGCTTCTCGGGATAAATTACTCTTGATGCTACGTCAGCTGGATTTTCTTTCGATGAAATATGTCTCCATTGAGCCTCTGGCAAAAGATTTCGTATCTCTTCTACACGAGTTCTGACAAACTTGTCTTTATTTTTCGTATTTTCAATCCATCCAAGTGTAAGATTAGAGTCGCTCCAAGCATATATTCTTGCCACATGTTTTAAAATTTCTTTTACCTTATTTAACAGTTTTGATAAAAGATGAGCAGCGCAAAGTTCCAATTTTGGCAAGGTTTTCTTATTTTTACCTGGATTTTCTTTACTTTTGCCAGTTATAAGAACGACCGATGTATCAACCTTAGCATATATTACTGCTGCATATGCTTTTCCGGATGCGTCCGCGAAACCATGTAATTCTATCTGCAAACCGTTGGTTGTCCTTAACCACTTAGATATTTTAATCTTCTGAAGTTCAGCCATGTTCTGCGTAAATTCATTCCACTCTTTTAATAATTCCGCTGAAAGTTCCAAATCCCAAGGCACTTCCAGTATCCATAGCTTCTGGATAAATAGTTTTGCTACCACAGTCACTGGTGATAGCCAACCACAAGGATCAAATATTTTTGCCAAGCAAGATAGCGCTTCTCTTTTTGTAATACGGCCACGGTTTGTAATATTTATACTGAACTTAAATACGTCTATTTTGGGATCCCATCATAATCCCAGAGTTTTTATGGATGTCATCTATTTGAATTACTTGATTATCACCTGATTTGGGTATCTCTCGTAGAACTTCGTCGTTAGTTGATGACCATTTTCGAAGATTGAAACAAAATTTCATCAGCTGAGTAGTCACCGATTTTTGAATTTGAATACAGTCATCTGTATTATCCGCTCCAGTCATTAGATCATCCATATAAAAATTTTCCTTGATAATATCATGAACTAATTTATTTTGAACACATTTCTCTGCTATATTAAAAAGTGAACTTGTTGCCAGAAATGGTGTAGATGCGGTTCCGTACGTCACCGATTTCAATATGTACTCTTTAATTGGATGATCTTTATTTTCTCTCCATAATATACGTTGGTATTCCTGATCTTCTGTAGCAATTTCTATTTGCCGATACATTTTCTCTACGTCTGCTGTTATAACATCTTTCCAGCGTCGCCATTTCAGAATTATGTCAAAAATATCTTTCTGCAATTTCGGACCCACTAGCATAATATCATTGAGGCTTTTACTATTGGAAGTTTTGGCGGATGCGTCAAAAACAACCCTTAGTTTTGTCGTTAAACTTTCTTCACGAACTATGGCTTGATGAGGCTTATAATATTTTCCCATTTGTGATTGTTTGGCGGGTTCCATGTGATTTAATTCCAGATATTCTCTCATGAATTTTACATAACCGTCTTTAAGGATTTGATCGCTGTATAGTCTTCTTTCTAAAGCTAGAAAACGTGCCATGGCCTGCCTTCTAGAATCGCCTAGTTCTCTTTCATCTTTAAACGGTATCCTTACGATGATTCTTCCTAAGTCATTTATTTTCTTGGTTTCATAATAAAACTTCATACATGTTTCATCTTCTGTCGTTGAAGACGAGCAGGTTGGAATTTCTTCAAGCTCCCAAAATCGTTCGAAATTGGTAAGTGTGATTGTCTTCTTAATGTTGTTGTTTGACATCTTTTTAAGCACACCGGAAAGTATCCAACCAAGTTTAGTAGATTGTCCAAGAACATCTTCTATTTTGATGATTCCTTCGTCAAGTATTTTCCCAAATATATCGCTTCCAATAATGACATCAATTATGTCAGCTTTGTTAAATGAAGGATCTGCCAAAAAATAGTTCTACCATTGCTGAACATCATATTTGAAGCTCGTATCGGGTTGTGATCCAGTTATATTTGGAACAATCAAAGCTTGTGTGTGTACAATAAAATTACTCGAACATCTCGGTCTTATTTCCAAGCTGATGCTACATTTCGATACGCCAACATTTGAATTACCGAGCCCCTGGAGTTCTGTTCTTTTCTTTTTACGAGGTAACGATAGAATCTGCGCCGCTTCTTCTGATACTGCTGTCATCTGAGATCCTTGGTCAATAAGCGCACGTAGAAGAACATATTCTCCAGTCACAGATTTAACTCTTATTTGAGCCGTGGCAAGTAATATTGTTGGTGATATTTCCTGCAGTACCATGGCCGTAGTTTTGTTGTTTGCATCTCCTGTTTTTTGCTCAAAATTATTGCTATGTAGTAAAGTATTGTGTCTCTTTCCACACTGTCCACACTTATTAAATAAGTTTGTGCACTTGGTATCTATTTTGTGGTTGATACACAAGAAACATAATTTGTTGTTATAACCAAATGTTCGTTTATTTTCCGCAGATAGTTCCAAAAATTTTCAGCAGATTAACGTAGAATTTCCAGGTAGATGGCAATAAAAACATGTTGCTTTGGGTAATGTACATACGTTTGCGTTATGACGATTACTTTTCTGTGAGGATACGGTTGCGTTTTTGGTAAATTTTCCGCTCGTTTTTTTCGTTACTGCTCCCAGAGCATGATAATGCGATTCCAAGAACAACAACACATCCTGAAGACTTTGAATTTCTTTGGTTTTCCGAACATTCTGTTCATATAACCGTAATCCATCTTTATCCAACTTTCGAATAATAATTTGGGCGATAATTGGATCGGAATCCTCTATATTGATTCTTAACCCTTTGAGCGCGTAGATACATTCGTTTGTAGTATCCAATAACATTTGAATACTACTTGCTGAATCACTGCTTACTTCAAGTTGATCCAATAATTTGTCTACCAATGTGCTGAACAGCAGACGACGGTTTTCGTATCGTTGTTTTAAAATATCAAGTGCAGCTTCGTAGTTTGCGCTGCTTACTTTGATGTGTTGAATCATTCTACCTGCTTAACCTTTTACCATAGTTTTGAGCCTGTACATTTTTTCCACATTCGAATATTGTCCAACCTCATGGACAAGTTTTTGGAATAGATCGTAGAAGGATGACCATTCATTTATATCCCCATAAAATGCAGGTATCTTGATGTCTTCTAGTCTCACCGTGCTGATTTGTTTTTCGGGCTTATCCATCTTTCTACCAATGGATTTTAGGACCAGAAAATTTTGTTGAAAAATATTTTCATACATAGCTTCGATCTCGGTTGAGTTTTCGCCATCTTCGTTACATAGACTTGCATATGCTATCTCGATACTTGAAAATTTTTTCTGTTTCATTTCTTTTGTAATTTGAAGTTCGGTTTGTGAAGCGTCGTTTATGTCCTCTTGTGTGCTATCAAGGAACTGCTTCATTATTTCAATTTTATTAGAAAGTAGTTTTTCTGCATTTTTTATATCTCCACAGTTGCTGTGGAGAGTCGTTTCGACATGTTTTGGATGAGCCACTTCTTTGCGTTTCGCCCCTTGACTCTCCTGATCGATTACTGTGTGCTGTGGTAACGTTCCCGTATTTTCATTTTCCTTACTCAAAATATTCTTGGTTTCCTTAAAAATGTTGAGTATCGAATCGTAGTAACGCTCCTCGAAGTAATCTTCTGTAGTCACTCCAGCAGCAAGGAGGCTAATATGATTTCTATCAAACTCCTTCCACATACCATCCAGTCGGACTTCCGTATCGTTCCTAGTTGACGACCGCAGACTCCTGTCTTGAATTCTGTTTCGGATACATATTATGTCTTCCCCAAGCTGCTTTTGTGTCTCAAATAATTTTTGACGTTTCGTCATGTTGAAAATTTTGTATCTTTCCGTTTCCTGTCGTTTCATCTCAGAAAAGGCTTGGACAATTTTTCAATCTTTAAAAATGTTATTTCTACTGTTTAAGCCACAGAAAACGCTTTTTTTAACTTTAGCTGGTGTTTAAGCCCCAGAAACGCTTCTAAAATGACGATAGTCAGTATATATTTAAGTTTTGCTAAGTCAGTTACCACTGGAGGGGGAAAACTTAGAACCCAAAAATATTTTTTTTTTTAAAAACTCGAAGGATCAATAATGCCTAAACAAATGTGCATATTTTATGACTGCACCCTTTATCTGCTACATGCTACGTGGTTGTTTTGCTTAGGACAACCTGTTAGTGATAATGACCCTAAGCAAGCGCATAAACATACGATTTTAATAACTATGCAGTTATCATATTCTTAATCTATGAAAAAACCCCAAATTAAGCTACAACATGTTCAATTCTGAACAACATCTATACGCAGATGATGCCCAAGTGTATCTCTCGAGGCCTATAGGTTTGTCCGAAGACCTAATTGTAAGAATAAATGAAGACCTATGTACAATTAGTCTATGGGCTAAGGAAAATAGTCTAAATTTGAATGCTTCCAAAACCCAAGCGTTGGCAATCTCGCATGACAAATATGATATAAAATCACTACCCCATATAAAACTTGATGAAGTGCCTATTAAATTTGAAAGATGCGTTACCAGTTTAGGTTTAAAACTTAATTCGAAGTTAGATTGTAAAGATCATATTAACTCCTTGGTTGGTTAAATGTATATGGTGCTCAGGAAACTATGATTTTCTGTTGAGTTTATTTAACAAGAGGGGAAGTTGAAACTCACTAGAACTTTTATAATACCATTGATCTCATACAGTGAACTGCAAGATATGTCTTCTCAAAAAAGAAATAGGATCATATCTCCTACTACTCTTATCAGATTCTGAACTATGATATAGTAACTTATAATTCGATCCGAAATCTAATGTAACTGCACAAAATTTTACACTCCCGTTGTCCAAATTATTTATTAAACAAACTATATTTCTCGCAATCAGAGCGAACATGCAATTTTATAGTACCTGATTTTAACTTTGTATCGTCATCAAGAATGTTTTTTGTCAGTGTCGTCAAACTTTGGAATATTCTACCAAATTCAACAAAAAAAATCCGAAATTCTAAGCATGACTTGGCAGTCAAAGGTTTCTTTAATTTATAGTTTTATAATTTTACTGTTGCTTTATTGAATGTTCTTCTTACTTGTTTTTAAGTCTATTTATTTAAAATTAAAATTATAATTAATTATGATATTTCACCATGAGTCGATGTACTAAATAAGACTTTCAGTCTAATTGTACTACCATTAAATATAATTAATACTAAATACTAAAAAATACTAAATACTTTGATTTCCCGTTTGAGAAGAACATTAGCTTTCTTGAATTTTATAAGGTTTTCTTGGGCAGCATTTCTATTTAAAGCGTTCCAATGTTTGTTTTTTTCTTTTTTGAGTTTTTCTAGTTTATTATTCCACCATGGGACAGTCCGTTTAGTGTGATATGGTAATGTTTGAGGGATATTGATACGTGTCGTGACCAGTTAGCTTGTTTAATTTTGAATTTAGGTTTTGAGGATATCTTGTTATTTCTGTTTTGTGAGAATAAGGAAATAATGATTGGAAAGTGGTCGCTTTCTGAGAGGTCGTTGTCGATTTTCCATTTGGAGTAGATGGCTAAGCATGGTGAGCAAAAAGTAAGGTCTATGTGACAGAAGGTGTTATGAGTCGTAAAGTATGTGGGCGAACCGTTGTTCAAAAGAATAAAATTTGATTGGGTTATAAATCTGTTAAGAATATTGCCTTTGCGGTTGTTGGTTGAATGCCCCCATGAGGCGTGCCAACTATTGAAATCTCCTGTAATTACAGTAGGGTTGTAGGGTTGTAAAGTTGAAAACGTTGTTTAAGTTGTTGTTGTTAAAGCAATTTTGCGGTTGTATATTAACAGTAATAATTGCTTGTATATCTTTAAAAAAAAAAACAAAAACAAATTGGCCATTTCAGCCCTTGAAAGGACTTTGACCAAGATTCTTATGATCAATTGTGTTGTGTGTGTTATTTAATGTTTGCACACAATTGACCGAGAACTGGACCTACATGTTTTATGCCGACTCCGAACGGCTCATGTTCTCAAGAAGCTTTACATGGCATTATTTACTCTCTGAGGTTTGCCATTGTCTGCAGAGAGGTGGTGACCGATCAGAAAAATTGTTTATTGAAAAAAAACTTTTCGCCGCGGCTGGGGATCGAACCCGGGCTCCAAGCATGCTAAGCCACACACTTAACCTGCATGCCACGGTCACCACTTTAATAAATATAAGATATTGTATATCTTTCTCTTTAATAAATATAGGGCATTTTTTGTCAAAAGTGTTGTGTTGGTAGTGTAAGCATTTTGGTTCTCTTTGCAGTAAATACAGCATTGCAATTCTTCGCATTCTTCTTTGAGGTCAATATTAATGTCATGTTTATTGGCATAGTTTGGGCAAATTTTTTCGTTTTTGGATATCTTTCCTATGTGGCAGAAGCGTTGGCAGTTGTCACAGCGAAGCGGTATGTAAGGTCGAATTCTTACTTTCTTGTATCCAATAGAGATGTGAGAGTTGGAGTGGCAAACGTGAGTATGATTAAACTGGTTTCTTGTAGTCCATTGTTTGTTGCTTTCTTCAGAATTTTTTTTTACATCGGACACGCTTTGATTTCTTAACTCGTGTAATATTTCAGTGTCTGCTGTGCGTTGGAGATCGCTGGAATAAATTACTGTCTTTGTAATTAAGCGAATTAATATTAGTATGTTCGGTAATTTCGATTTGAATAGTTTGAGATAATGATACAACTTGTACCAGCGTATAAGCTTGTTTGTGGTATTTTGTTTTGATAAGAATGTTTCCATTATTTAGTTTCTTGCACATTTCCTTTTCACTGCCTGCTGTCAGTAATCGATCACCTTTTTAATTTAAAAGGTTGGTACGTTAGTGAGTATGTCAGTTCTATTTTTTCTAATCATAACTAGATATTGGGGTCCAATATTGTTATTTTTCAGATTTTTTGTTTTATCAAACTCAATTTGCGGTTGAAAGTTGGCTCAAGGCCTTGGTGGGAGATCCGGAGGTACAGGCTTTATTAAATTTAAATGGGGCTAAAACCCCGATTATATAAGGTGCACAAAATTTAGTTTTAGGTTTAAATGTACAACAACTAAGAAATTAAATAAATTTCGGCTTAGAGAATTAATTTTACAGAACACGAGGTGAATATGTAGTCCGCTTATTACACTGTGGCGAAAAGTGCTCGACCGATCAGTGTGGGTGATAACACAAGACTAAGTTATAATAATTTTGAAAACGTTTTTTATAAAACTTCTTACGTTTTTTATAAAACTACTTTCGTTTTTTATAAAACTTCTTACTTAATTAGGTGCAATCCCCTCACAATGCTAATGGCTACTTTACTATTTACGGAGACGAAACTGATTATAATGATCATTTTAATGCTAAATTGGTAACTGGCGCCATATCCGAAGTTTATGCTAGAACAGGATATTTAGGATTTCTAAGGAGAACGGAATGTTCTCAAACTGTTTCCATATTAGATGAAACGACTACAAGCATTGCTAGCAGGGAAAGCGATAGTGAATCTATACATTCAAATAATCATTTAGAGAGCAAACTCTTAAATACATCATCTACTGGTATCTCATGTAATCAAACTGTTGGAAACAACGCTCAAGATCACGAACTACATGACGCAGTTTACGTCGTGGGAGCTCTTGATGAAGTTATTATTTTGCGAGGAATGAATTATCATCCAATAGATATAGAAAACTCAGTTTTACGGTGCCACAAAAAAATAGGAGAATGGTATGTATTTATTCTGTTCATCATCTGTTGTTTTCACAAAAATATGAAACTATATGAAATTTTTTATTCAGTGCCGTTTTCACATGGACTAACTTGCTCGTCGTAGTCGCTGAGTTGGATGGAAATGAATCTGAAGCACTAGATTTAGTCCCGCTTATAACAAATACAATACTCGAGGAGCACCAACTCATAGTTGGCGTAGTTGTTGTTGTCGACCCAGGTAATAAAAAAAATAATTCTTACATTTAATACCTTAAGCATAGTACTCTGTTCTGCTTCACGTGAAATTCCAGTCAAATCTCCATACAAAAAATGACAGCTGTGAAACAAGCGTGAACATTTCACAACTTTTTCATCAAAGCTGTACTATGCTTTGCTGCGGAAAATCTATTACTATCCGCAACATGCATCTAGCAACATTATTTTCACGGCAATTTAATTGAACCGACCATTTATTTTGCCGTGAAAAGTGACAGTGTCATTTAATTTAAGAAAAAAAGTGCAAGCAAAAGAACAAAGTTTGTAATTGAAATTATATTTTTTACTTTGCGTGGAAGTTTTGCAATTAATAATTGCAGTTGTTGGAAATTGTAAATTCGGATGCACCTTTTCGCGGTGTTGGCGGTCGCAAAACTTCGCAGCTTGCAAGCTGCCATAAACTAATGACTTATCCTGCTCCACAACAAAGCACATCATTGATATGCATACACGTATAAATATTTATTTTGTATTTATATAATCACAAATATTAAAATTAAAGAAATAAAATATTTGTCTGCTAATAAATTCTGGCTGTTTAGTTACTTCTTGTTGATATTTTTAAGCTGAATATCAGCTGTTCGTTCGCAACAAAATATCTGTCAAAATTTTCACGCAACAAATAAATGGCTGTTGCCAGTGAAATTTCACGCAATCGAGCATAGTACTAGGCTTTAACTTTTAAATAAAAACTATTAGAGATTGCCTGTCTTTGCAAAGACAAAGGTCTTTTCAACACGGTGTACAGTGTAACTAGTTCTATGTAATGAGAGACAAAAATAGATGGAACCATCGTAGGTACATGAACGTGTAGTTTTTCTTAAATAAATAACGGCACACAAATTTTTATCAAGATCGGCAACGCCCTTCGCCCACCTCCCATACAAAACGAAGACTAAAATAGCAAATTTATACCATTTTCGCTCCTATCCCTTATATAACAAAAAACAGCTCCTTGCCGTTTTCTTAAACTTAATGCATTACAATAAATCCACACATTTTAAAACATTTAAAAACAGAAACACAAAAATGTCCTTTGCTTTAATTGGGCTTGAAACTTTATAAAAAACTTATTATTTTTCCATATAAATTTGTTCATTTTCGTCAAAACAAGATCTAGGTTAGGTTAGATTATGTAGACGCGGCTGTGTCTTATGAGACACACATAGGCAATTAGGCCCGTTGTGATACCAGGGGGTTTGTTATTTACCTACTCTTTTTGAACCAGTTGGAGCTATTAATAAAGCTAAGTAGTCTCTAGACCGACATTTTTGATAGACCGTCTAGGTCACTATAAAATCAGTTACCCAGCGGTTTTTAGCTAACGCTGGGTATTTGCAGAGAAGATGAGTTGTGGATTCCTCCTCCTCCTCATCTCTACAGCTTCTGCAAAAATCGTTATGGAGGATGTTTAATCTTCGGGCGTGGTTACCAATTAAGCATTGCATTGTTAGGACACCGATAACAGTATTTTTCTGATCCCTGAGGGAAATTAGTTCTTTCGAGCGTTTCAAGTTCAGAGTTGGTCAAACCTGACGCGCCGTGTTGCATGTGCTTCCCGTAGACCATCTTACATTGGTTCTTTTAAGGTAGCTCATTTGTGAGTAGTTTACATGTGGTAAGAGCTATATCAATTATTTATTTTTCTCTAGATAAGGTTTTGGTAGTTCCAGCTCGAGCTAGTTCATCTGCTTTGCAGTTTCCTGGAAAGTCTCTATGTCCGGGGATCCAGCAAAGGAAGATTTTTAGTTGCTCTGCCATCTCATTTAGAGATCTGCAGCAGCTTAGAACTGTTTTTGATGTTATTTGAACAGATTTCAGGGCTTTCAAAGCGGTTTGACTGTCAGATAGATGCAAATATCCTTAGCTGATATTTCATTCATCTGAAGCCAAGTAACAGCTTCATGTATAGCAGTAACTTCCGCTTGGAAGACACTGCAGTGTTCAGGGAGCCTATAGGCGTGATTGATGTTTAGTGGTTTAGTACAGGGATGCCCAGCGCCTAAATCTTTCCACTCTTTACAACAACTTCGATGTTTTCATGATTGTTGTAATTCGACGAATTCAGTTTGAAGTATAATCATTGCTTTTTAATGCTTTGTTGTTTTTTTAAGCATTTGCATGTTGTTGTTTTTGTGTATTCAACAATTTCACTTGTGCGCTTGGGCACTGTCAGCATGCGTGTTGTTGTTTGTAGGTCCTTTTGTTGTTTTTCTTGGGTGCTGCCAGCATTCGTGTTGTTGTTTTTAACACGTTACACTCTTTCCATTCTACAACAACTTCAATATTGCAATGATTGTTGTAATTCGCCGAATTAAGTTTTCAGCTTCACCCTTACTTCTTATTACTTTATTGTTGTATTTGCGACCATTGAAGGATTCGTGTTGTTATTATGTGTGTTAAATTTATCTGAACTTTTGCGCTGGAGCGTATGTTGGTTGTATGCGCGTTGTTGTTTTTATGTGCTTTTGTTATTAGAAAAAATTTGTGTGCCACGAATCCAATGATTTGTTATTATTTTGGCTTTTTGTTGTAATAGTTGTAGCACTCTTCAAATAATTTTTCTGGGCATCACTAGTTTAGTAGACTCCTTCCACCACCATCATCCAATTTTGATCCATCGGTGTAGATTTCAATTGCATTGCTACGTGGAGGGCTTCCAGTATCCCATTCATTTCTGGAAAATTGTTTACGTGATGTAGTCTATGGTTTTGGGTATTGGAGGAAAGATTTTCCTAATGCTTCCAGACGTGTCGCTGTGTTGCCATCTATCTGTTTTGTTAGATTATCAAGTGGTATAAGGTAGAGCATTGTGTCGAGTGCATCCGTAGGAGTGGTTCTCAGTGCTCCGCTAATGCACGGCTCAGCTGATTTTTGAACTTTGCGAAGTATATTTAGGTGTGCTTGTGTGTTCATTGCAGGCCACCAGATTAAAGCACCATATAATATATTGGCCTAATAACAGCTGTATAGAGCCAGTGTGTAACACTTGGTTACGGTCGCTATTTGTTACCCACTGCTTTTTTGTATGAATATAGGGTAATATTTTTTTTTTGGCTCTCTCGAGCAGGTTGGGTTTCCAATTTAGTTTCCTATCTAAGATGAGACCAACGAATTTTGCTTGATCCGACAAATGAAGTCTTGTATTTCCCAGTTTTGGAGGACTGATTGGGGTTAAGTAACTGCTAGTTACTTGGTTTTGTTGTTCTATCAAGTTTTAAAATCTAGAGCAAAAGGTCTACGAGCAACTTCAATCCATTTTTGCCTATCTCATTTCTAAACACTAATATTAAAAAAGAAATAAAACAAGTAACTTGAAATGCTTTGATTAGATTAAAATGGGTTACAACAAAACCAAGTAACTTCAGTACTTTTCAGCACTTAAACGAAGTAAAATTTTATGCGAAAAAATTCACTTAAAAATACCGCAATCGAAAAATTATTTCCAAAATTTATTGAAAATTTTTTCTTAGTCACATCTTCTTCTTCAAACGTATCGAATATAATAAAAAACGGGTACAATGTCGTCACTTGAAAAAAATTTCCATTTAATTAAAAAATTTATAAGTAATTATCTATCAAAATTTTTGAAAATTATTACAAAAATATAAGTGTACTCTCCAGTGATTTATGCGATAATAATGGAGAAAGTAAAATTGATTTTAGTCCTGCATCGTCGTACTATGATCCTGATTTTGATCCACAAAATGAAAAAAGTGACGAAGAGGAGCTCATGGACAATCATTTCATGGATTCTCGATCTGAAGATTCTCAAACAATCTTTTCCAATCGTACTACAAAGGATTCTCAAACATTCGTTTTCAATCGTGCTACAAAGAAAAGATTATTCCATCCAGCATACAGCAATTGCCGAAAAAAATGTAATGCAAAATTTTCAGAAGAATTCGAAGGGATTCTTGTAATTTTTTATAAAACTTCCTTCGAAACCGATGCAAAGGTTTATGAATGCTCATTAGTTCATCAAAAAGATCTTCTGAAGTATTCAAATACAATTAAAGGAAATCGTGAAAAACCCATCTAAAAAGAAGGATATTAAAGATAAATTAATTCCTTTAATACATGATAACAAAAAAAAAACAAATTGGCCATTTCAGCCCGTGAAAGCACTTTGACCGAGCTTCTTATGATCAATTATGTTGTGTGTGTTATTAAATGTTTTCACACAATTGACCGAGAACTGGACCTACATGTTTTATGCCGACTCCGAACGGCTAAAGCTCATGTTCTCAAGAAGCTTTACATGGCATTATTTACTCTCTGAGGTTTGCCTTGTCTGCAGAGAGGTAGTGACCGATCAGAAAAATTTTTTATTGAAAAAAACTTTTTTGCCGCGGCTGGGGATCGAACCCGGGCTCCGAGCATGCTAAGCCACACACTAAACCTGCATGCCACGGTCACCACATACATGATAACACAAAAATTAATTTTTGGGAAGATTTTAAGTAATGTGCAGATTCTAAGGATCTTTCTATTGTTTTTACAAGCCACCACCACCAACATTCATGAATTTATTTATATGTTCTATTAATTTTGTTAAAAATAGTAACAAAAGATTTTTTTATTGAGTTTAATGAATAGATTTATATATAATTTACTTAATAATAATTAACTTGTGAATTCTTTTTTCCATTTACCCTAAACAAGTTGCAAATTAAAATTGTAACAAATGTTCAACTTATTTTCTAAACAATTGTGTTTTAAATGATATTATACAACAAAACCAAGCAACTTTAAAGTTACTTGATTTTGAAAAAACAGGAAAAAATAGTGTTCTAAAATACATAAAAATGTTTTATTTGCTTTCAAGTAACTTCATAGTTGCTTGGTTTTGTGAAAACACAAAAATCTTGTTTATATGAAATGTAAAAAAATTTTACAAACATTTTCTCAGTATCTTAAGTTCGACTTGATTGTTAAAAAACTGCAATGCAAAATAATTTGGCTAGCACAAGTTTCAAACATTTCGACTCTTAACTCTTCAATAATTTGAAAAAATTGTTAAAAATCTTATATACGGAAAGATTATATCCTATAAGGCAAAACCTCAATTTCTCACAATTCTCAACAAACAAGTTACTTGGTTTTGTTATATCACGGGAGATTTCTATATTTACTAAAATATAAATCTGATATATTGACACCTGAACAAGTATTTTTTAAGGATAACCTGGCATAATAAAATTTTGTCATTGCATGCACCCTACACTTATACCCTACAGTTGAAAATAATATTTATTTATGATATATAAAGTGGTGAACAAAACATATAAAATTAAAAGCGCCATGAATTTTTTAATGATTTTTTAAAAAAATTCCATTAGCAGTATATGTGATTAAAACAATAAACAAATTTTTTTTGCGAAATTTTTTTCCGAAAAATATATTTGTAATTTTTAGAATTATTTCTTATTTTTATTGAACTTATACACATTTTAAAACATTCAAATAAACAAAATTTTTTTAAGAATCAGTTTCTTTGTGCGCAATAGAAACAATATTCTGAAGTATCTTTCTCTCAACGAGAATCTCTTCCTTGTCAATTTCTTCGTGACAGAATTCATTCAGTTTACATTCCAACTTATCATTCAGGAGAGTCAAAGGAGTAAGAATTGCGTATTTTTCAGCAAGAACATGAATCTGCTGAAACCTTGTGGTCATTCCTCAAAATCAGTTCTTCAAAATTAATAATTAAATTAGAAAATGACCCAAATCAGTATAGACCACGCCTAACTCCTCTCCAAACTGATTTTATTAAAACAGTGAAATCCCTTCAAAAATCACAAAAAATTATAATAGATACGACTTAAAATTATACGCATGAGTCTTATTTCTTAATATGCACTCTGAACTTACAATTCGCCATAATCAAACGAAAAGTCCGCCTTCCTCCCACACTCAATTTTACCAAATATACCTTAGTTGAAAAACGTTATTCTGTTAAACCATTTTTCTACTGGGCATTTCCACTGATAAGTTAAAGCACTTAAAAACTCAAAAAACTGGGGTTACTCGAAAACATCAGTTATTTAATGCGAGTTTCAAGTCGCAGCCGAGTTACTCGAAAATTCAACTACTCGCACATGCCTAAATATTATGTCTTTTTTTATTTCTTTGGCAATTAATTTCGAGACTCGAAAAACGATTTTATATTTTGGTTGTGCTCAATACGAAGGTCATAAATATAGTTACATTTACAGTGGTGGCCAAATTTATTCATTAAGTTTAGTTCTTTCTTTTGTTTGTACACCTTAAAATGATATTGTACACATATTTATTTTGTAAAAGGCTTTTTTTAGCTTCAGTGCCGCCCCTAAAATATTGCCGCCCGGGGCGGACCGCCCCCCACGGTACGCGGCTGCCCAGCACTCCTTCATTTCTATTTGAGGTACCTTTACAGTGTGAAGCTATGAAAAACAACACCTACTTGATTAATATTTTTTAAATAGTATTATTTAATTCAAATTTATTTACATTATGTACATTTAAATTTGAAGATATAAAAAAATGTTGTTTTTTTTTGTTTTTGTATTTGTTGTTTATTTTCTAGAGGTCGTTGAAGTTGGTAACTTTAAAAAAAAGGTTGTATGTTGGTTTCTCGTCTCCAGCATTTTCAAGGCGTCTGAAAGTAAAAATCAAAGTGCATTCTTCAGTTGAGTAGTTGAGCACTCTACCTACGCAAATAATAAAAAAATAAAAACAACAAAAATGGCATGCGTTGAAAAACAAATTTACAAAAACCCCTTTTTTTGCAGAAATTCTTAGCCGTAAAAAACAAAATATAAAAGTTTCTCGGCTTTTTATAGGTAGAGTGCTTAACAAAGTCTATGATAATCACAACGAATCAAAATTCATCGCAATCGATCAAGCAGAACTCGAGATATCTTAGAAACCAATTTGAAAAAACTTGTTTCGAGAAAAACGAAAGCGATAAAAGATTTTGGTCTGTTTTTTTTCCTAAAAATTCTTAAAATAATCAATGTTTAAACTTTCATATGGCTGAATCGGCTATCCCCGCACCATATAATAACCCGCAAGCACTTTCATAAGCTATATTTCCGCTTGAACCGCGCAGTTTTTTTCACACACTGTAATAGTACCTTAAACCAGTAGTTCTTTCAGTAGTGAAGGGTTCCCCTTGATACAGATCTTAGCGTGGATGCTGTTCCGAATTGCACTTATAATCCTGCCTACTAGCATTTGCTTTATAAGTGCTATCAGCGCAGCATCCACCCCAAGCTCCGTCAGTGCATAAGTGAAAGGCTCTACCTTGACGTTGTTAAACGCACCTTCAATATGATGAATGCTCTTGCTCAATCGAAAAGTGGGTTTAGATTTTAAGTCTCATGTGGATATCTAGTAATCTCTGGAAAGTTTTAAGAAGGAAAAATGAGAGACTAAATGGTCTAAGGTCTTTTGGGTTAACATGTGAGCTTTTTCCTGCCTTAAGTATGAAAACTACCTTCACACATCTCAAGCGATTTGGGATGTGATTCAGGCCAAGACAGCTTTGGAAAATCATCAAAAGCAATTGGTTTATGATGTCGTAAGTTTTTATAATTTCGATTGGGGCTATACCGTCTGGTCCTGGTGACTTAAACCAGGACCATTATATATTTAATAAAAAATATATTAGGGGTATTCACACTGACTTGGGTAGTTGGGTACTGGTAGATTGATTACTTTTGATTACTGCGAGCACCCTTAACTGAAATTGAGTACTTTGTAGAAACAGCTGATGAGAGATGAATAACAGCTAGAAAAGAGTTGCCACCATATTATTCATGTCATTTTATGAGCTCAAAACTTAGAGTAATTTTTAACCTGAACTTTGCGGCATTTAATAATTTTTATCTGAAAAACTTTAAAATAACTCATTTTAACACATTTGTCTATTTTATTCACTTATAATTTGTTTACTTTGTTTAAGTTTTTTGTCAATTCAATTATTGCCTACTTTTGGAAAAGGTGGTAACCCATGAAAAAAGTACTCAATCAATCTACCCAAACAAATCATGGGGTCAGCTAGAGTAGATTGGTAGATGGATACTTGGGTAGAATGGCACTTTTACAAAAACAAAATGTATGGCATTTGCCAATCTACCCAGCTACCCAAGGCAGTGTGAATACCCCTATTTTATATTTTATATTTTATATTTTATATTTTATATTTTATATTTTATATTTTATATTTTATATTTTATATTTTATATTTTATATTTTATATTTTATATTTTATATTTTATATTTTATATTTTATATTTTATATTTTATATTTTATATTTTATATTTTATATTTTATATTTTATATTTTATATTTTATATTTTATATTTTATATTTTATATTTTATATTTTATATTTTATATTTTATATTTTATATTTTATATTTTATATTTTATATTTTATATTTTATATTTTATATTTTATATTTTATATTTTATATTTTATATTTTATATTTTATATTTTATATTTTATATTTTATATTTTATATTTTATATTTTATATTTTATATTTTATATTTTATATTTTATATTTTATATTTTATATTTTATATTTTATATTTTATATTTTATATTTTATATTTTATATTTTATATTTTATATTTTATATTTTATATTTTATATTTTATATTTTATATTTTATATTTTATATTTTATATTTTATATTTTATATTTTATATTTTATATTTTATATTTTATATTTTATATTTTATATTTTATATTTTATATTTTATATTTTATATTTTATATTTTATATTTTATATTTTATATTTTATATTTTATATTTTATATTTTATATTTTATATTTTATATTTTATATTTTATATTTTATATTTTATATTTTATATTTTATATTTTATATTTTATATTTTATATTTTATATTTTATATTTTATATTTTATATTTTATATTTTATATTTTATATTTTATATTTTATATTTTATATTTTATATTTTATATTTTATATTTTATATTTTATATTTTATATTTTATATTTTATATTTTATATTTTATATTTTATATTTTATATTTTATATTTTATATTTTATATTTTATATTTTATATTTTATATTTTATATTTTATATTTTATATTTTATATTTTATATTTTATATTTTATATTTTATATTTTATATTTTATATTTTATATTTTATATTTTATATTTTATATTTTATATTTTATATTTTATATTTTATATTTTATATTTTATATTTTATATTTTATATTTTATATTTTATATTTTATATTTTATATTTTATATTTTATATTTTATATTTTATATTTTATATTTTATATTTTATATTTTATATTTTATATTTTATATTTTATATTTTATATTTTATATTTTATATTTTATATTTTATATTTTATATTTTATATTTTATATTTTATATTTTATATTTTATATTTTATATTTTATATTTTATATTTTATATTTTATATTTTATATTTTATATTTTATATTTTATATTTTATATTTTATATTTTATATTTTATATTTTATATTTTATATTTTATATTTTATATTTTATATTTTATATTTTATATTTTATATTTTATATTTTATATTTTATATTTTATATTTTATATTTTATATTTTATATTTTATATTTTATATTTTATATTTTATATTTTATATTTTATATTTTATATTTTATATTTTATATTTTATATTTTATATTTTATATTTTATATTTTATATTTTATATTTTATATTTTATATTTTATATTTTATATTTTATATTTTATATTTTATATTTTATATTTTATATTTTATATTTTATATTTTATATTTTATATTTTATATTTTATATTTTATATTTTATATTTTATATTTTATATTTTATATTTTATATTTTATATTTTATATTTTATATTTTATATTTTATATTTTATATTTTATATTTTATATTTTATATTTTATATTTTATATTTTATATTTTATATTTTATATTTTATATTTTATATTTTATATTTTATATTTTATATTTTATATTTTATATTTTATATTTTATATTTTATATTTTATATTTTATATTTTATATTTTATATTTTATATTTTATATTTTATATTTTATATTTTATATTTTATATTTTATATTTTATATTTTATATTTTATATTTTATATTTTATATTTTATATTTTATATTTTATATTTTATATTTTATATTTTATATTTTATATTTTATATTTTATATTTTATATTTTATATTTTATATTTTATATTTTATATTTTATATTTTATATTTTATATTTTATATTTTATATTTTATATTTTATATTTTATATTTTATATTTTATATTTTATATTTTATATTTTATATTTTATATTTTATATTTTATATTTTATATTTTATATTTTATATTTTATATTTTATATTTTATATTTTATATTTTATATTTTATATTTTATATTTTATATTTTATATTTTATATTTTATATTTTATATTTTATATTTTATATTTTATATTTTATATTTTATATTTTATATTTTATATTTTATATTTTATATTTTATATTTTATATTTTATATTTTATATTTTATATTTTATATTTTATATTTTATATTTTATATTTTATATTTTATATTTTATATTTTATATTTTATATTTTATATTTTATATTTTATATTTTATATTTTATATTTTATATTTTATATTTTATATTTTATATTTTATATTTTATATTTTATATTTTATATTTTATATTTTATATTTTATATTTTATATTTTATATTTTATATTTTATATTTTATATTTTATATTTTATATTTTATATTTTATATTTTATATTTTATATTTTATATTTTATATTTTATATTTTATATTTTATATTTTATATTTTATATTTTATATTTTATATTTTATATTTTATATTTTATATTTTATATTTTATATTTTATATTTTATATTTTATATTTTATATTTTATATTTTATATTTTATATTTTATATTTTATATTTTATATTTTATATTTTATATTTTATATTTTATATTTTATATTTTATATTTTATATTTTATATTTTATATTTTATATTTTATATTTTATATTTTATATTTTATATTTTATATTTTATATTTTATATTTTATATTTTATATTTTATATTTTATATTTTATATTTTATATTTTATATTTTATATTTTATATTTTATATTTTATATTTTATATTTTATATTTTATATTTTATATTTTATATTTTATATTTTATATTTTATATTTTATATTTTATATTTTATATTTTATATTTTATATTTTATATTTTATATTTTATATTTTATATTTTATATTTTATATTTTATATTTTATATTTTATATTTTATATTTTATATTTTATATTTTATATTTTATATTTTATATTTTATATTTTATATTTTATATTTTATATTTTATATTTTATATTTTATATTTTATATTTTATATTTTATATTTTATATTTTATATTTTATATTTTATATTTTATATTTTATATTTTATATTTTATATTTTATATTTTATATTTTATATTTTATATTTTATATTTTATATTTTATATTTTATATTTTATATTTTATATTTTATATTTTATATTTTATATTTTATATTTTATATTTTATATTTTATATTTTATATTTTATATTTTATATTTTATATTTTATATTTTATATTTTATATTTTATATTTTATATTTTATATTTTATATTTTATATTTTATATTTTATATTTTATATTTTATATTTTATATTTTATATTTTATATTTTATATTTTATATTTTATATTTTATATTTTATATTTTATATTTTATATTTTATATTTTATATTTTATATTTTATATTTTATATTTTATATTTTATATTTTATATTTTATATTTTATATTTTATATTTTATATTTTATATTTTATATTTTATATTTTATATTTTATATTTTATATTTTATATTTTATATTTTATATTTTATATTTTATATTTTATATTTTATATTTTATATTTTATATTTTATATTTTATATTTTATATTTTATATTTTATATTTTATATTTTATATTTTATATTTTATATTTTATATTTTATATTTTATATTTTATATTTTATATTTTATATTTTATATTTTATATTTTATATTTTATATTTTATATTTTATATTTTATATTTTATATTTTATATTTTATATTTTATATTTTATATTTTATATTTTATATTTTATATTTTATATTTTATATTTTATATTTTATATTTTATATTTTATATTTTATATTTTATATTTTATATTTTATATTTTATATTTTATATTTTATATTTTATATTTTATATTTTATATTTTATATTTTATATTTTATATTTTATATTTTATATTTTATATTTTATATTTTATATTTTATATTTTATATTTTATATTTTATATTTTATATTTTATATTTTATATTTTATATTTTATATTTTATATTTTATATTTTATATTTTATATTTTATATTTTATATTTTATATTTTATATTTTATATTTTATATTTTATATTTTATATTTTATATTTTATATTTTATATTTTATATTTTATATTTTATATTTTATATTTTATATTTTATATTTTATATTTTATATTTTATATTTTATATTTTATATTTTATATTTTATATTTTATATTTTATATTTTATATTTTATATTTTATATTTTATATTTTATATTTTATATTTTATATTTTATATTTTATATTTTATATTTTATATTTTATATTTTATATTTTATATTTTATATTTTATATTTTATATTTTATATTTTATATTTTATATTTTATATTTTATATTTTATATTTTATATTTTATATTTTATATTTTATATTTTATATTTTATATTTTATATTTTATATTTTATATTTTATATTTTATATTTTATATTTTATATTTTATATTTTATATTTTATATTTTATATTTTATATTTTATATTTTATATTTTATATTTTATATTTTATATTTTATATTTTATATTTTATATTTTATATTTTATATTTTATATTTTATATTTTATATTTTATATTTTATATTTTATATTTTATATTTTATATTTTATATTTTATATTTTATATTTTATATTTTATATTTTATATTTTATATTTTATATTTTATATTTTATATTTTATATTTTATATTTTATATTTTATATTTTATATTTTATATTTTATATTTTATATTTTATATTTTATATTTTATATTTTATATTTTATATTTTATATTTTATATTTTATATTTTATATTTTATATTTTATATTTTATATTTTATATTTTATATTTTATATTTTATATTTTATATTTTATATTTTATATTTTATATTTTATATTTTATATTTTATATTTTATATTTTATATTTTATATTTTATATTTTATATTTTATATTTTATATTTTATATTTTATATTTTATATTTTATATTTTATATTTTATATTTTATATTTTATATTTTATATTTTATATTTTATATTTTATATTTTATATTTTATATTTTATATTTTATATTTTATATTTTATATTTTATATTTTATATTTTATATTTTATATTTTATATTTTATATTTTATATTTTATATTTTATATTTTATATTTTATATTTTATATTTTATATTTTATATTTTATATTTTATATTTTATATTTTATATTTTATATTTTATATTTTATATTTTATATTTTATATTTTATATTTTATATTTTATATTTTATATTTTATATTTTATATTTTATATTTTATATTTTATATTTTATATTTTATATTTTATATTTTATATTTTATATTTTATATTTTATATTTTATATTTTATATTTTATATTTTATATTTTATATTTTATATTTTATATTTTATATTTTATATTTTATATTTTATATTTTATATTTTATATTTTATATTTTATATTTTATATTTTATATTTTATATTTTATATTTTATATTTTATATTTTATATTTTATATTTTATATTTTATATTTTATATTTTATATTTTATATTTTATATTTTATATTTTATATTTTATATTTTATATTTTATATTTTATATTTTATATTTTATATTTTATATTTTATATTTTATATTTTATATTTTATATTTTATATTTTATATTTTATATTTTATATTTTATATTTTATATTTTATATTTTATATTTTATATTTTATATTTTATATTTTATATTTTATATTTTATATTTTATATTTTATATTTTATATTTTATATTTTATATTTTATATTTTATATTTTATATTTTATATTTTATATTTTATATTTTATATTTTATATTTTATATTTTATATTTTATATTTTATATTTTATATTTTATATTTTATATTTTATATTTTATATTTTATATTTTATATTTTATATTTTATATTTTATATTTTATATTTTATATTTTATATTTTATATTTTATATTTTATATTTTATATTTTATATTTTATATTTTATATTTTATATTTTATATTTTATATTTTATATTTTATATTTTATATTTTATATTTTATATTTTATATTTTATATTTTATATTTTATATTTTATATTTTATATTTTATATTTTATATTTTATATTTTATATTTTATATTTTATATTTTATATTTTATATTTTATATTTTATATTTTATATTTTATATTTTATATTTTATATTTTATATTTTATATTTTATATTTTATATTTTATATTTTATATTTTATATTTTATATTTTATATTTTATATTTTATATTTTATATTTTATATTTTATATTTTATATTTTATATTTTATATTTTATATTTTATATTTTATATTTTATATTTTATATTTTATATTTTATATTTTATATTTTATATTTTATATTTTATATTTTATATTTTATATTTTATATTTTATATTTTATATTTTATATTTTATATTTTATATTTTATATTTTATATTTTATATTTTATATTTTATATTTTATATTTTATATTTTATATTTTATATTTTATATTTTATATTTTATATTTTATATTTTATATTTTATATTTTATATTTTATATTTTATATTTTATATTTTATATTTTATATTTTATATTTTATATTTTATATTTTATATTTTATATTTTATATTTTATATTTTATATTTTATATTTTATATTTTATATTTTATATTTTATATTTTATATTTTATATTTTATATTTTATATTTTATATTTTATATTTTATATTTTATATTTTATATTTTATATTTTATATTTTATATTTTATATTTTATATTTTATATTTTATATTTTATATTTTATATTTTATATTTTATATTTTATATTTTATATTTTATATTTTATATTTTATATTTTATATTTTATATTTTATATTTTATATTTTATATTTTATATTTTATATTTTATATTTTATATTTTATATTTTATATTTTATATTTTATATTTTATATTTTATATTTTATATTTTATATTTTATATTTTATATTTTATATTTTATATTTTATATTTTATATTTTATATTTTATATTTTATATTTTATATTTTATATTTTATATTTTATATTTTATATTTTATATTTTATATTTTATATTTTATATTTTATATTTTATATTTTATATTTTATATTTTATATTTTATATTTTATATTTTATATTTTATATTTTATATTTTATATTTTATATTTTATATTTTATATTTTATATTTTATATTTTATATTTTATATTTTATATTTTATATTTTATATTTTATATTTTATATTTTATATTTTATATTTTATATTTTATATTTTATATTTTATATTTTATATTTTATATTTTATATTTTATATTTTATATTTTATATTTTATATTTTTTATTTTTTATTTTTTATTTTTTATTTTTTATTTTTTATTTTTTATTTTTTATTTTTTATTTTTTATTTTTTATTTTTTATTTTTTATTTTTTATTTTTTATTTTTTATTTTTTATTTTTTATTTTATATTTTATATTTTATTTTTTATATTTTATATTTTTATTGATTTTTATTGAGACACCGGGCGTGGCTTCGCCCATGTAAGCCAAATTTTTGAAACAGATTATCTAAGTTAACGAGTGTGCCTTAGCACACTCGAAAAAATTAAAGTTGGGAGCACACTCGAAAATTTAAGTGGGTGACTTCTTGATCTGGTTTTTTGGTTTGGCTGGGTTGATCTGGATTTGAGGTTTGGCCGAGACTGGGAAAATGAATTCTTGTAGTAAGTTTTCTCCAAATAACATAGCAGACAGCTGCAAGAATTGACAAGAGGACTCCATCAGCGATAAGGGATGAGTGAAAATTTCGTCCAAGCTTCTGGAGATGGTGGATATTCGCTATACTGAGCCCGTGAATGTAGTCTAAGTTCAGCTTGAGACCGTTGCTCGTTAGATTTACAAGTGCGGGTGGAAATGCTTATACATACTGGCTGATCTGCTGGCTGATCTCCCTTGAAAGTTAGAAAGGAAAAGTGTGATTTCGTCAATCAGCTCGATTATTTTGTTATTGTTTGGTTCAAAATGACATCTTGCATCACCGCCTCTCAATAGTCTTGCCAAGCATCCGTCTTCAGAGAGTTTATTTAAGGATTTTGTAGAGCAGATTGATGTGTTGCTTATGGAAGGATATGGACAATCTTCTTTCAGGCCAAATATTTCCTGTTGGTTTATTAGGATTTTTTTGTAACTTAGTTCAACGTGTTGCCCATTTAGTATAGCTGCTCGCGTTATTAACATGCGATAGCTTTCCCATTTTACCTAAGGCATTGACAGCACATACAAGAGCATTGTTCCATTAGAGTAGACCGATGCTGACCCATATTCAATAGCTTCGATGACATTTTGGTATGGTAATGAGGCCTCTTCAATTATTAATCGGTTGATTTCCTCTCGATCCAGTAGATTCGTGTTGACGATACCAGTTTTCGCCATTTGGCAGGCCCGCACTACTTCCGATACCTGTTCCTTCAGGATTAGTACCTTACTTATATCCAGCAGCTCCAGATTTTCTTCGCTTACGTTTTTACTAATAGCATTTATGTGAGCCATCATTTCGTTAGCCTTCCCAATTGCCTCACGAGTGGACTTGAAGATTTTTTCGTTCACCAGATATTGTTGGTTATTATTGGTAATGATCTCATTCTGACTGCTTAAGATGTTGTCCCAGTCTATGGCGTCTGGTGAGCCAGCTAACCATTTCCACGCAGAGCCTATCCAATTAATTGAGCGTGCCTTTCTAGTTTTTGTCGTCTGCAATTCGTCAAGACGCAACCCAGTTTGGTTTAGATGGAATTGTAGTACTGATCTGATAGCTTCGTTTTTCACCTCATAATGCGCTGACTTAGTTAATTTCATCAAGGCAGTGTTGAAGTAGTCGAGGTCAATCATGTGAATAAGGTTGAAGTGTCCGTTAACGATCCAGCCACGCCCATGCTCAATTGCCACCAAGGGAGAATTGTAGCTGTAGATGTTGAAGCCGGAAACTCCGGATACTAAGAGAAATCTATCCTACAACAGTTAAAAGATAAAGATTTATATTAAACTTCATACCATTATTAAATTATATTTTGTTTTAATCCTACCCAGAAGGGAATGGTCATGTATAGGAATGTGTTTTAGAATGCACCACTCCTATGAACTATACATTCCAGAACGCATGATTTTTTACACGGCGATGTCATAGGAAAATCATGCATCCCTTTTTGCATTCCTAAAGAATGCAAGAAATATCATATAATTTTATCATGAATAAAATCCTTGCTCATAAAATATGTGATTTTTCCTACATGGCTAAAGAATGTATTTTAAAGTGAATGCTTTTCGCGTCCTTTTTTATAATTTATTCTATTTGTAGTTATAACAGAAAAAGTAAATGACACTTGCTTTTTTTTCAAATTTCACAGTTTCTAATTTACAGTTTTTTTCACTGACAAAAAAACTAAAAGTAAACAATACTTTCATTCAAAATAAAAAAAGTTCGCATTCTATGATATTTTACTCGGTCATGTAAGTCATGTATTCCACATTTTCCTTCTGGGTATTTAAGGAGTATTTTTGACAAATTCACAGGCTTTTCTTTCCACAAGCAATCTTGCTTGCGTCAGTAGTTATGTAAAAAGTTTTCTCAAAATCTGGGTATTGAAGAATTTGAGGAGACAGCAGTGCTGTCTTTAGGTGTTGAAAAGCTTGCTCACAGTCTGTAGACCATATGAAAGGTTGTTTTTTTTTTTGTTAATTTAGTTAAATGGACAGAAAAAAATTTTGTATAAAGCGTCTGTAGTAATTACAGAAAGCTACAAACCGACGAACTTCATCGCCATTCTTTGGTCTGGGGAAGTTTTTAATTGAATCGTATTTGCTACTGTCTGGTAAAATACCTTTGTCGGTACATTTATGTCCTAAATATGTAACTTCAGACCTGAAGAATGAACATTTATCTGGATGTAATTTTAAATTATTTTCTCTGCATCTTTGAAATACTGTTTCTAAATTTTTAATCATGTGTTTGATTGAGCAGCCGGTGACAATTACGTCATCCATGTATATAAAAGTTTTTGAAGATGATAAACCTGTAAAAGCTAGATTCATCATTCTTTGAAAAGAATTTGGTGCTACTTTTAAACCATAGGGTAAACGTGTGAAACGAAATGAACCGTTTTCTGTTGAGAACGAAGTTATATCTCGAGATTTTTCGTGTAATCCAATTTGATGGAAACCAGAGGTTAAATCCAAACAGCAGAAAAATTTTGCTCTTCCGAGTTGGTCTAAAATATCCTCAATTCTAGGTAACGGAAATTTGTCTGCTATTAGCTTTTTATTTATTTGTCGGTAATCGACTACTAAACGCCATCTTTTTTCAGGATTATTGGGTAATGATTTCTTTGGTACCAACAAAATAGGGCTGTTATAATTGGATGCTGATGGTTCGACGATTCCATCTTGTTGAAGTTTATCAACTTGCCTTAAAATTTCATTTTTTTGTGAGTGTGGTGTCCGATAATTTTTAATGTAGACAGGATTATTATCAGACACTCTTAATTTTTGTGTGTAAAAGTTGTTTGTACTTATCTTATTACTTTCTAATGCAAAGATATCGATATATTTGGAACATAATTGGGTTAATTCTGATTTAGCAATTTCAGGGAAATTTTTCGTTAATTTCTGCAATATAGTTTGTTTCTCCATTTTGTCAACATTGGATGTGTTAAAAATTTCATAATCAGATAGCTTTAAATGCTTAATTGATACATTACTTAAAAACTTATTTTTAGTATTTGTGTTTATAATTCTTACATATGGAAAATCTTTAGATACTATGCAGCCAGCTACATACACACCATCTTGTACTGTTTGACTGGGTATAACCAGATTAGTATCTTCGCTATTAATTTGTATAGCTCTGAAAACCTCAGCGCGTGCGGGTAGTGTAATGGCACTATCGTTTATACGTTCAAGTAGAGGGATATTTATGGGATAATTTAAATTGCATGGTCTTAACGAAAGTAAATTCGAGTTTGTATCCTGACCATATTGAATAATAACATTGTATGTTTTTAGAAAATCTAAACCTAATATACCTTGAAATGGTATTGGAAAATTATCTGGAATTACATGAAACTTATGCGGAATTATAAAGTTTTTGAATTTTAAATCAATTTTAACTGTCCCTAAAGATTTAATAGTACCTTCTCCTATTCCAGTTATTTGAATAATATTTTGCTTGTTAAAATTAGATGAATTGAGCGGATTGGTTTTGATGAGTGAGACATCCGCTCCGGTATCTACTAGAAATGTGTTTAGATTTTTGTTAGTAGATGTATGAATTTCAATAAAACTACTTAAATTGAGATTTAAGTGGAAAATTGATGCTGCCCCCCAAATTTTGGTTTTGGGCGGAAATCTCGTTTTCCGAGATTTCCTGCATCAATCTTACACGTCCTCTGTTTTGATAACGGTTTGATTGATTTCTATAGTTGTTACTTTGACTACCACGTCGCCAATTATTACTGTTATTATTGTTATTATGATTATTGATCTGACGCCAGCCTTGGCCTTGGCCACGCCCGCGGTAATTATGGAGTCCGCTATTTCTATAGTTCGAATTAGAAGGGTCATGTCGCTTAAAATAGAATACCGAAGAATTTGAAGTTGAAGCTTCGGTGCTAGCTTCTACGAATTTTGAAACAACTTCATTTAAGGAAGTGAAGTTTCCTGTTTTAATAATGAGTTTGACCTCATCACTTGCTGCGTTTTTAGCAAATGCTTTAGTTGCGTTTTGAATTATTAATTTCTCAGCAATATTTTGTGGGTAACCTTCCCGTATGTAGGCTCCATCTAATTTTTTTGTGAGTTCTTGTATTTCCTCAGCAAATGTGGTAGCTGATTTTGCTTGCTGTTTTATGTTCATTAGTTTTGAACATAGTAATTCAGATGATTCACCTTTTATATAAGATTGCAATTTATTTTTAATATCCTGTATTGTATTTTCGTTAGTAATTAAATTTCTGGCCTGTCCCTTTAATTTAGTTTTTATAACCTCAATAGCGATCAACTCGTGTGTATCTGTTCGTGTCATGATGTTTGT
The DNA here is from genome assembly GCA_958299015.1 of Tetanocera ferruginea. Taxonomy (NCBI): domain Eukaryota; kingdom Metazoa; phylum Arthropoda; class Insecta; order Diptera; family Sciomyzidae; genus Tetanocera; species Tetanocera ferruginea. The sequence continues at coordinate 52,662,271 of OY282644.1, read as the reverse complement.
TTCTTCGTCTGATTCTGTCTGATCACTATCGTCCGTCTCTGTTATTTGCTCATCTATCTCGCAACTAAGAGTTAGCGGTACTTTTATATTAATATTATGATTGTGAAATATTTTTATTAACTTGTCTCTTAATTTGTGAAAGATCTCATTTGCTTGTTCCTTGTGAACTGTTGAGTATCTGTCATATTGTCCGTGTAATGTCGCTCTAATAGTATTGAAAGTTTCAATTAAAATTGTAATATGTTTATTAAGTGTTTCTGTTTTTATTTTCCTATTCTGACTTAAACATTTAGATGATTGTGTAAATGTAGACTCTAACGGCTCTAAACTTTTTAAAATATTTTCCCATTGCATACTTTTGGATACATAACAATTTAATTATAAAAATATGGTTCTATAATTATTAATATATACTTAAAATCATATCATACATACTCGTTGCTTATTTTTTTTTTTTTTTGGATTTTGTTGTTATATTCTTGGTTGCTGTTGTCTATCGCGTGCAATGTTGTTTACGCCTTTATTTATTGCTCTCTGAATGTATTTAATTATAAAGATGATCGCTATTATTATTGATAGGATTATAAACAAAATTTCTGTGCTATTTATATTGTCCATTTTGTTTGAAATTTCGTCACTGTTTGCTTTCACCGTTTGTAGTTTTGCTATTAGTTCCTTCGTTTCCTTTTCTTCCACCGTTTTTCCTACTTCGTATCCAGCAAAAATGATCGGGATTGTAGAAAGGATTCTTTTCCACCACGACATTTTTAGTTGTTTAATCCGTCCTTTGGTTGTCTAGTCCTTTAATAACGTTTTTCTCATATCGTTGGCGGTCACTCCGGCATAGCTCTTCCGCTTTGTTGGCAGTTACTACTGGCTGTTTTGCTTTTATAAATTAATGTTTACTTATTTTAACATTAAATGTTTATTCTTTTCTCTTGGTTATTTTAGTTACTTTTAGTGAATTTGCTTTAGTCACTTTATAATTGTTTATTTATTTAAACATTAAATGTTTATTCTTTTTTTTTTTTTTTTCGTTTTATTTTGGTCACTTTTAATGAATCACTTTAAGTTAGAACATTTTATTCAAAGAACTATAGTCATTAAACTGGAACTATTGTCACGGTCGCCATGTTGTGTTTATAAAATAACTAGTCGGCTCGATGTTCGTTTTAAGACTGAATTTATTTATTATCATTCTTTCTTACAATAATGTTTTACATGAAATCTTAAAGCTAAGCAAATTTGGAAGTAAGGGAAAATACACCGCTTTGTGATTCATGCCGAATGCTTTAAAAGCTATATGATACCTATAGCAACCATGTAAGGGTTACTCAAGTGCATTGTGACATTTAAAAATAATACTTATTCAGCTTGACTCTTTGGCAATATCAAAGTGTCAAGTGGTGATTATTTAGCAAAGTTTAACGTGAGTCATTTTAGTTGTGTATTTTCACTACAGGTCTATTGTTTGCAATATAAGCTTGGTTTTTTTATTATTGAGTTTAATCGGCAGATTGAAATTTTTCCAATTAAGATTAAGGTTTTGACCTTTATGAAACCTGTGAATTTGTCCAAATATTTCAATTCTTAAAATAAATAGTTAGGTAAGTTAAGATAAACTAAGATTTACATATAAATGTTTTATTTCTAAAAACTTTAATTCAAGCGTGTTAATATTTTGTGCTTTCAATTTAATATTTATAACATTTTGTGCTTTCATATTTTTAATATAGTATTTTGTGCTTTCAATTGAATATTTGTAATATTTTGTGCTTTAAATTTAATATTTGTAACATTTTGTGCTTTCAATTTAATATAGTATTTTGTGCTTTCAATTGAATATTTGTAATATTTTGTGCTTTAAATTTAATATTTGTAACATTTTGTGCTTTCAATTTAATATTTGTAATATTTTGTGCTTTTATATTTTTAATACAGCATTTTGTGCTTTTATTAAATTGTTTGTAATATTTTGTGCTTCATTGTGCTCAAATTTATTACCCTTGTGCCTTTTAAATTTTGTTGGTTGTGATTTAAAGACTTCCCCTTTTTCTAGCATATTTTGTGCCATATTACTCTTCTATTGAGTGCCAGAGCTTTTTATTTGTATTTTATGAATTTTCCTACCTGTGTCTGTCTCAACTGTTACCCTATTATTTTTCCGGATTTTTTCTTTTTTATAGAGAGCTTTTTGCTTTCCTTTGATTTGTTTGTCCCTAACGAATACAACTTCGCCTTGTTGAAACTGTCTTTCCCTTTTCCTTTTCTTATTAAGTCGGAGGTTTCTTGTTTCTTGGTTGTTCCTAATATGTTCCCTAATATCTTTGTGAACCCTAACACGAAAATCGCTCAGTTGTTGGTAGTTTATCCTTTGCGTTCGATTAAAGAAAATGTCGCTGGGTTTCTTTCTCGTTACTGAGTGTATCGTGTTGTTATAACGATCAACAGCGATATATAGTAGTTCCTTTGGACGAGTTTCTCTAATTTCTTTGCGAATACAACGATATATTTCGCTAAGAGTTGAATGGAATTTTTCGACCTGGCCATTCACCTCACTCCTTTGTACAGGAGTTTGATATAGTTCTATACCCAGACCTCTAATATAATTTGATACTAACGGACTCAAGAACCCTCTCTCATTATCCGTTACTATAATTTTTGGTGTTGTAAAGTAGTGAATGACTTTTGCTAGTTTGGACCGGATTGAAGTAGATGATTTATTTTTAATGTGGAACAGTTTCGCAAATTTGGAAGACTTGTCTATGCAAGATAGGAATTTGTGACCCTGAATTTCAAATATGTCGATTTGAATTATTTCAGCGGGATAACTGGGAACTGGTGTGTCCTTAAGCGGTGGAACTGGTGGATGTCTGTCGTATTTGTTCAGTAAACAAACCTCACATGCTGCAGTGATCCTCTTAATGCGGCTTGCCATCTTGGTAAAATAGTATTTTTCAAGGATTTGCTCCTTATTTTTACGCGGATTTCGATGAGCTCTTCTGTGTTCGTTATCGATAATTTCGTGAATTCTTTCTTCTATGCTCACGTCTTCTACCACTCTTTGAGTTATTCGGATTTTGTAGAGTAAAAAATGTTCGAGATAAATGTCCTGAAGTAGCTGTATTCGGTTTTCTGGAATTTTGATTCCATTGATGACTGAAGGGTTAAGGCGCTCTTTTAGTGTTTTGGTTAATATGTCCTTTTCTATTGTAGTCATGGCAACATAATGTCGCATGAAGCCAGGGTGTGGAGTTTCCGTTAAAATGGTTCCATTTCCTTCTCGAATTATAATTTGATTTCGGAAAACATTCAATGGAACTTCTACATGAGGAATAAGATCTGATGCATCTCACTGGCTGTTTCTGTTGTGGAATCTATATTAGCACCTGTTATCGCAGCTCTTAGGTAATCACCTGCCTCGCTAGCTGTTTCAGTTGTTGAACCGTCGTCGGGAACCGGAGAAGCTGTTATATGGTTTATCTGGCACTGCAATCTTGATAGAGCGTCTGCCACAGAATTTGATTTACCGGGTGTGTAAATCAATTCGTGGTTATACTCTTCGATTCTGGCTTTCCATCTCTTCAATTTTGCGTTGTAGTTTCTGCTTCCTAACGCAAATGTGAGAGGCTGATCGTCAGTAAAAATTTTCACCTTCTTTGCACCATATAAATAAGATCTCAAGTTGTCCAAAGCCCAGACTATGGCTAACATTTCCTTCTCATTCGTGGCGTAGTTCTCTTCAGTCTTGCTCAATGATCGTGATATAAAAGCGATGGGTCGATCTTTGCCAGGCTCACCTTGAGACAAAACTCCTCCAATGGCGTAGTTCGATGCGTCTGTAGTTAAATTAAAAGTTTTTTCGAAATCAGGAAATGCAAGAATATCCGATGAAATCAACAATTTTTTTGGTCATCAAATGCCTTTAAACCATCTTTGTCTAATTTAATTCGTATATTTCTCGACTGATTGGCCTTCACCTGTGCATTTTCACCTCTGGTGAGGTTTGTTAAAGGTATTGCGACCTTAGCGTACTCCCGAATAAATCTACGGTAGTATGAGGTCACCCCTAAAAAACTTTTCAATTCTTTCAACGTTTGTGGTGGTGGAATAACTTAAATTGCCCTAACCTTTGAAGAATCAGGTTTAATGCCATCTGATGTGATCACATATCCAAGAAATTCCACCTCTGTCCTCATAAACTTAGTTTTTTCCATATTAACGCGTAGGTTAGATTCAGATAGTCTTCTGAACACAGTGTCGACATTCCTCAGATGTTCTTTCAAATCCTTACCAAAGACGATTATATCGTCGATGTACACATAGCAAATTTTTCCTATGTACTCCTTCAGTACATCGTCAATCATCCTCTGGAATATGGCGGGAGCATTTTTCAACCCGAACGGAAGTCTCATAAATTCATACTTCCCATTCAGAGTTGAGAATGCGGTTTTGGTATATCCGATTCCTTCATCGAGATCTGGTGGAACCCTGACGTCAAATCGATCGTCGTAAAATATTTAGTATAGCCTAGGCTCGCTAAAGTTGTGTTTATGTCTGGAATTGGATATGCGTCAGACTCTGTAACAGCATTTAATCGTTTGAAATCTATGACCATCCTATATTGTTTCTCCCCAGAAGGCTTGGGTTTTTTCGGAACAACCCATATTGGAGAATTATATGGGCTCTTTGATGGACGAATTATGCCTTCCTCGAGTAATTCAGAAATCTGTATTTCCACCTCATCCCTCATATTAACAGGGTAAGGATACGATTTGGTATATATGGGTTCCGAAGTTGTTGTTTTTATTTCCGCTTTAACAGCGGTTTTGATGCAGCATCTAATGGCTGAAACAACTCCGGATATTTGTCAATCAAAGAGTTGATAGCGGTCAATGCTTCCTTCGGTGCACCAGCAATTTCAAGGTGGTGGATGCCACCAACTTCCATATTTTTCAGGGGTATTTTAATGTTATCTTGTATTGTAAGTGTGTGGTTTTTCCTATCAATAACGGCCTCGAGTTGTTTTAAGGTATCATCACCTATTATACCGTCAAACGAATCGAGTCCTGAGAGCACATAGAACGTTATTAAGGCATCACAGCCCACATTTTGGAAAAACCTACCAGAAACTTTTTTGGTGATATATATTAAGGCGCCTCAAAAAAAAAAGTGGTCCGGGTCACCTCCTGAAAACAAACTTTGGTTTATTTTATGATGATTCCCAAAATATTGCAACTCTAGCTTTAGCCGTTCGTGAGCTGGAATGGTTTGAAATAACCTCTAAAAAAAATAAAAATAAAATAAAATGCATTTTTATAAAAGTGCTTATAAGGGTTAATTAACGACAGAAATGAAAAGCAGCATTCAGTACCTTTCCAATGATACAACGGAATGGTAAATCAGGCTATAAATGGGGAAGTTATATATATTTTTATAAAAACTGCATTAAAAAAATTGAAAAAATCACTGCAAATAACTCAATAACTAAGTGTGTGGGCAGATTTAAAACAAAATAAAAAACAAAACTATGTAATTCATCGATTTACACTATTTGCGACAATTTTTTTGACCGAAGGTAGTATGGTATAAATAGTATTAATCAAAAACGCGATTTTTAGAGGTTATTTCAAACCATTCCAGCTCACGAACGGCTAAAGCTAGAGTTGCAATATTTTGGGAATCATCATAAAATAAACCAAAGTTTGTTTTCAGGAGGTGACCCGGACAACTTTTTTTTCCTCCATACAAGTTGAGGCGCCTTAATATATATAGGCCCTGCTGCAGTGTTAACAGAGAAGGAGGGATCTACTGGGGTTGAACCAGCTGATAAGCTAGTACTGACGAAGTTTTTATTCGCCCCAGTATCAATTAAAAATGACAGTGGCTTACTATTTCCTATCTGGCAATTGAGGTACGGTATATTTTCTTTCATACAAAAAATGCTGGTGGGCCGTCTGACATAAAATTTGATTCTTCTGCCTCTAAACCCTGATATTCGTTTTCACTCTTTCTCGTCTGCAGGTTGTGAAGCCTTGGCTGCTTCGGTATTGCCCCTGAGGTGGAGGAGGCTTTTCTTTTGAACACATTATTGTTCGAGGGCCGGTTCATGTAGTTGACCTGTTTTGTCTGAATAGATCCATCGACTTCCATTCTTTCGACAGGCTTAGGTGCAAATGATCGATTTGAATGCGGCGCGTATCCCCTGTAATTTCCCTGAAATTTATTGTTATTATGCCTAATTCCCCAATTGTTGTTAAATCGTGGTCTAGGGGGAAGGGGTGGACGCTGTTCTCCACGAGTCAAGCTACTTACGGGAACTACCACTCTATTTGGAGTATTCATGTGGATGATTTTATTTCTTAGAGTTAGGTTCTGCATATTCAGACAGGAAGAATACGCTTCGGGCAGAGTTCGAGGTCTCTGCACTATCAGCATCCGCGACAAATCGGTATCTAGACCTCGAATAAAAACGTCTAGAGCTCTATTCCTGTATGTTTCGGTCAGGACATCCACGGTTTCCTGCGAGTAGAAATCGCACCTTATTTTGTTCATTATTAGTGAAAGCTGATGATTCACTGTGGCTTAGAATTCATCAAGCTTCGATCCCTTCTGCACCAACTGATTCAGAACCGCCTCTGAGCCTATTTCTACCTGCCCAACTCGTCCTTAGATTCTTCGAAGTTCCTGTTCTAAACCAATCCCGTGGTTTTCTATTCCTCCCAAGCGCGTTTCGATTCTTCTAATTTGCTCTAGTAGAGCTTGATACCCCATTTAATTCATTAACCTTTGTAGTAATGGCGTCCATGGCACAAAAATATTTTAAAATGTTTTTTGAGGAAAATGGTCAATAAATCACTCACCGTTTATTTTGTTGAGAGTCCGCTCCTAGTCTTCTTGTAAACGCTAGTCTTCTTGAATTTTATTAATCGCAACCAATTTAATTGCAACAATCACAAGCACAGTAGTAATATCTTTTTACTATTTTCAATTTTTCTTTACTTTTGAATACTTTATTATGTTTTTTTTTAAAAAAGATTTTTGTGTTTTTTTTTTTTTTTTTGCACAATCTTAAGGGACTCTTTCTTATTTGCACACAAATTCAGATTTTTTATTTATTCTTATGTATCGCACAATTTTTCAAAAGTTTTTTTTAAGAATCTTATATAATTTTCCGTTTGTTTTCTTTTTTGTTTTTTTTTTTTTGCACAAGTCTTTTAGGATTTTTATTCTTATAGGACAATTTTTTCTTAATTTTCTTGCACAAGTTTTTATAGATTTTTTAGAAAATTTTGCACAGTTTTTTATGATTTTATTTTCGCACACAACTTTTTGTTTGTTTCTTTGCACAATAATTTCAGTCTTCTTACGCTTTTAAATAATCCTGTAATGGAAAAAAAAAACATAAAAATTAATTAATTTTGTGAATTCCTACCGTGTTCTTACGGGAACGGTGACATGTGCCACAAACACACATCTTCAAATGAGGTCAAGGAAGGGTCATGTGATCTGGTTTAATCGTCTGCAATTAGATTGCAGGCAACCTACTAAGGCATGACTTGCTTCACAACGAAGATTTGGACCATAAGGAATCTTCAGTGTGTTCCCATGTGAACACTGAAAAATATATTGCAGGATCACAAACCCGTTAACCAATTGGCCGAATCGTGGAGGAGCACCGGACTAGGTGTATAGGTGCGCGATGTCCTCCAGCCAATATAAATGTTGCAACTACCCCAGCTGGCCTTTGCAAGTTCCTTTCGTGATCTCTGCTAGTGATCTTATGTTTACAAGCAGAAAGTGATTGAACTTTTTATTTTATTAAGCTGGAGTGCAGCTAGTTTTTTTTATGTTATCGTCAAATTTTTTAGTGTATTTTTAATTTACTCATCAAGGAAACTGATTTGTGATCCTTACCACTGGTGGGGGGAATCTCAAGGTTTTATTGATGTTCCCGTGTCTTCAAAGCTCCTTATCTCGGGTGGGGGGAAGCTTTATATTATAGCACGAGTTTTTTTATTCATCGAGGAAACTAATAAGAGACCCTTACCACTGGTGGGGGGAATCTCTACGTTTTCCTGATGTTACCTGTGTTGCAAAACCCCTTACCACGGGTGGGGGGAAGTTTTGCAACACAAGCTATTTTTTATTTTATGAAATTTTAACGTAACTTGTTTGTTCACCTATCACAGGGATGTTGCAAAGGTTCAGCTGTTCTAAGGTCACTGTTGCAAAAGGATCCCACATTTAAGGGAGTCTTTTTCCAGGAACCCACATTTGAAGTGGGTCCCTGCTCGGGCGCCAGTTAACGAGTGTGCCTTAGCACACTCGAAAAAATTATAGTTGGGAGCCGGCCACTGGCTCTTTGTCCTCTTAGGTGACAAAACAAGAGTGCATGCAAGTTCTTATTTTAGCTACCAGCTAAACTATTTGATAATTTGTCTTAACCTAATTCGCTGACGATGCGCTTCCCACAGGTTGAATCGCCGACGTCGCTTCAGCGACGTTCTCATGCTGAGGTGACCGTGGCTGCGAGGATCGTGTTACACCTGCATGCGCGTGGCTGGCTGATATCGCAAATTAGGCTGTCTGGCGCACGTTAACTTCTATGAAAGTAAAATAAGATCACTCATATTTATGATATTTGCCAAAGAACAATGCAACAGTTTTTAAACTTTTAAGTGCTGATGCTTAATTTCAACATAAAATTAAGAATTCTGTTTAGCTTGTCCTAGGGAGACAAGGGGCGATCTTCACATGGCAACGTGTCTGATTGCCTCAACTTGGCGAGGCCAGCATTATCCATGTCGAAATCGTCTCAAGTCGACTCAAAACCTCCGCGTGGTGTCTCCTGGAAACGTCAAAAACTATCACCCGATAAACTTTGGCGGCTAATTTGAGCGGCGAGGTCTCCTCTAGACTATAAACTTGAGGGGTCCCTTCAAGACCTTAAAAATGGAATGTGCGTAGGATTTGGGTCCCAACCACATTATAACTTCCCAATGAAAACAAAATCAGCCTCGGATATGAACCCCAACTACGTTGACGACCACCGCAAACGAAAAACGGATAATGATTTACGGATATGCACCTGGAATGTCCGGACCCTTTATAGGGAAGGTGCCACCGTCCAACTGGCGGAAGCCCTCGAAAAAATAAAGGCTGACATCACCGCCATCCAGGAGATGCGATGGAAAGGACAAGGCTGCTCTAAGAGAGCAGACTGCGATATCTACTACAGCTGCCATGCGGAGAAGCGCGAATTTGGATGCGGATTCGTCGTAAGTCGAAAACTACGCCATCTTGTTTCCCGGTTCACACCTGTGAACGTAAGGCTGGCGACAATCCGCGTCAAGGCGAAATTCTTCTACATCAGCCTAATTTGCGCACATGCCCCGACGGAGGAAAAGGACGATGCTGTCAAGAACACCTTCTCCTAGAGGACGTGTATGATCGCTGCCCGGCCCACGACGTAAAAATAGTTCTTGGCGATGTTAACGCGAAGGTCGGAAAAGAAGGCATCTTTGGCTCCACTGTCGGTCAGTTCAGTCTCCACGAGACCACTTCGAACAACGGTCTAAGACTGATCGACTTCGCCGCGGCGCGAAACATGGTAGTTAGTAGCACCAGATTCCAACACCCCGATATCCAAAAGGCAACCTGGCTGTCCCCGGATCAAAAAACGCGAAACCAAATTGATCATGTTGTGATCGACGGAAGGCACGCTTCAAGTGTACTGGATGTGTGCACATTTCGGGGGGTCAATATTGACTCCGACCATTATCTTGTTGCAGCCAAGATCGGCATGCGATTGTGCAATGCGAAGAATGTACGCACAGGTGTGCAACGAAAGCTTGATGTCGATAAGCTGCTATCACAACGGACCGCCGAGGCCTACTCCGCTCAACTCTCGGTTAACCTCAACCAACCTTACTCTTACCTCGACGACGCTGGCGGACTTTGGGCGCATATATCCCACTCCATGCGCACTGCTGCTGAAGAAGTCATTGGTTTTCGGCGCCCGCAACCTCGCAACCAATGGTATGACCAGGAGTGTCGCGACGCGACAGCAGCAAAATACGCCGCATATAAAAAGACGCTGCAGTCAGCTGCAACGCGAGCCATGCACGAAAACTATCGCGATAAGAGGAAGGAAGAGAGATGCCTTTTCAGACGTAAAATAGAGAGCAAGAAAAGCGTGAGCGAGAACAAATTGAGGTATACCAGGGCAAGAAGGATGCTCGAAAATTCTACCAGCAGGTTAAGCGTCTAACCCAAGGTTTCAAGCCCGGAGCATCCACTTGTAGAGATGAGAATGGTGATCTGGTTTCAGATACGCAGTGCGCATTGAAATTATGGAGACATCAACTCATCAGCAAAATATGGCTAGCGGAAAGCATGCCCGACGATTGGAATCTCAGTGTGCTTTGTCCTATACTTAAGAAAGGAGACCCGACAATCTGCGCCACCTACCGAGGTATCAGTCTTATTTCCATCGCATACAAGGTTCTTTCGAGCGTATTGTGTGAAAGATTGAAGCCGCATACCAAAACACTGATTGGACCTTATCAGAGTGGCTTTCGTCCTGGCAAGTCCACCATACACCAGATTTTTACACTACGCCAAATTCTGGAGAAAACTCACGAAAACCAAATCGACACCCATCATATCTTTGTTGATTACAAAGCTGCGTTCGAAAGCCTGATTCGGGATTGCCTGTACGCAACAATGTCTGAGTTCGGTATACCTGCAAAGTTGATAAGGCTCTGCAAGATGACGTTGAGCAATACATGCAGCTCCGTCAAGGTAGGAAATGACCTCTCCGAAACCTTTAATACCGAACGAGGTTTCAGACAAGGCGACCCGCTATCATGCGATCTTTTCAATATCATCATGGAGGGGATCCTACGAAAGGCAGGTGTACATCGAAATGGTACCATTTTCTACAAAGGTGTCCAGCATCTTGCGTATGCTGATGATATCGATATCATCGGCAGAACCAAGAGAGATGTAACCGCTGCTTTCGCCGCTATCGAAAAGGAATCAGCCAAAGTGGGTTTGACGGTGAACGAGGGCAAAACAAAGTACATGCTGTCTGCAAATAGGGAAGTGCGGCGTCTAGGCTCCCATGTTACAGCAGGCAAATATAACTTTGAAGTTGTCAAGGAGTTTACATACCTTGGCACCGCCGTAAACAGCAACAACAATGTCGGCCTGGAGATAAAGCGAAGAACAACAATTGCTAATAGGTGCTACTACGGGCTAAGTAAGCAATTAGGTTCCAGAGCCCTCTCTCGATCGACAAAACTAACACTCTACAAGACGCTCATCATAGCTGTGCTTCTCTATGGCGCTGAGGCATGGGTGGTATCGCAAACAGATGCAGCCGCTCTTGGGGTGTTCGAGAGGAAAGTTCTTCGCAAAATATTTGGTCCTGTTCGAGTTGGCGACGACTATCGCATTCGAATGAACCACGAACTGTACGAGCTCTACGCCGACATTGACATAGTCCAGCGTATAACAATTCAGCGACTACGTTGGCTGGGTCATGTCTTTCGTATGGATGAAAAAGCTCCAGCGAAAAAGGTGTTTGAGGCGAAAGCCGAGGGTCGACGACGAAGAGGAAGACCATGCCTCCGATGGATTGACCAGGCCGAGGAAGCCCTTACCGCGCTTGGTGAAAGAGATTGGAGACAGCGCGCGCGAAGCAGAGACGTCTGGCGAGAACTGATGAAGTCGGCCGTAACCCGTCAACGGGTTGTCATGGCCATCTAAGTAAGTAAGTAAGTAAGTTTAGCTTTATTTGTTAAATCTATATTATTTAAAATTATTAGTTAAAAAAAATTTTAAAAAAAAATTAAAAAGCATTTTCAGGATTTTATAATATAAAAAATAAAAAAAAAGGTTGAAGCAAGTAGCAAGCAGATTTGGTACCATTTTTTTTTATGAAGGTTTATATTTTCATATGTATTGTTTTGATCATTACCCGTGATTACCTGTGGAAGTTGAATTTGAAAGAAAATTTATTATTTTTTTATATTTTCAAATGTATGCTTGGAAAAATATCTCTTTATTTTGTCACAGAACCAAACTTCTAGGCATACAAATTTAAAGTCGAGTTTTTTATGATTTATTGTTGAAAATTTCATTTATGTTGACTTTTGTTTGAAGTTTTTATGAGCATTTTAGTAAGGCGAAACGTTTAGTGAAATTTTTGGAGATCCATAAAAAAAGTGGTAAGGCCTATGACCTTAAAAAAAATAGATTTCTATCATTAAACATATCCAAAATCATAAAATCATTGTAAAAAACCAAGAAAAAAAGTCGAGATGTCATCGTAATGCGCGCGTTTTGCCTGATTTTTAAAAATTATCTACTGTTGAAGAGCCAAAGCAAACTAATTTCAAATGTATTTAAATATGTTTTCAAGCATTAAAAACTAAAGAAGACAAAAATGTAGTTTTGATCAATATACCTTAAACGTTAATAATCGCTATTATTATAAATGTTGACTTACGTCATATTAGAATTAGGCCAACGACAAAAAAAGTTTATTCTTAAATGACACCGAACGAGAAACTTATACAAATTCAATTTTTTTCATTTAATATTTTATTAAATTGTTATTTTTCTTGCTTTTTTATTAGCAAAATCGTTAATTACATTGTCAAAGTCTATTTCATTACTTAACTTGTATTCTATAGATAATATCGCAAGATTTTGTAGGCGAGACGTACTCATTGTAGTTCTAATGTAGGTTTTTATGAGTTTTACCTTTTAAGAGAAGCTCCTCTCACAAGTGGCAACACCAACAGTAAGCCGGATCGATTTTGTATGGAGAAAAAAAAAGTCATCCGGACACCGACTCAAAAGTTAGAGGGACTCTTAAAAACTATTTCTGCATCATTTTTTTTTGGATCGGAGAAATCCCCATGGAGCGGTTTTGGTTCTCCTGAACCCTTTTTTTGGCCAAAAAATCAAGTTTTTTGCCTATAACTTTTTTTTTTCTTCAGAATGCATACTCAAGGTAAGCAAAAAAGTAAAGATTGTGATAGTACATAAATATCAGTTAAAAAAAATTTTGAAATTTGTTGTTCTTACAAACTCTTTTGAGACCCCAAAAAATCGATATTTCATCATTTTCGAAAAGGTGTTTTTTTTAAACACCTATAAAATATACATTTTTCGTGGTATTCATATCCATTTAAGCTTATTGGTAAAGTATTGTGCTATTCTTTCCATTGGTACAACGTATGGAGTGGTTTTATCAAAAGTGAGTTCCATGAAAAATACGTATATTGTAGGCGTTAAAAAAAAATATTTTCGAAATTTATGCATTTTGTACTGGAGCGCCATCTGACGTATACTTTTCTAAAAAATGGTTGTCAGAATTCGATTTAGCGTACCTAAAAACTCAAACATACCAAGATTTGTCAAAATCTAACGGTAATTAAGGCAATTAAATAATAATTAAGCTGAAGAATCCTTCTGAATATCAATTTCTCATGTTTTATATAATTGTTTCACTTCGTTTTGGTTAAACTACACCATAAGATATATCAATGGAAAGAAGAGCTCAATATCTTTTCACTAAGCATAAATGCATATGAATTGCTTGAAAAATAAATATTTTATAGGTGTTTAAAAAAAACACCTTTTCGAAAATGATGAAATATCAATTTTTTGGGGTCTCAAAAGAGTTTGTAAGGACGTTAAATTTCAAAATTTTTTTAACCAATATTTGTGTACTATCACAATCTTTACTTTTTTGCTTATCTTGGGTATGCATTCTGAAGAAAAAAAACAGTTATAGGCAAAAAACTTGATTTTTTGGCCAAAAAAAGGGTTCAGGAGAACCAAAACCGCTCCATGGGGATTTCTCCGATCCAAAAAAAAATGATGCAGAAATAGTTTTTAGAGTCCCTCTAACTTTTGAGTTGGTGTCCGGCGATATCTAAATTTCGATCCGGCTTAACCAACAGCAATGGTTAGAAAGATGCGTAAAAGTATAACAATGTTTGGAACTGCGTTTTCTAGACTTAATTTAAAAACAAATTGTAAAAGTTCAAGTGGACCTTTTATACAAGAATCAGTTTCCTTGTGCGCAATATAAACAATATTGTGAAGTATTTTTCTGTCAACGAGAAACTTTTCCTTGTCAATTTCTTCGTGACAGAGTTCATTCAGTTTACATTCCAACTTATCATTCAGGAGAATCAAAGGAGTAAGAATTGTGTATTTTTCAGCAAAAGCATGAAGCTGCTGAAACCTTGTGGTCATTTCTCAAAATTAATAATTAAATTATTAAATTAGAAAATGATCCAAATCAGTATAGGTGGCCTAACTCCCCTTCGAAATGATTTTATTAAAACAGTAAAATCCCTTTAAAAATCACAAAAATTATAATAGATAAGACTTAAAATTATACGCAACAGTCTTAATTTTAATATACACACTGAACTTACAATTCGAACTTCCAATACAAACAATACAAACTTCCTCCCACACTCAACACATCAAAGCACAAAACAGCTATTTTTACCAAATATACCTAAGTTGAAAAACGTCATGCTGTTAAACCACTTTTGTACTGGGTATTTCCACTGATAAGTTAAAGCACTTACAAACTCGAAAAACTTCGAGTTACTCGAAAACACCAGTTATTCAATACGAGTTTCAAGTCGTAGCCGAGTTACTCAAAAAATCAACTACTCGCACATGCCTAAATGTTATGTCTTTTTTATTTCTTCGGCAACTAATTTCGAGACTCGAAAAACGATTTTATATTTTGGTTGTGCTCAATACGAAGTTCATAAATATAGTTAAATTTACAGTGGTGGCCAAATTTATTCATTAAGTTTAGTTCTTTCTTTTGTTTGTACACCTTAAAATTTATTCATTAAGTTTAGTTCTTTCTTTTGTTTGTACACCTAAAAATGATATTGTACACATATTTATTTTGTAAAAGGCTTAATTTAGCTTCAGTGCCGCCCCTAAAATAATGCCGCCCGAGGCATTACCGCGCGGCGGTGATAGGGTTAAACATAAGCTTATTTATTGAGTTTTCAATTTTTGGGTTGTATGGCAGGTGGGCGTGTCCGTGTGCGGATGAGTTCCATTTTTCGAATACATCTTTGTTTTGATACAAAAAACATACGTACCAAATTTGATCTCTGTTGGTTAAACATGAACTTTTTTTTATTGAGCTTTAAAATGTTGGTTTGTATGGGAGGTGGGCATGGCCGTGGACGGATGACATTCATTTTTCGAAGAAGTCTTTTTTGATATAAAATACATACGTATCAAATTTTATTTCTGTGCGTTAAACATGAGCTTATTTATTGAGTTCTTAAATTTTTGTTGTATGTGAGGTGGACGTGGCCGTGGACGGATGACATCAATTTTTCAAAGAAGTCTTTTTTTTGATATGTTGTGACCGTGGCGTGCAGGTTAAGTGTGTGGCTTAGCACGCTCGGAGCCCGAGTTCGATCCCCAGTCGCGGCGAAAAGTTTTTTCAATAAAAAAATTTTTCTGATCGGTCACCACCTCTCTGAAGACAATGGCAAGCCTTAGAGAGTAAATAATGCCATGTAAAGCTTCTTGAGAACATGAATTTTAGCCGTTCGGAGTCGGCATAAAACATGTAGGGCCAGTTCTCGGTTAATTGTGTGCAAACATTTAATAACACACACAACACAATTGATCATAAGAAGCTCGGTCAAAGTCCTTTCAAGGGCTGAAATTGCCAATTTGTTGTTGTTGTTGATACATTTTTGAAAATATCTCTAAAACTGCCAAAGATAGAGGTAAAATATGTAATTCTTAAAAAAAGTAAAAAAAGTTTTCTGTAAAGTTTTTATAAAGAGTTTTCCACCACATAAAAAACAATTTTGAAAATTCAAGAGAGGATAAAAAGTTACAGTCTCAAAATATGTTAAAATTTTAATATTTTTCAGTTTTGAAGGCACATATTTCACAAACTAAGGAAGATAATTCAACTTTGGGTTCACAAATTTAAATAAATTATATTTTATACACACAAAATTTTAACACGATTGAAATCCGCCCCCGCATTTAAAAGGTATAGTGCAATTATTGAAAAAAATACAAATTTTCAGATTTTTGCCTATAACTCCCAAGTGCGATCTGATAATGAAAAATGGACACCATTATCTAAATTTGCATTTTAAATTCATTAAGAATTGATAACAGTTTGATTGATAACACTTCTGCAACTTCTGTTGTTTCCCCATATTGTCCTTGCGCAAAAAGTCCATTAACTGTGTGACTTACGCGACAAACAATTAACTGTTAATTTTAAATTTATAAAAAATTAAAAAGTCGGAAGATTCAGTAGTTTTACAATTGTTGACACTTTGTCTGTTTAGTAGTGATGTGAAAAAATTTTATCTTCACTCTTACTCTAGTGATGACAATATATATCTTTTAAGCGTGACGTACACGACATCAATTTGCCAATTATAATGTAATCGATTTTAAAGAAACGTTGCTCTTCCTTGGAGAAATGGAGGTTGTAATAACATGATATGCGGTATTGAATAAAATCAATTACATAATAATTAGGTACGCATTTAAAAGGAAAAATTGAGAAAAAGTTTGAGTAAATTTAAGCATTGATCTCTTTGACGATATCATAACTAAATATATATATTTTTATCGTTGCAGTGATAAGCGAGAAAAAATAATTTTTACTATAAGGGACTTAACGTATGAAGGTTTACTGCCCCGTTGTTAAAAATCAGAAATATTGTTTTTTTTTTGCTAAAACACCGCTTTGCATGGAATGCCCCTAAAAACTATTGAAAGGTTCATATTTGACCTTGAGAAATGAAACTTCGTATGGGAGCATTTTATATTAAAACTGAGGTGCGCAAAAATGGGCTTCATCTGCCCCCCAACACACCCACTTACCATATAAACCAGATTAGTTAATTCTGAATTAATTCTATAGTTATAAAGAATGCATGAATTTTGATATGTTTATTTGTTTAAGTATTTGAATATATGTTTATTTAAATATTAGCTGTGTTTTTTACCAAGCGAGTAGTCAAAAAACGACTGCTTACTCGCTTAAGAATTTTTTTAAAACTTGGAAGCATTTTCTGAAAAGTCAAACACGTTGTTTATGTTCTGATCAAATTTTTGTAAACAATTTTTGACAAATTTATTTTATATATCAAAGTTTTGACAATTAGTGATGCATAAATTTTCATATTTTAAGCATTGGAGACTCGGTTCTGAAAACAAACCCGATACTCAAAAGATTTTCAGTGCTAAAAGCTTAAGCAAACAACATAGTTTTACATAATGAGTATATTTGATAAATTTTGTTTATCTTACCTGTTAAATTATTATGTATTTTTATTGAAATATTGATCTAAAGCAAATTATGAGTATTTCGTGAAAAGTATTTGGTACAAAAAATTTTCATTTCATACATCACTATTGACCATCAATGAGATATAGTTGCCACCTTTGTAGGAAATTTATACAATTATTGAAACATAACTTGGAAGCATTTTTTTTCGTTTGGTCGGCAAACTTTTAAGCGACTAACAGTTTCCTATGTTATTTAAGCGAGTATACATATGATAAGCGGTCGTTTTTTAACTACTCGCTTGATAAAAAACACAGCTATTATAGGAGGTTTAGGGCATTCCATAGTCGAGCTAGACCGACTTTAGACTTTCTTTACTTGTTAAAATTGAAATTGGCAGATTCAAACCAAAATTTGCTTACAATTTTTAACAGCAAATACGTCAAACTTAAGCATGTGTCTGTTTAAGGTACTATTACAGTGTGTAAAAAATTAAAAATGCATTCTTTTTTTTAATAGAAATACAATATTTCTTTTTTTTAGAATATTGTTCTTTAAGGTCTCTATATGTCAACTGCTCCTTTCAACCGCCTGAGTACCTTTGTTAACAACTGTAGCGTTTTTGATGTTAACTTGTCAAAAGGTCAACTCAAAAGTAGATTAAAAGCTATTCTGTAATTAGATCTATGTGTGCATGGTTAGTAGTTACGTCTTGTGTTGTCCCTGAGCCCAACCCAAACTTTGGTGGGTAAATTTTTTCCACATTAACTTTGTTTTTAGCCACTGGAATCTTTATCATTAAAACTTTTTGATGCTTTGGATTGTGGCTTCAAATGAGTTAATGCTGAGAAAGTGCGAAAAAGCTGTTGTAGCTAAACTCTTTTGTTATTGCATGTTAAAAAAAAAAAAAAAGGTCTCAAGAATACGAATACAAAATTTAAGTAAAAAATATCAAATAAATAAAAAGATATAACATTCATTATATTCGTATGTCGCTCATGTATTCATTTATTATCGTTCATAAAAGAAAATCTAATCGCATGTTTCTTGAAACATGTTTTTTCGAATTGGTTTCTAAGATATATCGAGTTCTGCTTGATCGATTTTGATGAATCTTGATTCATTGTGATCTTCATAGACTCTGTTAAGCACTCTTCCTATAAAAAGTTGTATCTTTTATCTTGTATAGGAAGAGGTAGAAAGATCTTTTAAAAGAGAAACTTTTATCTTTTCTTTTGTACGGCTAAGAATTTCTGCCAAAAAGAGGAGTTTTTTGTAAATTTGTTTTTCAACGCATGCCATATTTTTTTGATTTTTGTATTTTTTTATTTGCGTTGGTAGAGTGCTCAACTACAACCCTTTACTGAAGAATGCACTTTGATTTCTTACTTTCAGACGCCTTGAAAATGCTGGAGACGAGAAACCAACTTATAACCTTTTTTTAAACACGCCAACTTCAACGACCTCTAGAAAATAAACAACAAAATACAAAAACAAAAAGAAAAACATTTTTTTTAATCTTCAACCTTAACTGTTCATAATGTAAATACATTTGAATTAAATAATTTAATAATACTATGTAAAAAGAATTAATAAAAAAAGTGTTGTTTTAAATAGCTTCACACTGTAATAGTACCTCAAAAAAGCATGCTACATTTCTCCCTGTGTACGTTAAATAAAGCTTCTGTCTGTTAAATAAACAGATTTTTGTAAATTTTTTATTGTAGTTTAAACAAATAAATAAACAAATAAAAGAAATCGCAATAAATAAAGTTTGGAAGAATGTTAGATAAAGAAATTAAGGAAAGATCTCGTTTTGAACAGTGGCATACTTTCACTGTGAATCACTGTATATAATAAACTAGCTGGTCGACGTTGTTCTGCCTTTTCTGGTAGGTGGTCTGGTTTTAGTCCTTTTACAAAAATTTTAAAACGTTTTCAAAACCAAACTTCATATATCCCTTTTTCTTATAAGTACTCTGTGTTATGGTTACTTTTCAAAACTTAAGAGCATTTAAAGAACAAATAAAAATAGACATATTTTCTTGCATTTTCAAATTTTTCGATGACATTAATATAATTCTCATCTACTCAATAAAATTCCTTGAAATGATCCAATCGTTGCAATCATTTAAATATATAATTGAATAGAGTATGAACCCTATATAGCT
Organism: Tetanocera ferruginea; assembly: GCA_958299015.1. NCBI lineage: Eukaryota > Metazoa > Arthropoda > Insecta > Diptera > Sciomyzidae > Tetanocera > Tetanocera ferruginea. The sequence continues at coordinate 52,642,762 of OY282644.1, read as the reverse complement.
ACTTAGAAATTGAAAATTCGCACTTTAAATCGTAATTATTCGCATGACGACGTTTACGACCTCAAGTGCCAGCTTGCAATAGAATTGAGGTGGTGCCGCCCAGGATTAAAAAAAAAAACTGCCATAATTAAAACTTAGTTAATTGTTATTATACCTAAATGTTTATTTCAGGAAAATAATTCTAAAAAACTATCCAGTTTCCCGGATACCGGTATACTGAATTACTATCCGGTATTCGGCCGATTAGTAAATTTTGGCCGAATACCCGGAAAATTAGATAGTTGGCGGATATCCACTGCAGCTCAAGAACCGTTATTTAATTTTTAATTACCTTTTTTATTTCTAGGTGTCGTCCCAATAAACAGCAGAGGCGAGAAACAACGTATGCATCTTCGTGACGGGTTTTTAGCAGATCAGTTGGATCCTATATATGTTGCGTATAATATGTAAAAACCTACGAGCTTATGTTTTGGCATTTATCAATAAAATGTGGTATTATTAATATTCAATTATCTCCCCAAAGAAAAACTTCTTACATTTTTTACAAACGACCTTCGCATTTGGCTAATAAAATTAATTTATATAATCTTAATATTTCTTACGGTTGTTATAAATATGAATTAAATATAAATATGAATTTTTAGTTTCAAATATTTGTTAACAACATGGTAAGTATTCCATTCATGAAGGCGGAAGTATAAATTCTTCATCTTGGGTATAAAAGCATCCTTATTCGGCACACTGGGATCATTTGCACTTTTGTGTTATGACATAAAATATACATTTTTATGCTTTTTTTTTTTGATTCGCCAAGGTATTGTGGAATCTACATGGTTACGTATAGCCCGTACTAAACGCATGCACGACTCACATTCTAAAATTTGTCCGGATCAATCGGAACAGACAGAATGCACCAACGTTCTAAAACACACACCCAGTTGGCGAAGAATGAATTTCCACTAAGCATATTAATTGGCTTTTTGGAACTTTAAAATTTTTATACTAAAAACACGAATTAAGTATTTTTGAATTTAAGAAAGTAAACAACATCAAATAAATAGTAAACTTTACATAAAACTCCAAAACAAAGAGACCAAAGTAACTATAAATAATATGATTATTAGTAAGTTTGGGGCCACTATCCAACCCAAGAACCTACGTGGAAAAGAGATTCAACTCTTAAACACCTAACCAATTCCAATTATATAGATATTTACGTGAAGATATGTACAAACATATATGTGTATACATAAACGGGTCACTATGTAATTTTGGAACACCGTGCTCATGTTATTAATAGGATATGTATTTGGGCCAACGCATGCATAAAACTTGCATGGAAAAGATATATACTTTGGCACACCAAACCAAGTAATAAGCCAAGTGAAAAAGAAAAATAAAGTTTTTTATGTATCGCCCATTTCATATTGAAGTGAAATATAAGTTGCACTCACCATCTCCGATTTGGCTCAAATTTTTTCTTGGATTGGTTTATTGTTTAAAAAGCAAATCCGGAGTTTGAGATTTAAAAAGTTTTTTTCGCGGACCCACAGCCATGCGTATGCCTAAATAGGGTATATTTTGAGACAACATAGCTCTGTTAATTTAAATTCGATTTTTGTAAATAGGGTGTCATTGGAAAGGTTATTTTGTCTTTTTTAAGCAAAACATACAAAACTGCAGTAAGTCAACCAATTTTTAATTTAAAAGTTTAATGCCATGCCAGCATCAGACGCTATAATTTGCGTTTTTATAATTTTTATAATTTTCACGTTCTATTATCTTTTCAACGATATAAAATGAAATTGTGTTCTTGATGGATTCAGAAGATTGAAAACCGTGAAATATTAATGAATTTTCAATAAAAATTCAAATAGCTGTCATTACATTTCTTACATTAAATTTTCATAAAATATTTTTTCTCATTTGTTTTTGTATTAAAAATTTGTTGAATTTGTATTGAAAATTCATTAACACTTCACGTTATATCGCTAAAACTTCCGAACCCTTTAAGAGCACACCTTAATTTTATATCGCTAGAAAGGTAATGAAACCTTAAAAAAGCTTATATTATGAAAGTTAAAAAAAAATTATAGCGTCTGGTGCTGGCATTATACTTTGAAATTAAAAATGGGTTGAATTTCTGCAATATTTCCAAAAGTTTTATATTTTTCCTTTAGTAGACAAAAAACCTTTCCAATGAAACCCTATTTACGAAAATCGCATTTAAATTGACTGAGCTACGTTGTCTCATAAATAAAATTATGAGCCGCAAGCAATGCGTCTAGCTAGATTTGTTTAACATTTCTAAACGTTGCTGAAAATTGTGGTGACGTTAGAAGTAATACCAGTCTGTACATTCCAATGCATTGGAAACTTATTTATAGGATCAATTTATCTCAAAATTAACAGTTGTGTTTTCTTGAACGTTGACATCACTGCTAAACTGAACGATAAAAAATTTTTTGAGCAGACGAAACGGGGATTTTTTTCGGTCAATAACGTCCTTTGTTTGGGCTGCAGATAAAAAATCACTTCACTTTGTGATCCTGTCTGAATGCATATATAGTAAACACGCTGTCAAAAAATTAACAAATACTATTAAAAAAACCAAAATAAACAATTAACTAAATTTATATAAAAACAAGTAGAGAAAGTCTAAAGTCGGCCAAGCACGACTATGAAATACCCTAAACCTAATTTTCCAAAATACAATAATTGAATTGAAATGGGCATGTCCGTGGGAGGATGAAGCCCGTATGTTATATGTATTTAAATTTTGATGAAGAATTTACACATACCAAGTTTTATTCCTGTAGCTCACATGTTAATGCCCTCATAGTGTTTTCACTATTGTGGGTTGTATGGGAGGTGGGCGTGTGAGTCGACGGACTACGCCAAATTTTTGAACACACATTAGCTTTAGTATTAAATACATACATACCAAATTTTATCTCTGTAAGACAAACATAAGCTTATTTATACAGTTTTCAATTTTTTGGTTTGTACGGGAGGTAGGCGTGTCCGTGCGCGGATGACGTCCATTTTTCTAAAACATCTTTGTTTTGTTAAACAAAACATACGTACCAAATTTTATCTCTGTAGGTTGAACAGAAGCTTATATATTGAGTTTTCAATTTTTTGGTTGTATGGGAGATGGACGTGTCCGTTAGCGGATGACACCCATTTTTCGAAGACATGTTTGTTTTTGTATAAAATATATACAAACCAAATTTTATTGTTGGAAGTTTATTATGAGCTTAGTTATGCAGTTTTAAATTTTTGCGTTGTATGGGAGGTAGGCTTGCCTGTGAGCGGATTCCAAAAATATTCAATAGTGCAGATTCTTGGGTCAATACGACTATGTGTACCGAGTTTCATCCAGTTATATCAACTCCTTCTTCTTATCCTGAGTTTACGGACAACACACAGACGGACGGACGGACAGACGGACGGGCGGACAGATTGACGGACGGAGGGACAGACGGACGGACGGACAGACTGACAGACGGACGGACAGACTGACAGACGGACGGACAGACTGACAGACGGACGGACGGACAAGGATAGCTCCACTCACGAGGTGACCCCGATCAAGAATATATATACTTTTCTATACCGGACTCGCTTCGTTCTATGCGTTACAAACGTTTGCACAAAGTTAATATACCCTGACCTTTCAGGATTTAGGTATAACAAGCTTGCAAACAGGTAAAAAAAAATCAAGTGTTGTATTCGCTTTTAAACCTAAATCATCCCAATTGGCTATGGGTGATTCTTTTTGTATTTTAAGTGCTTTTATTTAAGTGTAATATGTAGATTTTTTTATTTAATGATGTCTTGATGTGCCAAGTTCATATGTTTAGTCTATAAATATCAAAGGCTTCACTCTTACAAGGTAAGCAAATATGTAAAAAAAGTGTTGTAGAACAGGGTGCGGAGAACTCTATTTGCAAACGATTACACTATGCGTCACTGTTTTTGTACACGGCATCCCACTATATATCCCTTATAAATTTGGGCTCTCTTAACAAAAAAATAGCAAACATTTTTTTATGGATACGTTTTTTTATAAAATTGTTTAAAAAAATTTAAGTTTTTTGTGTTGCTTTTTTCAAAATTTTGCTGTATAGTTAAAATATATTTTTTAAGGATATTTTCCAGTTTGATCCTCTTACAACTTCACTCACTGCATCTGTTGCGCAGTGTACCTTTTATTAGAACTATATTTTAATATAATAAAAATAAAAAATTTTTTTTAGCTTAATGAGAAAACTCTTTTTAACTTAAATTTTTTAATTTTTTTTATTTAAATCGGGGCTTTTTATGGTTAGTTTGCTCAGATACGATACGTTCACCAATGTGAAAGTGCTCTTTCAACCATCAAGACTGTATCCATTTCAACATCATATAACATTTCTTAAATTTATCAAAATTTACAAAATTATGAACTTTTGGTTTCTATTTAAAGCTATTTAAAGTTTCAGCGGACAGACATAAAACCCGAATTCTACACAGAGAAAATTTTGTTCCTCTAACATTTATTTTCATTTACAAAACGGACATTTTAAAATGAGCGAATGAATATTAATCGTTCGTTTAATATTTTAAAATGAACATTTCAGAATTGAAGAATATTAGAAGCTATTTTTAAAATTTTTATTTTCAACTATCAAACCAAAATAGCACCAATGGGACCGCTTTAAAAAAAAAAAATATTTTTTTTGAAAATGTCTTTCAAATATCTTACGATTGAGGCGGGGTCAAAAATAGGTTTACTTTTCTGCCATACAAGGTGATACGGTCTGTCGGGTCAGCTAGTTATAAATAAACTTAAAAGTTAGCATTGAGCTTATTCCATCAGTTTATATAAAAACAAAATTTAGTTCTGCGGAATTTTTCCAGAAATGGGACGAAGAAACCATTGTTCTGTTGAAAAGCGGGAATTGATAAAAAAATTTAATTTATGAGAGCAAAACATACAAAGAGGTTGAAAATTTGCTCAAATGTTCACCAACCACGATTTGCAATGCCTTAAAATACACAAAAAAAAAACAGAGAGAGATGGACGCAAAACAATTATGACGGCGAAATTGATTAAACGAATGATATGGTACTATAAGGCCAATCCATTTGCCTCTGCATTGAAAATATAAAAAGAGCTTAATGGAACGCAAGTACTATACGTAGACTTCTTAAGGAACAAGATTTGAGTGCACATAGTCCTTCTAAAGTGCCACTTTTAACCAAGAAGCATGTTGACAAAAGGATTCAGTTCACAAGAGATCATTCTTTGTAGCCAAATGAAAAATTAAGGAACATTTGATGGTCGGACGAGTCCAAAATTGTAATGTACGATGGTTAAAGGCATCGTCGATATGTTCAACGTCCCAAAAAATAGTCAGTACAACCCGAAGTAAGCCACAAAAACCATTAAGCACGGTGGTTTCAAAATTATGGATTGGGCATTAGACCGTATCACCTTGTATGGCAGAAAATTAAACCTTTTTTGACCCCGCTTCAATCGTTAGATATTTGAAAGACATTTTCGAAAAAAATATTTTTTTTTTAAAGTGGTCCCTATGGTGCTATTTTGGTTTTTTCGATATATCTTCGGTGTTTCTTGTTCGATCTGGAAAAATTATAAATCTGTGTGTTTGTTGACGTTATGCAAATATTTTCTGATTTTTTTTTTTACCTCAAATGTTTTTTTTTCGACTGATTCCACAATCAATCTCCGTTCCTACCATATTATCCTGCTCCCAAAAATCCAAAAATTAAAGCTCGAAATCGAAAAAATGGATTTTAGAAACTCTTCCGACCGATGTTATGCAAAGAATAACACTTTGGATCATAATAAAATTTTATTTTTTATTTTCAAAATCTCTTCGGGATTCAAGGTGGCTGTAGCGCTCGCAATTGTCAAGTTTCACGAAAATGTGCAATCGATTTTTGACAGTGACTGCTGTGGCCGACTTATGTACTATTTAAACGAAAGGCTCCGTGTGTAAGTTCGTGAACAAAGAAAAATCCAAAGAAAAATAAAAATGCGCTCTCACTAGTCCGGCTGTAACTTTTGAACCCGTAAGAATTTTTCCATGAAATTTTTTTTCTTAGAATCTTAAGAATATTTACTAAAAAAAATAAAAAAAATTTTTTATAATCGACAAAATTATAAAAAAGTCGATTTAAAAAAACGGCCAATGTCATGTCCCCCCTTAAAGTATGGCGTCAACATTACACCATTCAATCATTTAACTAATGTTTAATGTGGTGCTAACATGGAATTTTAATGATTTCGTCTGAATACTGTCGATGAGACAGTTTGTCTTGCTTGTAGAACTGGAGACATGGCGCCTCAGTGATCTGAAATCTTGTCCAGTCGATTATTTCAGTGTAAGTTGGCGCACACGCACGGAAAATCGTTCACAATGCGCGTTTCGTGCAAATAGTACATAAGTCGGCCACACCAGTCACTGTCAAAAATCTATTGCAAATTTTCACGAAACTTGACAGTTGCGAGCGCTATAGCCACATTGAATCCCGAAGAGATTTTGAAATAAAAAATAAAATTTTATTATGATCCAGTGTTATTCTTTGCATAAAATCGGTCGGAAGTGCTCCTAAAATCCATTTTATCGATTTTACTTGTTCCTATGGTTATAATGATTTTTTTGTAAGCTTTAATTATTTGGATTATTGGGAGCAGGATAATATGGAACGGATATCGATTGTGGAATCAGTCGAAAAAAAAACATTTGAGGTAAAAAAAATCAGAAAATATTTGCATAACATCAACAAACATAGATATATAATTTGTCCGGATCGAACAAGAAACACCGAAGATATATCGAAAAAACCAAAATGGGACCAATAGGGACCACTTTAAAAAAAAAAATATTTTTTTCGAAAATGCCTTTTAAATATCTAACGATTGAGGCGGGGTCAAAAATAGGTTAGTTTTGATGATACGCTCTATAGGGCATGCTTTTCTTTTTATGGTGTTGGTCCAGTTTATTATATAGAATCATTAGTAGATCAATATCTTTACGTCAAAATGTTACAGGAAACTATGCTCTCGTATGCCCAAGAGGAGTTTCCGCTAATCAGGGTTTATAAATAAGATAACGACTCGAAACAAACGAGAAAACTTGCGAAGTAGTTCTGGGACAATCGGATCGAGCTCTTGATTTGGCCTACTCTGTCGCCGGATTTGAGTTCGATTGAAAATTTGTGGTGTGATGTTAAAAAGGGCATTGCTGACTCTAAACCTTCAAACAAACATCAGCTTTGGAAAGAGGTTGAGCAAGTTACTCCATACCTAACAAGTGATCTTGTGAACTCAATGACTCGTCGTTACAAATCAGTAATTGCTAACAAAGGTCATACAACTAAGTATTAATCTCAAGAAAAAATTACAATTTATTTAAACTGTAAATTTAATTACCAAATTTTTTGTTATTTTTCTACTTTTGTTGAACTTTTTATAATCACTTCTATTTTTTTGACCACTGTAATATGACAAGTGGCAAATATTTTAAATTATTTTGAGCTACTAGCTTGTTTTAGTTTAAAGTTTTTGTTGAATAAATGATGAAATGTGGAGAATACTAAATCTATACAAAAATTATAACATATAAGAACGTGTGAGTTTTATTTCAAATTTATGCTGAAACGTTGGGGGCACTACTATTTTTTGACCGCAGCTGTACATCGTTAAGGGTCATGAAGAGCAAAATTTGAAGTGCATTGACTCAACTTAAAAAGCAGAAAATGTCTAGATCCTCTTCTTGGGATGTTACAGTTTAGAAATGAAAGAAGATATTGGGAGTCAATTTCACCACAAAGTTATTTATATAAGGTGACATTAAGCATCATTCAGCTTCAGCATCATCAGCTTCTTAAGGAAAGCAGTAAAATTTGCTTTAGGCGGATTGCATACGAAGGAAGAATAATATTTGGATTCCAACGATGATGACGTAAAGCAAAAAGTAAAAACTGTTTTTGAACTAATTCTAATCAGGGTTACCAGCTTTTGAAAAGCCCAGGCCAGGAGTTTTTCTCAATAATTTTTTTATGGTCCGATTTTTATTTAAAATTAATTATTTCTTTGGTTTTTAAACTGTTAAAGTTTTGCTTTAAGTAACAGTAAATACAGTGCTTTTATTTATTAACACATTAAAAAATCATAATGTTAACAAAAAATAAAAAAAGCACTCAAATATTGGTCTTATTTAACTTGAAACTTGGTAAACATGTTCACATAGACCCAAGGATCTGCAGTATTGAATATTTTTGGAATCCGCCTACGGACACTCCTACGTCCCATTCAACCATAAAATAAAAATCGCTGTATAGAGGGTTGTATATAAGCTACACAAATAAAATTTGAAAAATATAATTATCTATCAAAACGCAGATGTACACAAAAAATTGGGGTCATCCGCCTATGAACAAGCCCACCTCCAATACAACCCACAATATTAAAAACACTTAAAAGGTTCAAATTTGGATGAAACTTCATATGGGAGTATTTTATATCAAAACTGAAGTGTGTGCAAAAAATAGGCGTCATCTGCACACTAATACGCCCACATACAATCCTGTATTAATTCTATAGGTAGATAGAATGCCTGGATTTTGATAGGAAGTTATGTCTATTTATTTTAGTATTTTAATATATATTTAAATATTATAGGAAGTTTAGGGTATTCCATAGTCGTGCTAGACCGATTTTAGCCTTTCTTTACTTGTTTTTTACTATAAATAAACTATTGTAATGTTTACAAGCAAAAAGTAAATAAATAAATAAATAAAGATCAACATTTTATATCACAAAAAAAAAAATCATAAAAAATTAATTTTGTACTAAATACTATTAAAGTTAATTAACTTATTAATTGCTTATACCACATTTATTTTTAAATTTAAATTTGGCTTCCGTCTTTGTAGTTCTTACAAGCTCTTGTTGATCGGGTGTTAAAGAAACGAAAGAAACTGCTGGCAATCCATATTAAAATGTATCCGTATGGATAGCTGTGCTTTAACCTAACTTGTATTTAGTTTGTTTCGATTGATTCTCCATACCGGCCGGAGAAAATGTGGCAGGCCCGGAATCTCCGGGCGAAAAGTTATGTGTTGGCAACCCTGATTCTATTGCATCTATTTGGACGTTAAATTGTGGGTTCCATACTACGGAAAAATATTCAAGAATTGGTCTTACGAGAGATATATGTAGTAATTTAGTAGTGAAAAGATCTTAAAATTCTTTAGCCCATCTTTGAATGAAACCAAAACCACCTCTAGCTAGCCTTATTTACCGCCAAATTAACGTGGAAATTGAAGCGAAGTTTTGGATCCATAATTACACCAAGCTCAACAAAACTATGTACAGTTTCTAAGTGAACGTTATTTATAGAGTAATTTATGAGCAGTTATTTATGAGCAGTTCTACGTGAGAATGTCATTGATTTACATTTTTTAAAGTTTAGGTTTAATACTAGTTCTTTCCCGTCAAAAATGACGGGCCCGGTTTTAATAAAGAAAAAATCATGAAAATATAGATTTTCTTTATGATGAATTAGTAATCAGCCATGGTTTCATATTCGATTTTAAATTTTGCAAATAACAATTTTTAGTTCCAAATACATATTTACAAAATACCTTTATAAAAAAACGGAAACCATAGTAGATACGTCGAAATAAGTTTAAAAATTTTTTGTAAAAGTGAAAATTTCAAAATGAAAAAAATATAAAAAGTTTTTGAAGTTTCAATAAATCACAAAACAAAAACTGCCTAAAAATATGCTGTGAAATTTTTCAAAAAAATCAAGCGTTCCACACTCACATTTTACGAAATTATGTTATAGTAATGTTGAAGTTACATCAATCCACTAGTCTGTTCAAATCAGATTGTAAGAGACATTAAGGGTATTCATGCAACTGGGCAAAACCCTTATAAACGGTATAAGCCGTATAAGTTTATTCCCCTTATAAATGAACTGTCAAAGTTTGTATGAAGAAGCTTTTGCACAAACCAGATATCTTTGCTCAACGATTTAGCTGGGCAAACGAACAGGCAAACTGATAACATCAATCAGCTAATTTATTTTATTAAAGCAAAAGAAAAAATTAGAAGCAGGAGAAGATATTGTCAAAATTGTAAAACTAATTAAATAAAATGGAAGAGGTAAGAATGGAAATTTTGTGAATTGAAGGAATTAAAAAATATTTATATACTTCATTTGCAAAAAGCAAGCCCTGAACTTGCAAACAGCTGATATATGATGCAAATGCTCAATCGACTTTTAAGGGATGCTCATGCACCTGCCTGATAAAAATAACTAATTGCCCAAATTATATTCTTGTCTCTTTGCATGAATACCCTTATTAATAATAGGTTTTTAAGAATAAAACCGGTCCAAGATGACTTCCTTTCGGAACACCAGTTGAAACAATAATATTTTGTGAAAGAGAATTCTTATATAAAACTCTTTGAGAACGTCGCGATAAATACGATTTTATACTATTTAGCAATTTGACAGGAAACCCAATAAGCTGAAGTCTTTTCAATAGAAGATTATGATTGACGTGTCGAAAGCTTTGCCAAAGTCCGTATAAATAACATCAGTCTGTTTTCCCAGAGTAAAACTTTTTATTACACGCGTTGTAAACTCCAAAAGGTTTGTTGAAGTTGATTTACCCTTTAAAAAGCATGTCGAGTGACAGAAATGGAGGAAGATACGAAGTAGGTTAGTTTTTCCGTTATGGTTTTCTCAAATAACTTAGGAATCGCGCTTAATTTTGCGATGCCTCGATAGTTAGTGACATCAATTTTGGAGCCAGATTTGTGAAGGGGTATAATATATGAATCTTTCCATATAATGGGAAAATGACCACTTTGCAAGGATAAATTGAATATGTTTGATAGAGGAGCACACAGCTTGCTTGCACATTCCTTTAAAATGCGACTCTGGATTTCATTTTGGCCGGTTGAAAAAGAGCATTTAACTTGTCGAAGGTAACATAACAATAATTGAGTCTAATACTGGAGTTTTAAAAGAGTTAACTAGCGGTAGATAAGGATGCTCAGTACTCATATTAAGCAGTATTTTGGAGTGAGTTGATTTGAAGAAGTGTACAAACATGTTGGCAGTGTTGCCATATGGTCCGATATTTCGTATTTGTTACGATTTTCGGTCTTGAATCCGATGATCCGATACATGGTCGAAATTCATCAAAATGTTACGATTTCAGAAAAAAATTGATCCGACGTCCGATTTTGAATATTTTTCTTTAAGGTACTATTACAGTGTGAAGCTATTAAAAACAACACCTTTTTTATTAATTTTTTTTACATAGTATTAATAAATTATTCAATTCAAATTTATTTACATTATGTACAGTTAAAGTCGAAGATATAAAAAAAATGTTTTTGTTTGTTTTTGTATTTGTTGTTTCTTTTCTAGAGGTCGTTGAAGTTGGCGTCTTAAAAAAAAGGTTGTCAGTTGGTTTCTCGTCTCCAGCATTTTCAAGGCGTCTGAAAGTAAAAAATCAAAGTGCATTCTTCAGTAAAAGGTTGTAGTTGAGCACTCTACCTACGCAAATAAAAAAAAAAAACAAAACACAAAAAAATGGCATGCGTTGAAAAAAAAATTTACAAAAAACCCCTGTTTTTGGCAGAATTTCTTAGCCATAAAAAACAAAATATAAAAGTTTCTCGGCTTTTTATAAGTAGAGTGCTTAACAGGGTCTATGAAGATCACAATGAATCAAGATTCATCGAAATCGATCAAGCAGAACTCGAGATATCTTAGAAACCAATTCGAAAAAACTTGTTTCGAGAAAAACGCGATTAGATTTTCTTCTATGAACGATAATATATAAAAAATGCGCGACATACGAATATAATGTATGTTATATCTTTTTTTTTTATTTGATATTTTTTTCTAAAATTTCGTACACGCATTCTAAAGACCTTAAGGAACTAGATTCCAAAGAAAACAAACAAATTATTTTTCATTTTTTACACACTGTAATAGTACCTTAAGTATATGTATTGAAAAAATATCAAGATAAAAAAATTGGTGGCAACTGTACACTTTGTTTTAAAACATCTGTGTCAAAACTCTTTTAACTAATGACAATGTAAGGAATGATGATTATTTAATTTTATTTTTACTCTTACTTTGTGTGCCGAATAGTATTTTGAAATATATATCAGCATAATATTTTTTAAATATACCCAATAAACCTTACGAATTTGCCTCGAATTGGAGGTGAATCCGAAATCGCAGATATTTATTTCGAAAACGAAGTTCGAAAACTTTTTGCTAATGAACCCGAGAGCGGGAGGAGAATGCAAACTTCATGCTCGAAACGAGATTTTTTTCATAATCGAATCACTATATAAATATATAACTTTACAGCTGCGTAATTTGCTTGCTTATTAAAACAAGCGCTTGGGAACATGGGTTCGACTTCCAGACGAGGTAAAAAAATTTGTTTTTGTTTTTGTTTAATTGGTGTTTTCTCTCTATTTTTTAAAAATTCTGAAGGGATCACGAATTTTATATTTAAATGTATTCGTTATTTTTAATAATTTCGGATTCATCAAAATCAAATACGAGATTTCTGATCTACGTTGTTGTTTTTTCTTTTAAATTTTACAGATACGATGAAAATCCGACGAGCAGAGTGCAAAAGTTTCGATATGAAAATTTTTTTGATGGCAACACTGCATGTTGGAAATTACACTGTCACATGACGATTCCTCTTGATTGAATTTCATAAGGGGTGGAAAGCTGGAGGCCTTACGTTTTGTCTTAACAAAAGTATAGAAAAGTTTCGGATTATCTTTAAATTTAGATTTGATGTTGAGTATATAAGAAGAATAATATTGTTTATTTAATATTTGGTATCTGTAACGATAAGATGAATAGCAAGCAAAGTCTTAAATAGAACCAGATTTTTTTATATTTTTTAAATAAGCAATTTTTAAAATTTTTGAGTGACTTAAGTTCACTTGTTAGATATGGTGGATTTAAGGGTTTAGAATTATTTTACTTTGTTGGAACGCACAATAAAAATCACATTTGCAGAGTATCATAAAAATACTGTACCGAAGATTCGACGTATTAATATGAATACGGTGATTTGATAGATAAAATTGGTGACCAGTCCGTCTGCGCAAGTAAGGTTGCGTTCACAGTGAACGCCGATTCAGAAAGGCAGGCAAACAGGCAGGCTGAAATGTGTGTGAGCAAGCGAGATAAATAGCTTTTTGTATCTCGTTTGTTCGAATAATGATTTACGGATATGCACCTGGAATGTCCGGACCCTTTATAGGGAAGGTGCCACTGTCCAACTGGCGGAAACCCTCAAAAAAATTAAGGCTGACATCACCGCCATCCAGGAGATGCGATGGAAAGAACAAGGCTGCTCTAAGAGAGCAGAATGCGATATCTACTACAGCTGCCATGCGGAGAAGCGCGAATTTGAATGCGAATTCGTCGTAAGTCGGAAACTACGCCATCTTGTTTCCCGGCTTACACCTGTGAGCGAAAGGCTGGCGACAATCCGCATCAAGGCTAAATTCTTCCACATAAGCTTAATTTGCGCACATGCCCGACGGAGGAAAAAGACGATGCTGTCAAGGACGTGAAAATAGTTCTCGGCGATTTTAACGCGAAGGTCGGAAAAGAAGGCATTTTTGGCTCCACTGTCGGTCAATTCAGTCTCCACTAGACTACTTCGAACAACGGTCTAAGACTGATCGACTTCGCCGCGGCGCGAAACGTGGTAGTAAGTAGCACCAGATTCGAACACCTCGATATCAATAAGGCAACCTGGCTGTCCCCGGATCAAAAAACACGAAACCAAATTGATCATGTTGTGATCGACGGAAGGCACGCTTCAAGTGTAATGGATATGCGCACATTTCAGGAGGTCAATATTGACTCCGACTATCATCTTGTTGCAGCCAAGATCCGCATGCGATTGTGCAATGCGAAGACTGTACGCACAGGTATGCAACCAATGGTATGGCCAGGAGTGACGCAACGCGACAGCAGCAAAATACGCCGCATATAAAAAGACGCTGCAGTCAGCTGCAACGCGAGCCATGCACGAAAACTATCGCGACAAGAGGAAGGAAGAGAGATGCCTTTTCAGACGTAAAAAAAGAGAGCAGGAGAAGCGTGAGCGAGAAAAAATTGAGGTGTTCCAGGGCAAGAAGGATGCTCGAAAATTCTACCAGCAAGTTAAGCGTCTTACTCAAGGTTTCAATCCCGGAGCATCCACTTGTAGAGATGAGAATTGTGATCTGGTTATAGATACGCAGTGCGCATTGAATTTATGGAGACAGCATTTTTCCAATCTGCTTGCAGGCGACGATACTTACAATTCCACCCTTGGAGAATGTTGTCTGACACCACCAATCTACGATGATGGAGTGGAAATTCCACCACCTAGCCATGACGAGGTTAAAGTTGCTATCCAGCTACTCAAAAACAACAAATCCGCAGGAACTGTCGGCCTGGCTGCTGAATCGTTTAAAACCGGCGGTGGTGAATTGATAAGATGCATGCATCAACTAATCAGCAAAATATGGCTAGCGGAAAGCATGCCCGATGGTTGGAATCTCAGTGTGCTTTTCCTATACTTAAGAAAGGAGACCCGAAGTTTGCGCCAACTACCGAGGTATCAGTCTTATTTCCATCTCATACAATGTTCTGTCGAGGGCATTGTGTGAAAGATTGAAGCCGCATACCAAAACACTGATTGGACCTTATCAGTATGGCTTTCGTCCTGGCAAGTCAACCATAGACCAGATTTTTACACTACGCCAAATCCTGGAGAAAACCCACGAAAACTAAATCGACACCCATCATATCTTTGTTGATTACAAAGCTGCATTCGAAAGCCCGATTCGGGATTGCCTGCACACAACAATGTCTGAATTCTGCAAAGTTGATAAGGCTCTGCAAGATGACGTTGTACATCGAAATGGTACCATTTTTTACAAAGGTGTCCAGCTCCTTGCGTATGCTGATGATATTGATATTATCGACAGAACCAAGAGAGATGTAACTGCTACTTTTGCCGCTATCGAAAAGGAATCAGCCAAAGTGGGTTGGACGGTGAACGAGGGCAAAACAAAGTATATGCTGTCTGCGAATAGGGAAGCGCGGCGTCTAGGCTCCCATGTTACAGCAGGCAAATATAACTTTGAAGTTGTCAAGGAGTTTACATACCTTGGCACCGCCGTAAACAGCAACAACAATGTCAGCCTGGAGATAAAGCGAAGAATAACAATTGCTAATAGGTGCTACTACGGGCTAAGTAAGCAATTAGGTTCCAGAGCCCTCTCTCGATCGACAAAACTAACTAGTCTGTTCAAATCAGATTGTAAGAGACATTAATAATAGGTTTTTAAGAATAAAACCGGTCCAAGATGACTTCCTTTCGGAACACCAGTTGAAACAATAATATTTTGTGAAAGAGAATTCTTATATAAAACTCTTTGAGAACGTCGCGATAAATACGATTTTATACTATTTAGCAATTTGACAGGAAACCCAATAAGCTGAAGTCTTTTCAATAGAAGATTATGATTGACGTGTCGAAAGCTTTGCCAAAGTCCGTATAAATAACATCAGTCTGTTTTCCCAGAGTAAAACTTTTTATTACACGCGTTGTAAACTCCAAAAGGTTTGTTGAAGTTGATTTACCCTTTAAAAAGCATGTCGAGTGACAGAAATGGAGGAAGATACGAAGTAGGTTAGTTTTTCCGTTATGGTTTTCTCAAATAACTTAGGAATCGCGCTTAATTTTGCGATGCCTCGATAGTTAGTGACATCAATTTTGGAGCCAGATTTGTGAAGGGGTATAATATATGAATCTTTCCATATAATGGGAAAATGACCACTTTGCAAGGATAAATTGAATATGTTTGATAGAGGAGCACACAGCTTGCTTGCACATTCCTTTAAAATGCGACTCTGGATTTCATTTTGGCCGGTTGAAAAAGAGCATTTAACTTGTCGAAGGTAACATAACAATAATTGAGTCTAATACTGGAGTTTTAAAAGAGTTAACTAGCAGTAGATAAGGATGCTCAGTACTCATATTAAGCGGTATTTTGGAGTGAGTTGATTTGAAGAAGTGTACAAACATGTTGGCAGTGTTGCCATATGGTCCGATATTTCGTATTTGTTACGATTTTCGGTCTTGAATCCGATGATCCGATACATGGTCGAAATTCATCAAAATGTTACGATTTCAGAAAAAAATTGATCCGACGTCCGATTTTGAATATTTTTCTTTAAGGTACTATTACAGTGTGAAGCTATTAAAAACAACACCTTTTTTATTAATTTTTTTTACATAGTATTAATAAATTATTCAATTCAAATTTATTTACATTATGTACAGTTAAAGTCGAAGATATAAAAAAAATGTTTTTGTTTGTTTTTGTATTTGTTGTTTCTTTTCTAGAGGTCGTTGAAGTTGGCGTGTTAAAAAAAAGGTTGTCAGTTGGTTTCTCGTCTCCAGCATTTTCAAGGCGTCTGAAAGTAAAAAATCAAAGTGCATTCTTCAGTAAAAGGTTGTAGTTGAGCACTCTACCTACGCAAATAAAAAAAAAAACAAAACACAAAAAAATGGCATGCGTTGAAAAAAAAATTTACAAAAAACCCCTGTTTTTGGCAGAATTTCTTAGCCATAAAAAACAAAATATAAAAGTCTCTCGGCTTTTTATAAGTAGAGTGCTTAACAGGGTCTATGAAGATCACAATGAATCAAGATTCATCGAAATCGATCAAGCAGAACTCGAGATATCTTAGAAACCAATTCGAAAAAACTTGTTTCGAGAAAAACGCGATTAGATTTTCTTCTATGAACGATAATATATGAAAAATGCGCGACATACGAATATAATGTATGTTATATCTTTTTTTTTTTATTTGATATTTTTTTCTAAAATTTCGTACACGCATTCTAAAGACCTTAAGGAACTAGATTCCAAAGAAAACAAAAAAATTATTTTTCATTTTTTACACACTGTAATAGTACCTTAAGTATATGTATTGAAAAAATATCAAGATAAAAAAATTGGTGGCAACTGTACACTTTGTTTTAAAACATCTGTGTCAAAACTCTTTTAACTAATGACAATGTAAGGAATGATGATTATTTAATTTTATTTTTACTCTTACTTTGTGTGCCGAATAGTATTTTGAAATATATATCAGCATAATATTTTTTAAATATACCCAATAAACCTTACGAATTTGCCTCGAATTGGAGGTGAATCCGAAATCGCAGATATTTATTTCGAAAACGAAGTTCGAAAACTTTTTGCTAATGAACCCGAAAGCGGGAGGAGAATGCAAACTTCATGCTCGAAACGAGATTTTTTTCATAATCGAATCACTATATAAATATATAACTTTACAGCTGCGTAATTTGCTTGCTTATTAAAACAAGCGCTTGGGAACATGGGTTCGACTTCCAGACGAGGTAAAAAAATTTGTTTTTGTTTTTGTTTAATTGGTGTTTTCTCTCTATTTTTTAAAAATTCTGAAGGGATCACGAATTTTATATTTAACTGTATTCGTTATTTTTAATAATTTCGGATTCATCAAAATCAAATACGAGATTTCTGATCTACGTTGTTGTTTTTTTTTTTAAATTTTACAGATACGATGAAAATCCGACGAGCAGAGTGCAAAAGTTTCGATATGAAAATTTTTTTGATGGCAACACTGCATGTTGGAAATTACACTGTCACATGACGATACCTCTTGATTGAATTTCATATGGGGTGGAAAGCTGGAGGCCTTACGTTTTGTCTTAACAAAAGTATAGAAAAGTTTCGGATTATCTTTAAATTTAGATTTGATGTTGAGTATATAAGAAGAATAATATTGTTTATTTAATATTTGGTATCTGTAACGATAAGATGAATAGCAAGCAAAGTCTTAAATAGAACCAGATTTTTTATATTTTTTAAATAAGCGATTTTTAAAATTTTTGAGTGACTTAAGTTCACTTGTTAGATATGGTGGATTTAAGGGTTTAGAATTATTTTACTTTGTTGGAACGCACAATAAAAATCACATTTGCAGAGTATCATAAAAATACTGTACCGAAGATTCGACGTATTAATATGAATACGGTGATTTGATAGATAAAATTGGTGACCAGTCCGTCTGCGCAAGTAAGGTTGCGTTCACAGTGAACGCCGATTCAGAAAGGCAGGCAAACAGGCAGGCTGAAATGTGTGTGAGCAAGCGAGATAAATAGCTTTTTGTATCTCGTTTGTTCGAATAATGATTTACGGATATGCACCTGGAATGTCCGGACCCTTTATAGGGAAGGTGCCACTGTCCAACTGGCGGAAACCCTCAAAAAAATTAAGGCTGACATCACCGCCATCCAGGAGATGCGATGGAAAGAACAAGGCTGCTCTAAGAGAGCAGAATGCGATATCTACTACAGCTGCCATGCGGAGAAGCGCGAATTTGAATGCGAATTCGTCGTAAGTCAGAAACTACGCCATCTTGTTTCCCGGCTTACACCTGTGAGCGAAAGGCTGGCGACAATCCGCATCAAGGCTAAATTCTTCCACATAAGCTTAATTTGCGCACATGCCCGACGGAGGAAAAAGACGATGCTGTCAAGGACGTGAAAATAGTTCTCGGCGATTTTAACGCGAAGGTCGGAGAAGAAGGCATCTTTGGCTCCACTGTCGGTCAATTCAGTCTCCACGAGACTACTTCGAACAACGGTCTAAGACTGATCGACTTCGCCGCGGCGCGAAACGTGGTAGTAAGTAGCACCAGATTCGAACACCTCGATATCAATAAGGCAACCTGGCTGTCCCCGGATCAAAAAACGCGAAACCAAATTGATCATGTTGTGATCGACGGAAGGCACGCTTCAAGTGTAATGGATATGCGCACATTTCAGGAGGTCAATATTGACTCCGACTATCATCTTGTTGCAGCCAAGATCCGCATGCGATTGTGCAATGCGAAGACTGTACGCACAGGTATGCAACCAATGGTATGGCCAGGAGTGACGCAACGCGACAGCAGCAAAATACGCCGCATATAAAAAGACGCTGCAGTCAGCTGCAACGCGAGCCATGCACGAAAACTATCGCGACAAGAGGAAGGAAGAGAGATGCCTTTTCAGACGTAAAAAAAGAGAGCAGGAGAAGCGTGAGCGAGAAAAAATTGAGGTGTTCCAGGGCAAGAAGGATGCTCGAAAATTCTACCAGCAAGTTAAGCGTCTTACTCAAGGTTTCAATCCCGGAGCATCCACTTGTAGAGATGAGAATTGTGATCTGGTTATAGATACGCAGTGCGCATTGAATTTATGGAGACAGCATTTTTCCAATCTGCTTGCAGGCGACGATACATACAATTCCACCCTTGGAGAATGTTGTCTGACACCACCAATCTACGATGATGGAGTGGAAATTCCACCACCTAGCCATGACGAGGTTAAAGTTGCTATCCAGCTATTCAAAAACAACAAATCCGCAGGAACTGTCGGCCTGGCTGCTGAATCGTTTAAAACCGGCGGTGGTGAATTGATAAGATGCATGCATCAACTAATCAGCAAAATATGGCTAGCGGAAAGCATGCCCGATGGTTGGAATCTCAGTGTGCTTTTTCCTATACTTAAGAAAGGAGACCCGAAGTTTGCGCCAACTACCGAGGTATCAGTCTTATTTCCATCTCATACAATGTTCTGTCGAGGGCATTGTGTGAAAGATTGAAGCCGCATACCAAAACACTGATTGGACCTTATCAGTATGGCTTTCGTCCTGGCAAGTCAACCATAGACCAGATTTTTACACTCCGCCAAATCCTGGAGAAAACCCACGAAAACTAAATCGACACCCATCATATCTTTGTTGATTACAAAGCTGCATTCGAAAGCCCGATTCGGGATTGCCTGCACACAACAATGTCTGAATTCTGCAAAGTTGATAAGGCTCTGCAAGATGACGTTGTACATCGAAATGGTACCATTTTTTACAAAGGTGTCCAGCTCCTTGCGTATGCTGATGATATTGATATTATCGACAGAACCAAGAGAGATGTAACTGCTACTTTTGCCGCTATCGAAAAGGAATCAGCCAAAGTGGGTTGGACGGTGAACGAGGGCAAAACAAAGTATATGCTGTCTGCAAATAGGGAAGCGCGGCGTCTGGGCTCCCATGTTACAGCAGGCAAATATAACTTTGAAGTTGTCAAGGAGTTTACATACCTTGGCACCGCCGTAAACAGCAACAACAAAGTCAGCCTGGAGATAAAGCGAAGAATAACAATTGCTAATAGGTGCTACTACGGGCTAAGTAAGCAATTAGGTTCCAGAGCCCTCTCTCGATCGACAAAACTAACACTCTACAAGACGATCATCATACCTGTGCTTTTTTATGGCGCTGAGGCATGGGTGGTATCGCAAACAGATGCAGCCGTTCTTGGGGTGTTCGAGAGGAAAGTTCTTCGCAAAATCTTTGGTCCTGTTGGAGTTGGCGACGACTATCGCATTCGAATGAACCACGAACTGTACAAGCTCTACGACGACATTGACATAGTCCAGCGTATAACAATTCAGCGACTACGTTGGCTGGGTCATGTCTTCCGTATGGATGAAGAACTCCAGCGAAAAAGGTGTTTGAGGTGAAAGCCGAGGGTCGAAAACGAAGAGGAAGACTATGCCACCGATGGATTGACCAGATCGAAGAAGCCCTTACCGTGCTTGTTGAAAGAGATTGGAGATGGCGCGCGCGAAGCAGAGACGCCTGGCGAGAGCTGATGATGTCGGCCGAAACTCGACAACGGGTTGTCATGGCCACCTAAGTAAGTAAGTAAGTAATTACAAGTGGAAACAGGTGTAAGAAATGAAGAACCATCTGTCAAATTCCAATACACAAAGGGCAGGTTCAAATCGCCCAACGCAATAAGAATATCATTATGTTTTAACATGTGGTGAACTTTTGTCTTAAGTAAGTTGATTAGTCGCATTAAGGAGAAATGTAAGAACAGACCAGTAGCTCGTTTCTGCAACTTTTGCTACAAATAGTCACTTTTTCTGTCGTCACACTATTTCGTTCCAAAATACTCACTTTTACGAAAGCTAGTGTTTCTGCATTAATAAGTGAGAAAATATTGCTCCGTAATGAGGAAGATACACAAGTGATAGAAAATATATTAAATTGAAACAATTGACATTTTTATACTCCCACGCGTACTGCGTAAGGGGTATATTAATTTTGTCACGACGTGTGTAACACCCAAAAGGAGACGTAGTAGGTTTAGAAAAGTATATATATTCTTGATCAGCATCACTACCTGAGTTGATTTAGCCATGTCCGTCTGTCTGTCCGTCTGTCTGTGGACACGATTGCAGCCGCAATTTTGAAGCTATCGTGCTGAAATTCGATATTTAAGCCTTTTTTAAAAAAAATTAAAATCAATTTCGAGAATGGGTAAAATCGGATGAAAACCACGCCTACCTCCCATACAACCCCAAAATTGAAAACTCTGTAAAGAGGCTAATATTACAGCTACAATACTGAAATTCGGTATTTGTATAGTCTATGTTAAAAATAAGGTGTGTAAGAAAAATGGGCAACATCCACTCACAAACACGCCCACCTCTCATACAACCCCAAAATTGAAAAATCTATAAAGAGGCTAATATTAAAGTTACAAGACGGAAATTCGGTATTTAAGTATTTTATGTCAAAACTGAGGTGTGTTAGAAAAATGGGCGGCATCCACCTACTAACACGCCCCCTCCCATACAACCCCAAAATTGAAAACCCTATAAAGAGGCTAATATTAAAGGTACAAAACGGAAACCCGATATTCGTGTATTCCATGACAAAACTGAGGTGTGTTAGAAAAATGGGCGTGATACACAAACTAACACGCCCACCTCCCATACAACCCAAAATTTGAAAACGTTATAAAATTACTTATATTTAAGCTGTAGGAAAACAATTTGATATGTATGTATTTTAGACACATAAAAATAATAAAATCTCTCAAAATCTCATAAAAAAAGCTCTCCAATTTAAGATTCTTTTACCTTAAAGAATCGGCCGTGGGGGTATTTTAACTTCGGCCAAGTCGAAGATGTACCTTACTAGTTTTTGTTTGTTTTTATTTTTTCAAATTTTAAACAATGTTTTCATGTTTTGACAATAAGTGATGTTTATATTTATAAAACAAGCCCTATCATGCGTTGAGATCCGAGTATTTTTTCATGCGGTTGCTTAATGCAGTGATACAAATTTTATCATGGAATAAATCTCATTAATAAAATATTTAATTTTGTATATTCAATAATTTATACATTGTAATACTAATAATATTGTGTATATTATATATTTATAGTCTAAATGAAAAATTGAAGTTGATACCTTGTACCGGGTAGAAGTATTAGTAACCACTTCATTGAAATCGAAAGTTGCACTATCAACCAAAAATTGTTCCCACCTAATCAGAACATAGTGACAACTTCAGCCGACTCGAGTCACATATTTTAGGTTACAGAAACACTTTGGCTATTGAATTCCTACGAAAATAGAATTGAAACAAGCGAGACGAGTCACCGACTTTTCTCATTTTATTACAGAGACGGTGCAAGTGAGAATGACGTCATTATGGCGTCAAAGTGAGAAAATATTGTGAGAATTGCGGTGACAAAAGTTGCAGAAACGTGCTATTGCGTACAGGTAAGCAATACTATTATTTAATTTAACTGTAACACAAATAAACTCCAGTTCACTGGCGACAGGAATTGTTAATTCATCAGACGCAAACGAGTTACGAACAGCTATAAGAACACCTCCACCGATCTTAATTCAACGGTCTTTACGGAAAATTTTATAATTATTACACATTATTTCAGAATTAAGGATATTTGAGCGAAGTTTCCGTGAAAATTATAATGTTATATTCGAAATAAAAACATAAGCATATTTATAGAGTTTTAAATTTTTGGGTTACATGGGAAGTGGGCGAATCCGTAGGCGGATGACACCCATTTTTCAAAACAGATTTTATTTGATAAAAAATACATGCATACCAAAATTTATTTCTGTAGGTTAAGCATAAAATTATTTATTGAGTTTTACATTTTTGGGTTGTATGGGGAGTGGGCGTTTCCGTAGGCGGATGATATCATTTTCAAAGGCGTCTTTGTTTTCATATAAAATTCATATGTACCTAATTTTATTGTTGTAGGTTATAGGTTGTAGGTTATGAGTTAGTTATGAGCTTATTAATGCAATTTTCAATTTTTTTGTTGTATGGGAGGTAGGACGTGTCCGAGGGCGATTCCAAAAATATTTAATAGTAATTTATGTTTGGGCCCATGTGTACCGAGTTTCATTTAACTATCTCAACTCCTTCTACGGACGGACATGGATAGCTCGACTCACGAGGTGACACTTATCAAGAATATATACACTTTTGAATACCGGACTCGCTTTATTTCTATGCGTTACAACGCACACCTCAGTTTTGATATAAAATGCTCCCATACGAAGTTTCATCTCTCTCTAGGTCAAATATGAACTTTTTAATAGTGTTTTTAATATAGTGGGTGGTGTGGGAGATGGGCGTGCTCATGGGCGGATGACGCCCATTTTGTGAACACATCTAATTTTATACAATAATCTCACATACCAAGTTTTATCTTTGTAGCTCATAGCAGAGACCTGCAGCGAGTAGTTATAAATAGAGTTGACTCGAGTATATACGCATGATTTCATGTACCACCACTCATATATACTCATAAAAAATGTTGTGATACTTACAGCTCGTAACTTATTTGTAATGTTTTGAATCATCATTCGACAGTCAAACCGTTCGGACGTGTTTTTAATAAGCCCCGCCAAATTAAAATTTTTCCCTGACCTTCCTCAACAACCTAAATTAACAAGCAAAAATATAAGCGTGCGTTAAGAAAAAATAAAAAGAAATATAAATTGCTAACACTGCTCATTACCCTCGGAAGCAAGCACGGTGAACTCCAAAGACTGCAAAAACAATAAAAACAATAAAATAGTGCAACTGAATAAAATAAAATAAAAAAAAAAAATAAATAATAAATTTACCCAATTTTAACCGCAAATAAAAAGTGCCAAAAGAACTTAATAAAGTGCTTACGCTGCGGATTTCCTGACCCACTGAAGCAAGTGCAGTGAACTATAAAAACTGATTAAATAATAAAATTTAAAAGTGCTACCAAATCAAATAACATTTAAATAAAAACTTTCTGCGTCACAGTGAAAAAAAAAATAAAAATTTTAACAATGGAATCAACACGTGATAAACAAACCTGCGTTATTGAAGACAAAACAATTCCTATTCTCACCTGCAAGGGTATTTGTGGGAAAGTATTTCATGACTGCTGTGTTGGGCTATCGAGCAGATGCCTCGCGTATACACGTGAAATGAGTAAGAATTTTGTATTCTACTGTGACGAGTGCCAGAAGATATCTCTTTCTGATGTGATGCTTGCCATTAAATGCATTAGTGACTCTTTGAATGCGGCATCATTAGAAAATAAATCTTTTTTCAAGAAAACCACAAAGCAGCTCACACGACCCGATGGCGGGATCCAGATAGGCGATGACATCATCGAGGCCATAGATTCATCCAAAAAATCCATTGAATTGAAACTTAAATCGATGTCAGAAAGCATCAAGTCAATAAGAGATACGGTGAACAAAGAATGCAAATGTTCCGGAATCGAATCAGACACTAAAAAAATGTACATGGAGATACTAGAAAATGTCAAAAAAATAAAAACCTATGAACCGTATCGTCAACTCCATGACAATATGATCGCAATCCGGAATGACCTTGACGCCATGTTGCAAACCACGTCAAACAAAGCAGATCATCCTCACAACGACTTACCTGACTCCCCTCTAGTAGATATGTTATTTGCTAGAATGAGTGAAATCAGCGACGAACTCAGTGCTTTCCGCTCTACACTAGAGGAGATAGTTAATGTCGTGATGCAACAACCACTCAGAGTCAACGAAAACATAGATTTACAGCGATCCCATCTCGATACCTCTTCTATCTTTGAAGAATTGTTGGTAGCTTCGAAAATTACAAAGGAAGTTCCCGTCACATCACCTCCCATAAAACCTACGTCTACCTCATCTATCGCACCCTCTCCACCAGCAATCGAACGTTTTGGAACATTATGGACCAATGCGGAGTGGGAAAAAAGGATGCAACGTATAAAAGAGTGCAATGATGAAAGCAGCACTGTTCTTTTCATCAAAGGATTTCCACTCAAGGCGAACGAAAGTTGGGTATATAATTACTGTAAAAAGCACCACATAAACATTCTTGACTGCCAGAGGACCTCTTCTGCAAAAGAAAAAAAAGTGAGCAGCTTTAAAGTGAGTATACCCACAAAATACAGTTGGATGTTCCTGTCCCGAGCACATAGAGTTTATAAAGATGGAAACATGCGAATATCCGAGTGGACGAATAGGAAATCTCAAAGCAGTCATCCCAAGTCTAGGAGTTATAGATTTAAGACCGCTAGAAATAAGCAGGATAAAAGTAAGACAAAATCCCACGATCCTAATTGGTCCCTTAAAACAAATATATTTCCCCCATTTTCCCTCTCAAAATATAATCCCTCACATCCATCAAAGATTTATAAACCATCAGAGCCACTCTCACTAAACTCTCATAAATCTCCATTTTCCTTCTCAAAACATAATTCATCACATTCATCACATCCATCTAAGACTAATATACCTTCAAAACAATTCTCACTAAAATTTCAACCTAAAAATAAACGCGTCTCATTCAATTTATCACCTTCAAATACATCATATAACAATCACTCATCAAATAAGGGTTTTGGAAGTTACCCAAACTTTATACGATCACATGTATTAAATCCTTCTGTACCTAAAATCGTTCTGAATAAGGATGCTGCCACCTTCACTCCACGCAATGCATCTGTTCCCCCTGCTCATACTTCTATTATTTCTTCCATACATACACCCACCACACCAGTAAATACCGCTGATCGTCTTACAACCACACAACCCCCTGTTTCAACCACGCTTTCCGCAGTTAAGCCTACCACAGCACCATCTTTTCTCGATCCTCTGCTTCCGCCAATAGCCAAATTAACTAAAAATCTCGCTGAAACTAGCACTGAAGGTCGCTTTGTCTTGTCCCGCCTTAGAGACCGGAGGCTATATGAAAACGTGCGTCTCTACTTGGCTTACCTACATAACAAAGCTGACTCCACTTGTATCGACGGTTCAACTAGAACAAGCGTCATGGTAATGATACAACAGGAAGGACTTCCAACCGAACCGGCTGAACTTAAAAAAATTTACATTCAGTACCACGAGAGTTTTAATATCTCACCAGCTGAAGTAGAAAAGGACTTATCAGCTTATGCGTCACACACCACTTCAAAGCGCCTATGGCATTTAAACAAAACTCGTTCAAACTTCAAAAATTATTATTGCTCCTAATGACACTCCCCTAGATTTTTGTCTACCCCCTTCAAAAAACAATAGCCTAAAAATGTTTTATCACAATTGCGGTGGTATGCGTGGCAAACTAAATAAACTTATCGTAGACGCAAAGTCGTGTCACTATAATGTTTTGATATTCGCAGAAACATGGTTAAATGACTCCTTCAAAAACGAAGAAATCCTCGATAGCAATTGGACACTCTACCGAAATGATCGAGATTATACATACACCTGTCAGTCCCGTGGTGGTGGTGTTCTAATTGCCATACATAACTCCCTAACTAGTCAATTAATAGAAACTACCTCTCACAAACTTTATGACCACCAAATAGTTCGGATTAGTTCTCAAGATCATCAATATATCTATATTGGTGTCATTTATATTCCTCCTAATTCCGCGGAAACCACATATAGGGATCTATGCGAAAATATCTCATCACTTACCACGACATTGAAAGAGGAAGATAGAATCGTTATCTTCGGTGACTTTAATCGTCCAAATATTTCATTTGTTATTGATGAGAATGACAACTACCTTCTTCCTGTTGACCTCTCCAACTCGATTGATTATACTTTACTCAGTACCTTCTATGTTAACGACCTTCAGCAAGTTAACAGATTTCCGAACCAAAATGGTAAATGGCTGGACCTTGTCTTTACTAATACCTATGATGAAATAAACGTTGTTCCAACCCCTGCCGCCGAACACTTATTTTCTAACAACTCTCACCACTCAGCCCTATCCACAGAGCTTTTTTCCACCAATATAAATTTCGTACACTCATATAATAACGCTATAGTATACGATTTTCTAAATGCTGACTATGATAGCATAAAGATCTGTCTCGATTCTATTGATTGGAACGATTTATTAGCACTTGATCTCGATAGTGCAGTCTCACTTTTTTATCAGCGCGTCCTCACAATTGTAGATAAATATGTCCCAAAAATTAAGAAAAAGAATAAACTTTCTGAACCATGGCTAGATAAAAATCTCAGACATCTAAGAAATCAGAGAAACAAATTATATAAAGTCATTAAATCCACCATCAATGTCACCGATGAATTGAGAACGAAGTATGAAGATATATCACAAGTATTTTCTGTAAAATCCAAGGAAGCATTTAATCTTTATATTAATCTCATTGGAGAAAGAATTGCTGTAGAGCCAAAGAAATTCTTTGAGTATGTGAATGTCAAACGCAAATCAAACGGATACCCTTCCTCCATGTTCAAAGGCAATGTTACCTCTTCTAACACTCAAGAGATTTGCAATCTTTACGCAGATCATTTCAAGGAAGTTTTCTGTGTTTCTACAAACACATCTTACAATCCCCCTCTTTCACAAATTTATCACCACAAATCAATCACATAGAATTAACACGTGATGAAATATATGCAGCTATAATTGAGCTAGATCCAAACAAAGGACCAGGCCCTGACCTAATTCCACCCAATTTTCTTATTCAGTGCGTAGATTCGCTGCTCTTGCCCTTACAAATAATCTACAATAAATCACTTAACCACTGTGTTTTTCCTTCTTATTGGAAAACATCTCATCTCACACCAATATTTAAAAATGGTGATAAAAGGTCGGTCGAGAACTATAGGGGTATTGCCATTTTATCTTTTATCCCAAAACTATTCGAAAAAATAATATGCGAAACACTGACAGATTTCATAAATCCATTACTCAATGAACAGCAACATGGTTTCCGTAAAGGTAGATCAACTACCACTAACCTTATGATTATGGTTTCTGATGTATTAGGAAAAATGGAAAAAGGACATCGAGTTGACGCAATCTACACTGACTTTAGCAAGGCCTTCGATCGCGTTGATCATCATATCCTAGCTAACAAACTGGAACAGTTTGGTATCTCAAGGTCCCTTCTCAAATGGCTTAAGTCTTATCTTCACGGTAGATCCCAATTTGTCAAATTTCAAGGTATCCTATCCAAGGAGATTTCTGTCACATCCGGTGTCCCACAAGGAAGTCATCTTGGCCCACTTCTATTCAATATTTTTATATCAGACATATCCGACGTTTTGTATAATATCCCACATCTATTATACGCAGATGACTTAAAAATGACCATGTAACCATGTAACCATGTAATCAATTCTGAACTTGATGTTACATTTTTACAATCCAAACTACTCGATTTAGAGCAGTGGTGCAGTCAGAATAAGCTATTTCTAAACGTCAACAAATGCTATAGAATAACTTTCTCCCGAAAAAATCTTATAACTAATTGCAATTACTCACTTAATGGTAAAAAACTTAAAAATGTCAATCATATTGTTGATATTGGAGTCGTTTTAGATAATAAATTGCGATTTAATCTGCATTATGATAAAATCCTATCAAGATCCAGCAAACAACTCGGTTTCATAAAAAGACGCGCAAACGAGTTTAAAAATGTATGGGTTACCAAAACGCTATATTGTTCTTTAGTACGCCCACTTCTAGAATATGGATGCATTATTTGGAATCCTGCGTTCGATTCACATAGCGAGAGACTGGAATCTATTCAAAAGCAATTCGTGCTTTTTGCTCTAAGAAACACCTACAACCCCCGTGAATACAATACCCTTCCATCCTATGTGCATAGGCTTAGCTTGCTTAACTTAATGCCCCTATCAACCAGAAGAACACTACTTACCTCATGTTTCACATTTGATGTTCTCAACGGAGCTGTAGACAGTGAATATATATCAAATAAGATAAAGTTCAACGAACCCTCAAGACGTACAAGACACACACGAATGTTATATGAGTATCAGCACCATACAATATACGCCAATAATGAGCCAATTAATAGATGTTGTAAAGAATTCAATAATATCAGCGATAGCTATTCACCATCCATATCGAAATTCTCCTTTAAAACAAATCTTTACAAGTTCCTATTTCCGTCCTCTTAACCTTCTTTCCCCTTTATAATCATCTCATCTTTAATAATGTCCCTTCTTTTGTCATCTCCATCATCACCCTAAATACGCACGACCCATGCCTAATAACCCCAAGTCCTTGTCTACCCACCCCAATTCTAGCAGGAGTAGAATTAATTTATGACAAAGTTTTGTAAACGAAATGTCAATCCTGTGGGCGGATACGCCCACTTTGTAATTCAATCCATAATACCAAAAAAAAAAAAAAAAAAAAAAAAAAAAACTATCATAAGATAGATTAATTTAAGTTAGAATAAGTAATTGCCTTGCTTGGCCAAATAAATAAATAAATAAATAAATATGCTTCATACTCTGACTCGCCGCCATACGTTACCGCTATGATCAGGTGCGGATTTAGGTGGGGGCTAGGGGGCTGCAGCCCCCGCCCCGAGCAGGCAGGGGCCCCGAAGGCGCTTGTGTATGAAGTGCTTATTGTAAAAACATGGCACGCAATATAAAAAATTTTTCGAAGTAATCGACCTTAAAGTTTTAAAACAATGTGTATTTGCAAGAAATCGTGTTTGTGCTTAAAATTTCTTTTAGGTATAGGGCCAGAATTGATCTGGTAATGGTGGCAATATTTTAAGTAGATGTTGATAATGCGTCAAGAGACGTAATGAACATAAAATATGAACTTTTGAAGCAATGTGGCTTATCATGTTTTTACAATATCCATATTATATAGATCTTAGGAAATTTTATGTGAAGATCAAAACCAAAAATCGGAAACGCGGCATGAAGCTTCTGCACTATTGAATAAATTAATAAAACTTCAAAACGCTTTCATGATAGTTTTCTGGAACTGAATTTTGAATCGCTTCAGTACAACCAGCCAATATTTGCAAAAAGTAGATATTGATTTGATACCTGCTTACGATATGTTGTCTTCTCTTTTCGAATTCGTAACACATTTGCGAAGTGAATTTTCAGGGTTTAAGAATAGTGCTAAGAACCTGAGTCGATTTGTTTGCCAAGACTATGACAGAAAAATATCCAGAAAAAACAGCTGAAGCTGAAAGGTAATTTTAAGTATTAAAAATAATAAAAAATGTACACCGATCAAACTAACATGAATGTTTGTCGCCAATAACGCAACTTTGTTTTGAAAATGATTTGTTGTAAATAATTAATTTTGACAAATTGATAGGAAGTATTGCCACAGTTAAATCGAGAAAAAAATGTTTAAATAAAAATTCAAGAGTTATTTTTTTCACTTTAAGACATATGTAAAAATGCGTAAAAATTAATGTTTTTATTATTTAAAGATTCGAGCTAAATGCTCTGCCTTAAGTAGGCCCCGTGTCGATTTTAGCCCCAGGCCCCGCTATGCGTTAATCCGGCACTGGCTATGATTATGACTTTCTACCGATAAGTTGCATACAACTGAATGTGGTCATGTTCGAGTGAGAGTATAAATGTATATTCCAGAACTTCAAACGAACGAGCTGTTTCAGGATTGCCATCTTCGGCGTAGCTTAAAAATTATTGTTTGATTTATTATGATTTAATTTCTTTGTTAGTTATTGATTGAGTGTTAACACTACTCATAACAGTACGAAATGAAGGACAACGATTCTGTTTAAGTAATAAAATATTTTAAATATTTTTAAGTGAAGTACAACAATGTGTTGCTTATATTTATTGATAAGCATTTGTTTGCGTTACTTTTTCGGAGAAGTTAATTTTAATGCAAGGTGTGTTATTTTATATTAAGCAAATTATTTAAAGTGCACTACGAAATTCCATAAAAAAATTCTTGCCACATCAATAAAAAATGTAAACTAATTATTCATTGAATTAAAACAACTAGGTGGTAACCCTCTACTGTTCTTACAGCGACAAGAACAGAATGTAAATTAAAAAACTACAAAAAAGAAAACTACGCCAGTGTCCCAATGAGTTGTGGGACATTTGCTTGAGCTATGAGTATTTGGTATGATTCATAACAACTGGTTCGATGGTGAAGAGTATTTGGTACTACTTTGACGTTCGATGAGCTTTATATGCCAAACTCAGACTCAGCAAGAGTGCTTCAAGTAGAATTGATGGTTGTTGTTTGATGTGTACTCACTTCTACTTGGTTTTGCATGAATGACTATATATCGCAAAAATGTGACTCGTTGCAGGTCTCTGGCTCATACATAAACCTCTCTAGAGAGTTTTTACCATACTGGGTTGTATGGGATGTGGGCGTGTTGGTGGGCACATGGCGCCCATTTTAATAGTTTTTAATATCGTTGGTTGTATGGGCGGTGGGCGTGTTAATGGCAGGATCACGCCCATTTTTTGTGTACATCTGCGTAAATTTAATTGGTGTAGCTAATATACAACCTTCTATACAGCTATTTTTATTTTATGGTCGTATGGGAAATATGCGTGTCCATGGGCGGATTCCAAAAATTTTCAATAGTCCAGTAGCTCGTTTCTGCAACTTTTGCGACAAATAGTCACTTTTTCTGTCGTCACACTATTTCGTTCCCAAATACTCACTTTTACGAAAGCTAGTGTTTCTGCATTATTAAGTGAGAAAATATTGCTTTGTGATGAGAGAGATACACAAGTGAGAGGGAATATATAAAATTGAAACAATTGACATTTCTTTTTTGTTTTGATTTTTTCAAAAATAAAAAAAATAAACAAAAATAAACAAAACAATTTTTTCATGTTTTGACACTTAGTGATGTTGATATTTATAAAACAAACCCTATACATGCGTTGAGATCCGAGTATTCTTTTCATGCGGTTGCTTAATGCAGTGATACAAATTTTTATCATGGAATAAATCTCATTAATAAAATATTTAATTTTGTATATTCAATAATTTATACATTGTTATACTTATAATATTGTGTATATTATATATTTATAGTCTAAATGAAAAAATTTAAGTTGATACCTTGTACCGGGTAGAAGTTTTAGTAACCACTTCATTGAAATCGAAAGTTGCACTATCAACCAAAAATTGTTCTCACCTAATCAGAACATAGTGACAACTTCAGCCGACTCGAGTCGCATATTTTTGTTTACAGAAACACTTTGGCTATTGAATTCCTACGAAAATAGAATTGAAACAAGCGAGTCGAGTCACCGACTCTTCTCATTTTATTACAGAGACGGTGCAAGTGAGAATGACGTCATTATGGCGTCAAAGTGAGAAAATATTGTGAGAACTGCGTTGCATCAATATATTTAAAATCATTGAAAAGAGATTGGTATTTTAAAAATTTTTCGGTAAGTGAAGAAAGTTCTCTACTTATTTCAGAGAATTGCTTAGTCTGCTTGGAAAGTTTTTAGAAGTTGATGTTAGCCAACCTACACTTCTTACATGACCAACGCAATCCTTTACCTTCATCAATGATGTCTGATATACAACCTGACACTTCTGCACACTTGGTGTGAACAACATTATCACATAACCAACATGATAAGAATCGTTCATTACACTGGTTTACAAATAACGAAAAGTTGTTTGTACTTTGAATGCCACTATTATTTTCTCATGTAAAATCGGTCGCTGATTCCGAAAAAATTTTTTTTTTTTTTCTGTCACTCCGTTTTCGAGATATTGCCCACTGTAGGGTTTTCAACGAAAAAAAAAAGTTGGTTCCACTTAATTGCATATATCTCCTGAACCAACAGTACCAACTGAACCAACTTTTTCATTTCTCAATAGATTTTCGTCAACAATAGCTTATTTTTTTTTGGAAAAATAAAGGCTCTTAGTAAAAAATATCAAAAGCAACAAAATATTTTGATTTCTTAACGAAATTTGCAA
This sequence comes from Tetanocera ferruginea, assembly GCA_958299015.1. NCBI lineage: Eukaryota > Metazoa > Arthropoda > Insecta > Diptera > Sciomyzidae > Tetanocera > Tetanocera ferruginea. Next base: position 52,609,472 of record OY282644.1, on the reverse strand, counting down.
CTATTTTGTCTTTTTTTGGAAATTTTTCTGAAAAATAAAAAAAAATCCCCGAAATTTGAATTTATTCCACCAAAACTAACAGCTCGACCAAAAAATTATGTTTGCATTGTTTGTAAGAAATTTTATTAGCTTTTATTTGATATATCATTTGTTTGATTACTGTTGTTGGTTCTGGAGATATATGCAATTAAGTGGAACCAACTTTTTTTTTTCGTTGAAAACCCTACAGTGGGCAATATCTCGAAAACGGAGTGACAGAAAAAAAAAAAAAATTTTTTTCGGAATCAGCGACCGATTTTACATGAGAAAAGAATAGTGGCATTCAAAGTACATATTGGCTGTAAACCAGTGTTATCACTGTGAACAGATGCTTTGAATAGAATAGTAAAATGAAAACACAATTTGTTTTTGTTTCCACTGCTTATATAAATAAAGCTAGAGGAAACTTTAACATTTAAAATTAATCAAATCGCTCTGTTAAGCACATAAAAACTTAAAACTTATATACACAATTTTAAACTTAACGCGGAAATTTAAGTAGAAAAACACTCAATTATATAAAAGAATTAAACTCAAGATTTCAATTTTAACTTTATGTGACTAGAGTTGCCAGATCATTTATCATTAAAAAGCGAACCACAGCAATGTCGTCTCTTAGTATCTACACTCAAATGCGACCTTATTTTTGGAATTTCTTTCTGCGTATAACTCTTGCTAAACAGGGGGAAGGTGTGGAAACACCAATTTTAAAAGTAAGTTAATTTCTTCTTTAAATTACAAAATTCTTTTATTTAAAGAATTAAATGAAATTTAAATGAATTAATTTTTATTATAAAACCATAGCATAAAGTTTCTAATACATAAAAAATTAAACATGTTTTAGTTAAAATAACTAGACCTTAACCTTTCCATAATATTTAATTGGCAATTTTTTTTCTTCCGTCATTCATCTTTCTTCTCTCAAAGATGTTTCTGCTAAAAAGAGAAAGAACTGTAAAAAATGTAAAATAAATAAATCAAATTTTAAAATTACTCTAAGATATTCCTTATTGCGCATTTTTTATTATTTGCATTTCGTTGCTTTAATGTTGTTTTATTGCGTTATGAGTAATATACAACATAATGTATTATTCGTCAATAAATATTTATGTAATGCTGTTTAGAATTGAATCCAAATCAAGGCTTAACCTTATTGAAAAGCCTCATTAAAAATATAATAAGGGTACACTGAGAAAACATCCGGCGACTATCAGATTTTTGATCTCGGTAAGCTCATCTGTTATCAGAAAAAGGTTGTTAATTTAAATGAGCTTTTTAATTCTAAAGCGAATTCAAAAAGCTTTCTAACACAAGATTAGATTGTGGTTTAAGAAATGACTATTTCCCTATTATAGCGCCATCTATGATCTTTTGATTCTGCTGTGGCTAACTTTGTAAAGATAGATAGATAGATAGATAAAGACCGTCCCAGAAATAACTGTCCTTTTGTTTTTCGGTTATTTATAAAAAAGTGTTACCTCTAGCAACATATTTGGAACCTAAATAAAGTATAAAGGTTAGGTTAGGTTAGTCCGGTTGCCTCACATTGGAGTCTAACGTAGACCATATGGTCCTTAGTGGTGCCGGTTTATGAAATCCTTGAGGGAGATTAGTGGAAGTCTTCAAAGATTCTAGGGGAATTTTGGCTGCATCCTTAAGCGACGATAAAGTCGGTGAGCCTAAGTATTTAAGTCTCGATCTAAGTAGGGCGGGGCATGTGCAAAGAAGGTGCTCCAGGGTTTCCTGGGCACCTGGTTCCTTGCACTTCCTGCAGTTGTCATCCATGGTTATACCCAGCTTTTTAGCGTGGGGCGCCACCATGCAGTGACCTGTGTGAATTCCCACCAGTGTCCTGCTGTCCCTTCGGGTGCGAGCCAGGATAAACGACGTTCGTTTTCCGCATGCTGCATCGCAAATGGTTTTTGAGATCTTGCATGTTGTCGTATCTCTCTATCTGCGACTCACTGCTTGTTTGGCTACGGTTTCAAGGTTTTTGTACAATTCCTGTAGTGGAATAGCTACGTGTTCTGTGAACTCTGATCCCAGCCCGGCACCTTCCTTTGCTAGTTCGTCTGCCATCTCATTTCCTTCAATGCCCCTTTGGCTGGGAACCCAAAAGATACACACTCTCTTTGAAGTGTTCAATGCATCTAGTGCGTCCTTGCTTGCTAAGACATTTCTGGACTTGACGGTATCGGAACGCATGGATTTGATTGCCACTTGGCTGTCAACAAAGATGTTTATTAAAGAGTGTTGAGTGTTAGTACTGAGAGCTATCTCTGCGGCCTTCCTGATGGCAAAAACCTCCGCCTGGAAGACACTGCAGTGGTCCGGTAATTTGTATGCTTGCCTTATATCGGGCTCTGCGCAATACACTGCCGCACCTACTCCCGTATTCATTTTGGAGCCATCTGTGAATATGTTGACCGCCCTCTGGGCCTGTTTGATACCTTTGCGCCAGTTGGTTGGTCCTAGAAGTGTGGGTATTTTGGGTTCGAGAGTTGTGCTAGGGATCATGTAGTCTGTGCTACTGATTGCATCCTTGCCAATTCTACAGTGTCCAAAATTTTGTTTGCGGAAGTTGCCAGCTGCCGTAAGCCGCTGTGCCGTTTTACTAGCCGTTAGTTTTGCATATATGTCTAGAGGATCCAGACATAGAATGGTTTCAAGAGCTTTCGTAGGAGTTGACTTCAGCGCGCCGGATATGCATAGCGCAGCTTGTCGCTGAGTTTTTTCCAAGTATTTGAGATATGTTGACTTATTCACCGCCGGCCACCACACAATGATTCCGTAGAGTAGAATTGGACGAACAACCATTGTGTAGATCCATTGCATTAGAGAGGGTGACAGGCCCCAAGTGCTGCCCAGCATCTTCTTGGATGCATATAGCGCATTGATAGCCTTCCTAACCCTCTCGTCCACATTGAGTCTCCACGTCAGTTTGCTGTCGAGTACTTCTCCCAGGTATTTCGTGTGAGTTTTCGGGATGAGCCGAGTGTTGTTTATTCTTGGTGGAATCCATGGTGGTATCTTGTACTTATTCGTAAACAATACCAGATCCGTTTTCTCTGCGTTTAAACTGAGGCCGTCTGAGTTCGCCCATCTAAGTACCTCTTTTAGTGTATGCTCCATTAAAGAGCTTAATGTCGAAATGCATTTTCCCACTAAAATTATGCTTATATCATCCGCATAAGCTGTTATCTTGTGGGCTTTGCCTTCAATGTTTTTGAGTAGTTCGTTAACAACTAGATTCCAAAGTAAGGGTGAGAGGACTCCTCCTTGGGGTGTTCCCCTGTTCACTTCTCTTACCATGGTTGTGGAGCCCCACTCGGCTTGGACCCTTCTACAACTTAGTGGGTTGTCTATCCAGAGGTCGATTGCTGGTGGTGTATCGATCGCGCGTAATCCGTTTAGAATGGCCGTAGTTGACACATTGTTGAATCTACATTAGAGTGTATCGAAAATCGAACCCCCAATTCCGGTACCAAAATTAAATAGTACATGAAAAATCCTTTCGATTGGTATACTTTTTTTTTATTTGAACCAGTTTTGGCGTCCCCCGAAATGCATTTTTGTGCATTTTTTGTCAACTTTTGTGCTGGAGACCCATTAATGGTTGATTTAAATAGAAAATCAAGCCACAAAACGAGAAGGAGTTCTGCGCTTGCTGCTTTGCTTTAGTGCAGATTGATCTGGAGGACCTTCAGCTGCATTATGCTGAAGGCTCCTCCACGGGGTGCGCTTGCTTGCTCGTACCACCAGCGTCATCTGCATCGTCGAAACTGTGCTCCTGGGTGGCATCAGCTACCGCTGCGATACCGAGGTCTTTTTCAACCTCCCCGGTCTCAAGAGTGTTCTTGTTGCTGTCTTTGGGGTGACGTTTTTTGAAACGCAGGTACACACTCCCTACGCCCCACGCCATCTTCCCGTAACGAGGGTACAGAATATCCTCTGCCTCCTTATTGATCTGGAGGATGTAGTGTTGCCCGCCGCTACTGCCAGGTAGCTGCTCACCAACTTTCAACACCCTCCAGTCAGCTGTCGGCACGTCAGGGTTCTGTTTCTGGAGAAGTTTTAGCGCTGATTCCTGTGGCACCACTCTGGGGAACAGCACTTTCGCTTTCGGTAGAGACGGGATGTCCATCCTGTCTACTACTTTCAGCTGAGCGCCATCCCATAGGCCTTGGAGCGTCGGTGCAACTCTCTTTACCCACTCCAGAGTCGGATCATCGTTGCACTTGAGAATTTTAACGTCGTTGAACCATCCTGCACCATCGAAGGTAGGCATGGAAGCGTCATGATGGGTCTCCATTCTCGCGAACATCGCCTTGAGCAGCTTCTTCTCTACCGATTTCCACCGCTCGAGAGACATTTGCCCTTGGGGATCGCTTCTGTCAATGAGTGCCACGATCAGATGTCGTTTGGCCACGTCACTTGCCTTGTTTTTCACCTCATCTGTGGGCTGCGGTTTGTTAGTAGAGACCGGTTTTTGCTTATGCCGCTTGCTTTCAGGAGCAAGGAGCCTTTCCGTCCTCCGATCTCTGGCGCTTCTGAGCTACCTGCTCTTCGATCTTATTCGCGAACTGCGATGTCGTAGGCGCAAAGTGTGGTAGGCTCGCGAAGAATTTTCTGCCCTCAGATACCTTCTGCTCAGCCCAGGCGAGCTTCTCCTTCTCTTTGGAAGATAGACCGCTCTTACCCGAAAGCCGGCTGCAGATACTGAGAGCAGCTTTGTATTGAGCTTTGGCTCTCAATCCCTCCTTCGATTTCGTCTTGGGCCCTACTTTATTTGAGGTACTGGAACCCGCTGACTTGTCGGGGGAGAGAAGAAGCCTTTCTTCGTCAGCCATGCTGACTGAGGTTGTGCTGTCGTGATCCGAGTCTTCTTGGACAACGGCATCTACGCGTTTGAGATTTTTTTTGTTGTTGTTGGCAGTAGGAATACAGCCACTATGGTCTGCTCCAACCATAGAGGAGGTGTGACCGCTGGCGAAGAATGCTCCTCACCGTGCCCGCCGGTGGTAGCAGTCACGCATTCCACCGAAGTTTGGGTTGACATCCCAACCCGAGTTGCTTCCCTATTGGACTCCATACGAATCAATTTTTTTCTGGGTGACTCGGTTCCCATAGCGTTTTATACCTGCCGCCAGGTAGGGATAAGTTTTAGTTCATTGCTCCACAACAGCCTGTATGACATGAAACCTTCTCAGACGCGAAGGCTTCCGTCATCATAGCCCGTTGTGTCATTGCAACCTAAGCCTCTACACCACGTCAAGGTAGCTATCCCAAAGTAGTAGAAGAAATAAAGTATAAATATTAGAGATTTAAAAAAAAAGAAAAAACCCACTAGTAAAATATAAGAGCTACTGAAAAAATGTCGTCTCAACAAGAAGAAAAGCGGAAAGCAATTATTTGCATATTCCTGGAAAATCCAAACACCACGTACAAAAAGATCGCTAAGGAAGTTGTCGTGTGCGTAAAAACTGTCGGAAGGACCATAAAACGATACAAACAGCTTTCCCCTTTATCAAAAACGCCAGGCTCAGGTAGAAAAAGTGGTCCAGCGAACCAAGCGGTGGCCCAGAACGTTAAGCGGCTGTTTACTCAGAATCCAGGCACTTCGGTTCGTGATATGGCAGCAAAAGCGGGAACATCGAAGTCAAGTGTTCAACGGATTAAAAGAAATTGTACAACCTAAGGAGCAATAAAGTACAAAAAGTACCTGATAGGTCAGAAGAAAAGGACGCCAAAGCCAAGAGGAGAGCTCGAAAAATGTATCGCGATTACCTGCCCAAATTTGATAGCGTGATCATGGACGATGAAACGTACTGCAAAGCGGATTTCAAGCAGTTACCTGTACACGGATATTATACTGCGGTTAGAAGGGGTGGAGCATCCTTTAAATTTACCACCGAAAAACATACCAAATTTCCAAAGAAATACATGGTGTGGCAGGCCATTTGCAAATGTGGCCTTCGAAGTAAGGAATTTGTGACAGATCGCACAATCAACACCGAAATTTACAACAGAGAGTGTCTGGAGCGGCGTGTCAGCACCAAGGTTCAGTACTATTTTGGCTTGACCTAGCAACATGTCACTACGCCCAGAGTACGATGGATTGGTACCAAGCCAATGATGTAACTGTGGTATCAAGAGAAGCCAATCCTCCGAAAAGAAAGCTTTACTGAAGATAAATATTAAGAAGACCAAACAAACTACAAAAAACATCGAAATATTTCGACGTAAATGGCGTCGGGCATACACTAAGGTCAACGAAAGGTCGGTAAAAAACCTAATGGAGGACCTTAATCGAAAAGTGCATAATTTTTTTTAAGTGCATTTTTTCAGTGTAAATAAAATTTTCATTTATTTTGTAATGTTCATTTAAAAATAAACTGAAAAAATTTTTAAAAAAACATCATTGGTTTTTTTACAATAAAAAAAAAGAGGACAGTTATATCTGGGACAGTATTTATGTTTACGGTGAGCTAATACAGCTACCAACACCACAGAACGGTTTCGGTCCTGTAAGAGTCCTAGAGAGTCTGCTTTCTCATCCTCGTCATAGCCTCAGTGGGCAGGAATCCACTATAGGGTAATTTTGTTGTTCTGTGCAGCCAGTTCGTCAAGGACGTTGACAGTCTCTAACACTAGCTTGGATTGAATAATGGGTGATTTCAGAGCTTTAAGGGCATCTTGACTGTCGGAGAAGACGAACATCGTTTTGCCCCTAACATTATTCAGTCAGTTCAGTCTGATACACCTATTAATGGCAGATTGTGGTAAGCTTCGTGCACTGTAGAAGTGGGTCTCACTGGAGTGTCCTCCAAAGATCCCAGCTCCCGTGCCTTCCTCCATTTTGGAACCGTCCGTGTACGACACAAGATCGTTTTCGGATAGGTTTAGTTTCTCGTGTTACCAGTCAGATCTGGGGGGGATAACAACGGTGAAGTTTTTGTTAAAGCAGCTTTTGGGAAGCATGTTATTTAGGGGCATGCAGAATTCTTTTTCTGGGTTTAAGGTTATGATTGAGGAGAGGTGTCCCTTAAGGGGATAGTTTGAGACAATGCTACCCAGATGGAAAACTGTGTGCAGGCTGAGCTTTGCCTCCATCTGGATGTGAATGTGGATAGGTGTAAGCCCTAAGATGACACAGAGGGCCGCTGTTGTATGGTTTTCGACCACCACACTACAGATGCATATGATAGTGTGGGTCTGAAGATCAAAGTGTAGAGATTCTACATCATCTAAGGTCTTATTCCCCAGTTCTTGCCGCAAATTCTTCTGCAGGTTCACAATGCGGCTGTTGATCTGCTGATGATGAGGTCTATGTGGAGGTTACAGGACAGTTTACCATCCAGGATCACTCCAAGATATTTTGCTGAGTTGGAAAATTCTACTTTTTCCCCAAAGAGTTCCGGGCAAGTAAGATTAAGCTTGCGCCGTTTTGTAAAAGGAACAATAACTTCTCTTTTGGGTTAACAGAGAGGCCTTCGTTAAGGCACCATCTCTGTACTGTGCTCAGTGCTGCTTGTAGAACCTCAGACACTGTAGTCTCAAAGCTCCCTCGTATGATGACAGCTACGCCGTCGGCATACCCAACCATATCTATCCCAGTTTCTTTGAGTTCAACTAGGAGGCTATCTACAACTAGGGAGCAAAGCAGGGGTGATAGCATGTGGTTGTAGTTGCTTTGAGGGAAGTGTTATCCGGACAAGTCTGGATAACTCTACTACTAAGTGTCGTCATAATCCACCTGCTTATAACTGGTGGTATGTTAAAGTTGTTAAGTGCCCTTCTCATGGACTCATATGACGTTTTATTGAAGGCTCCTTCGATGTCAAGGAAAGCGACAAAACATATTTCCTTGCAGTCGATAGATTTTTCAATAGTGCTTATAAGGTCATTCAGTGCTGACTCTGTTGATTTACCCATTTGAAAGACATGTTGTGCCTTACATAGTGGACACATTGACAAGGCATTCTCCCTAATGCAACATCCTTGATGGAACCACAGAAGTTCCTGAAAGAGTCCTTTTTAGCCTTCTTGATCTCTTTGCTGTAGTTGGTGAGAGATTGGGAGTAGGATTGGCAGTCATTATTGCGCTAAGCTCTATTGAACAGCTTCCTTACTCCTTTTCTGAGATCATTGAGGTGGTTGTTCCACCAGGGTGTTTCTCTCTTGAACTTCTTCAGTTTAAGGCGACAGTTATCCTCAAAAGAATGGGTGATGGATGATTGGACATAGTCCGCTGAGTATTCCAATTTGCATATGGTATCAATTCTGAGGGGAAGTTTATCGAGGATTACCTGACCAAGCTACACTTTGTATGAGTTCCAGTCAGTGACTTGTTTTCTGCGGTAGTCACATAGTCACTTAATGTGACTATGATCTGAGCACGAAGGTTCTTTTGAAACATACCAGTCCGCTATTATGTCATTATGAATGGATATGATAAGAGTGAGGTCTAGAACCTCTCTTCTGTTTGCGGTAATAAACGTTGGTTCATTTCCAACGTTGCATACGTAAAGATTGTTACGAATTAGAAAGTCTAAAAGGTACTCACTAGGGTGGACCTTGTGTCGATATTTTGGTAGATGAGGGCTCTATTCCGTGCCTTTTTGAAAAAAAATGACAATGCCGAAAAAAAAAATTAAAAAAAAAAAAAATTAGGGGTTGCGCACGAGCCGAAAAAAAGGTCCACTTTGCCAAAATTAGGGGGGAAATTGCCATAGGTCATCAGGGGTCATCCGTAGAGGGGAAGAATGTATGGCCGACCCCCATTAACTTTGTACCGCCAACATTTTCCCCCAAGACACCCACCCCCTATCTCCTCCCCTTAGGGGGGTCACCATACAAAAATGGAGGTTGCTCAGTATTTTCGGAAAACACCATAGGTCATCAGGGGTCACCCCTAGGGGGGCAAAATATATGACCGACCCCCATTAACTTTTCATCCCCAACATCTTTTCCGAACAAACTTACCCTCTATCTCCACTCCTTGAGGGACTCCCCATACAAAAATAAAAGAAGCTGTAATTGAGTAGTACTACTAAGCACTTTTAATATAATATAGTCAAATTAACATATTTTTGTTCGCTGATGGGTATTTCTTGCGGTATGGTAAGAATCGATAACATGTAGAAAATACTGTTTCTCTTCTTCGCCTTGACACAGTATTCTATTATAATCTTGTATCATTTTTACTCCTCTTTCGGCAGTGTCGTTCACAACGCGCAAGTTATTTACAATTCTACGACCTTCTTGATAGTCTGCGCGAGATTTCCAGGTTGCTGGATTTGCAAGAATGAAATCTTGCGATATTCCAAATCGTACAAATAAATTTTTGGTATTATGAGAGACGAAGTTGCTCAAGTCTTTAGCCAAGAATTCCTCATTCACATCTTTGAATTTCACCTCGATTTTTTTAACGCTGGTGCTTTTGATTACGACGCGAGGAGCTGGGGGAACCGGGTCGTCTTCTTCATCTTCTTCACCTTCTTCGTCTTCTTCATCTTCTTCACCTTTGTCATTCTCATTTTCTAGCAATGCTTGGGCCATTTTGGCCTTCAACTCATTTGAAACCTTGTCATCGAAAAAGGCAAGGGCTATGTGCTCATCGGCGAGATACCATAGGTGACCGATAAATTTCTTTATCATTACCCGAGATAAATCCTGGTCAACGGACTTGTACTCGACGATGTTCTTCAAAAACTTCCAATCTTGATTCGGCGCCTCAGCTGCTCGAGAAGAACCAAACCATGCCTTGACGTAAAGTCGCACCACAAAAATACAAACGTGTCGAATACCATTCAATTCACATACAGATAAGTGAAAAGTTCTCCGAAACAAAAACATCTTGAGGCTGTAAATGGCTTTTGCCATCCATCGAGCATGGGAAACGGGTCCTGGAGGTCGGAAATGGTAATTCTCAAGTTTTTCACCCAGAAACAAAAGAATTAATTGTAGCATTTCTTTGTAGTCATCGCGAGGGTGTTTCTCCTTTAATTGATCTAAGCAAAACTCCTTTATGCCGACTTGCATTGCCACAGGAATTTTTCTGACGACTTGATCGTCTATCAAGCCAGAATGGAATGGTTTAACCTTTACAGCGTCCCATTCCTGTTTGAAACGGTCAAAGCAAGGAACGCCTGGTGCACTGGTCTTTCCCATTTTTGTCTCAAAAACTTCCCTTAGCACCAGTTCGTATACGTGGTGTCTGCAAGGTAAATATAAGATTTCTCTCTCCAACAGCCGCTCAAGAGCAACTGCGGCTCCGGAGAATGGGCCACTGTTCGTTGATGTCGTGTCGAAAGAAAGTCCTTGTATTCGATGTGTCATATGCCAAGATGCCAACAGTTGATAAACGGCATGTGCTATTCTCCGGCCTTTTCCTTTCCCATCTTCTACTTTGGGAACTCCAAGAAGTTGTTCTTTTTCTCCGTACGAGACAATTACCGGTAGACGGTCCACCTTCTTTGTACCCACAAAATCCAAAAGCATTTTGCCATCCCAATGGATTTCGAAGGATTTAGCTGCGACAAGCTGGAGATAAATGAAACGCGTTGAAGAATAAGAATTCTGAATGAGAGCAAATAAATCTATGCGATCTTACTTCTGGATTGTCTTTCACATAACTCAGCATGTTCTCTCGATTTGAACGCCGACATCTCCGAAGCGACGTACGGTTTATTGTGTATTGTTGAGGATCGCGTCCAAATGCTTCTGCCGCCGCTATCATAATGCCGACCGCGTCTCGGTCAGTCACTTTGCACTTGTCCAAAGCTGATAGGACTCGTTCAGTAAAACATTGTTTGTAACCTCTTCTGTCACCAACATTTGATGGGCCAGCTTCTGCCGGGAAGTTTTCGTCCTGTCTCCCATTATCATCGCTTGAATCACTGCTTGAAAATTTAACCACTGCAATTGAAAGAATTTCATTTGAATATAAACATTGGACGAACACACAAAGCGCGAAATAGCTTACCGCCTTTAGCGAACTGATCTCTACTAGATTCCGTTGCACGTTTGCGTCGCAACTCTTCTTGTTCTTCGCGCTCAGCTTTTCTTTTCCTCGTTCGAGTATCAGTAGTGTCCACACCTCCCATAGTTCCTGGCCGGCCATCTTCTCTTTGCTTTAGCAGAAACTCAATGTCTTCGGTATTTGTCATTTTCTCAAGGGCGTTGGCGTGTGCGATGTCGAAAAGATTATCCAAGCTATCAGAAAACTTATTCTCTTTTTCTCTAGTGGACTCAGTCTTTCTGTGAGATGACTTTCTTAAAGCATCCCACTCATCGTGCAGCGCAGCTATTTTTCTTGTAACATCTCCTCTGGCTTTCGTCGGAATAGCTGCTTGGCGCCAAAAAATCATCACTGCGTTCGCGACTATAACCGCACTATTTTTCTTCGACATGTTTCGTTTGCGAATGTTGAAGAAATGCATTCTTAGCACTTGCTTCTTCGACGGTAATTTGTTCCCCGTAATATTCATGCTTGGATAACCAATCAAAAAAATATCGTCGCGCGATCTAAGTTGTGTTGTCATCTTAACTTTTAAAAAACGGGAGAAAAATCAATTTACTTTTCGCGGTCGTCGGCACTTGTTGAATGACAACAATCGGTGAATGAACTGCTATTTATAACTACTACGTATTTTGCAATATTTTACTGCCAGGTACTGATGAATGGGGGCATCTGCTACGTGTGCGTTTCAAATTTTTCAAGACTTTCCAAACAATGACCACTCTTGAATATTGGTGGAATTTCTGTAAAAAAATCAAAAAAATCTCGATATTGTGCAACTGTAAATACATAGATTTTCAGTATTTTTGTATGGGGAGTCCCTCAAGGAGTGGAGATAGAGGGTAAGTTTGTTCGGAAAAGATGTTGGGGATGAAAAGTTAATGGGGGTCGGTCATATATTTTGCCCCCCTAGGGGTGACCCCTGATGACCTATGGTGTTTTCCGAAAATACTGAGCAACCTCCATTTTTGTATGGTGACCCCCCTAAGGGGAGGAGATAGGGGGTGGGTGTCTTGGGGGAAAATGTTGGCGGTACAAAGTTAATGGGGGTCGGCCATACATTCTTCCCCTCTACGGGTGACCCCTGATGACCTATGGCAATTTCCCCCCTAATTTTGGCAAAGTGGACCTTTTTCTCGGCTCGTGCGCAACCCCTAATTTTTTTTTTTTATTTTTTTTTTTCGGCATTGTCATTTTTTTTCAAAAAGGCACGGAATAGAGCCCTCATCTACCAAAATATCGCAAAAATTTCATTTCAAGGTCCACCTTAGTACTCACCTCTCTGATTTCTGCCTGTGCTGTCCCACAATGTATGATTGGCATCAGAACTCAAGACAAATTCTGTTTTTAGTATGGCAGCGTATTTTATGAGATCAGCTTTGCAGTCCGGGGGACAAACGGGCTCGTCTCTCGCAAAGTAGGCTGAGGCTATAATGATATCCTTCTGATCATTGAGCCGCAGTAAGGTCCTGGTTGATGAAAACTCTGTCAAGAAAAAGAGAGAAATGTTATTGTGATAGACAATACAGGTTCTGGGCCTAGAGAATGAATTTGAATATAAAATTTACCTGCATAAAATCTATCAGCCATGACAAAGTAATAAGTGTGAATCCTTCCTTTCACTGTGCTCAGAGGAACTGCGACTGATTCCACTGTTGCGGTGTCATGGGAAGAACCTAACCTGGCCAGCTGTTGACTTAACCGGGCTAGCTCCTCTTTGCATTACCTGACTAGTCAAGAGTTGGTTTTAATCGAATATTAAGCTTAAATTTGGGGTTGGCTGTCTGAAAAGATGGCTGCGTTACAGTTATTGGTGTTAGTTTGACTTAATTTCCAATATGCTTCTTTTATAGCAAGAAGTTCTGCCTGAAAAACGCTAGCTGAATCCGGTAGGCGAAAAGATTGCGCCACATCCAGCTTCTCTGAGTATATACCAGCTCCAACTCCGCATTTCATCTTGGATCCATCAGTGTAGAAGGTTATGTCAAAAACTAGGTCCGGTCCCCCATTGCGCCATTCCAGCCGAGTTGGGACCTTTATTGTGAATGCTCTTTTGAATCGAGCTTGGTTCCGATGGCAGTGAACTTAGTATGTTACTGTGTCCATATGGGTAGCCTCTCCAGTTGTAAGACTCTCTAAATCTAAATGTAAATCTAAATCGTTGAGCATGAGCGGATTCCTCCCGTGTCATCGATTCACGTGAATCGCTGAATCCTTGCTAGTTTTGTAGTATTGTATGCTTTGTTCAGTGCTGGCAAAAAAAAAGTGCCCCATACGCTAGTATAGGGCGTACCACTGCGGTGTAAAGCCACATAAGCATTTTTGGTTTGAGACACCATTTCTTTCCGAAAGTCTTTTTGCAAGAGTAGAATATTGTACATACCTTTTTGAGCTTTGAATCTAGTACAACTCCCAGATATTTTGCCCGATTGGATCGTGAGAGTGCCTGGTCATTTAATTTCGGTAAAACAAAGTTTTGCACCTTGGTTTTGGTGGTGAATAGTATCAGTTCCGTCTTACTAGGATTTACTCCAAGGCCACACCCAACTACTCATTTAATGAGTTAGTCCAAAGGTTCTTCCAAAATCTCACTGAGTATGGAGAGAAACAGTCCAGTAGCTCGTTTCTGCAACTTTTGTCACCGCAGTTCTCACAATATTTTCTCACTTTGACGCCATAATGACGTCATTCTCACTTGCACCGTCTCTGTAATAAAATGAAAAAAGTCGGTGACTCGTCTCGCGTGTTTCAATTCTATTTTCGTAGGAATTAAATAGCCAATGTGTTTCTGTAACCTAAAATATATGACTCGAGTCGGCTGAAGTTGTCACTATGTTCTGATTAGGTGGGAACAATTTTTGGTTGATAGTGCAACTTTCGATTTCAATGAAGTGGTACTAATGCTTCTACCCGGTAGAAGGTATCAACAAAAATTTTTCATTTAGACTATAAATATATAATATGCACATTAGAGCGTATCACCAAAACTAACCTATTTTTGACCCCGCCTCAATCGTTAGATATTTGAAAGACATTTTGAAAAAAATATTTTTTTTTTTTTAAAGTGGTCCCTATGGTGCTATTTTGGCTTTTTCGTTATATCTTCGGTGTTTCTTGTTCGATCCCGAAGATTTTATATCTGTGTGTTTGTTGGTGTTATTCAAATATTTTCTGATGTTTTTTTACCTCAAATGTTTTTTTTTTCGACTGATTACACAATCGATCTTAGTTCCTACCATATTATCCTGCTCCAAAAAGTCCAACAAATTATAGCTTTAAAAAAAATCATTTTAACTATGGAAAGAAGTGAAATCGAAAAAATGTATTTTAGAAGCACTTCCGACCTATTTTGCAAAGAATAACACTTTGGATCATAATCAAATTTTTTTTAATTTTCGAAATCTTTTCGGGATTCAAGGTGACTGTAACGCTCGCAACTGTCAAGTTTCGCGGAAATGTGCCTCAATCGATTTTCGTCAGTGACTGCTGTGGCCGACTTATGTACTATTTGAACGAAACGCTCCGTGTTTTGCGAGTGGCAAAGATAATCTGTCGAAAATAAAACGTGATACAAACGGATTAAATTAGGACGTCAACATTACATCATTCAATTATTTAACTAATGTTTTCTGTGGTGCTCACGTGGAATTTTAATGATTTCGTCTGAATACTGTAGATCAGACAGTTGGTCTTGCTTGTATAACTGGAGACATGGCGGCTCAGTGATCTAAACTCTTGACCAGTCGATCATTTCAGTGTAAGTTGTGCTGCTATAGTTGATGTGGGGTTGGTGGTTGGGACCACGAAATTGCCGAATTTGGCTTCGATTGTGGGTTCTCGACACTATTGGTATTTTTGCGCATTGCCACAATCTTGAAACTTCGTAGTATATATTTTCTGTGAATGCACTGCGTTTGACTTTTTAATTATGCTGAAGAAACAACGCGTGTTCCACCACATTTCGTTTTGTTGGTAATTTTGTTCTGTCCAAGTCGCGCTTACGGAAATGTATTTTGTTTAAATTAAGTATTTTTGCACGTTTCATGCGAACTAAAGCTCGATTTTATTGATCACTGAAAAAGACCGATTTACTTTTTGATATGAAGTGACCGCTACAGCCACCTTAAATCCGAAATTTTAAATCTTTAATCCGAATTTCCGATTTCGAAAATTAAAAAAAAATTTGTTATGATCCAAAGTGTTATTCTTTGCAAAATAGGTCGGAAGTGCTCCTAAAATCCATTTTTTCGATTTCACTTCTTCCCATGGTTATTATGATTTTTTTAAAGCTATAATTTGTTGGACTTTTTGGAGCAGGATAATATGGTAGGAACGAAGATCGATTGTGTAATCAGTCGAAAAAAAAACATTTGAGGTAAAAAAAACATCAGAAAATATTTGGATAACACCAACAAACACACAGATATAACATCTTCGGGATCGAACAAGAAACACCGAAGATATTACGAAAAAGCCAAAATAGCACCATAGGGACCACTTTAAAAAAAAAAAAATATTTTTTTTCGAAAAAGTCTTTCAAATATCTAACGATTGAGGCGGGGTTAAAATAGGTATATTTTTCTACCATACAAGGTGATACGGTCTAATGCACATATTATGAGTATTACAATGTATAAATTCTTGAATATATAAACTTAAATATTTATTAATGAGATTTATTCCCTGATAAAAGTTGTATCACTACATTAAGCAACTGCATGAAAAGAATACTCGGATCTCAACGCATGGATAGGGTTTGTTTTATAAATATCAACATCACTAAGTGTCAAAACATGAAAAAATTGTTTTAAATTTTAAAAAATAAAAAAAAACAAAAGAAATGTCGGTTGTTTCAATTTTATATATTTTCTATCACTTGTGTATCTTTCTCATCACAGAGCAATATTTTCTCACTTATTAGGGGTATTCCATCGTGACGTACACGACATTTGTACGACTTTTGCTATGTTTCAAAGGAGCTTGCTAAAAATTTAAGTAATTATTCATTATTATTTTGCATTATTTTAAAAATTTAAGACCTCTTACACTTTTAGAAATAAGTTTAAGCAAATTTCTCTTGACGGTTAAAAGAAAAAAACGATCAAATGTTGAGTGACGTACCCGACAATGAATCAACCAGTTTTAATGTTATAACGATTAATCACGAAAATTCAGCTAAACCGGAAATGCAAAAACAAAATATGGATATAATAATAAAAATATGCATTTTGAAGATAACTATACAAAGTCAAATTTGAAAATTAAACTTAAGAAAAATGTGGAAATGTATAAAAAGCAAGCGTGACGTACACGACATACTGTGTGACGTAAGCGACACGTACGAATTTAAACTATTTTATTGATGTTTTTTACTTTTAATATTGGAGGTTTAGCATCCATGTTGTATCTTTGTGTGTGAATTTCGTCTCCAATACACTGCAGAATGTGTAAGTTTATATATCTGTGATGGTTTGCATAGGCATCCATGCGGATTCTCATTGGCCTGTCACTATTAAAAAAACTCTGTATCTCGGTTAATATTGACACTAGGGTACTGAAATTGAAATGAAACAGGGGTTGGAAGATTCAGTACAACGTTCGACGAAAAAGTGGGAAGGATTATCCATAGGGCGTGGCACTTTTAAAAAATTACTATTTTTCAATTAATATTCATACTAGGGTACTGAAATTCGGTAAAGGTGTAGGTAGAATTATTACAAATCACGGTAAAGAAAGTAGGTGGGACTCAACAAAGGGGCGTGTCACTATTAGAAAACTATGTTAGTCGGTTTATATTGTTGCAAGGATAGCAATTTGGTGAATTGATTGATTTTTCAAAATATCTCTAAAACTGTCAAAGATAAAAAATATTATTTTTGATAAAAAGTTTTCTGTAAAGTTTTTATAAAGAGTGTTCCACCATATAAAAATCAATTTTGAAAATTTAAGAGAGGATAAAAAATTACAGTCTCAAAATATGTTAAAATTTTAATATTTTTCAGCTTTGAAGGGACATATTTTGCAATCTAAAAAGATAGTTCAACTTTGGGTTCACAAATTTAAATAATTTATATTTTATATATAAAAAATTTAAATACGATTGAAATTCGCCACCGCATTTCAAAGATATAGTGCAATTATTAAAAAAGGGACAAATTTTCAGATTTTTGCCTATAACTCCTAAATTCGAGCTGATGATGAAAAACAAATTCCATTTTTTAAATCTGCGTTTATAATTCATCTAGAATTGATAGCACTTTATTCTGCAACTTTTGTTGTTTTTCCATATTGTCCTTACGCAAAAACTTCCATTAACTGTGTGACGTACGCGACAAACAATTAACTGTTCATGTTAAATATATTGAAAATGAAAAAGTCTGGAGTTTCAGTAGTTTTACAATTGTTGACACTTTGTCTGTTTAGTAGTGATTTGAAAAAATGCCACCTTCACTCTTACTCTAGTGATGACAATATATATCTTTTAAGCGTGACGTACACGACATCAATTTACCAATTATAATGTTATCGATTTTATTCAAATGAAACAATTCCTTGGAGAAATGAAGGTTGTGATAGTAACAACACGATATGCGGTATTGAATAAAATCAATTACATAACAATTAGTTACATATGTAAAGGGAAAAATTGAGAAAAACTTTGAGTTAATTTTTAGCATTGATATCTTTGACGATATCATAAGTATATATATATTTATCATCGCAGTGATGAGCCAGAAAAAAGATATTGTACCATAAGGGACTTAACTCATGTAGGTTCACTGCCCTGTTGTTAAGAATTAGAAATTTTGCTTTTTTTGTTTTTTGCTAAAATATACCGCTTTTCGTGGAAAGCCCCATTAATGCAGAAACACTAGCTTTCGTAAAAGTGAGTATTTTGGAACGAAATAGTGTGATGACAGAAAAAGTGACTATTTGTCACAAAAGTTGCAGAAACGAGCTACGGCACTACGGCATTCGCATATTCTACGACTTTGACACCATTTCTATTGAGAGTATTTGTTGTAAGTCCTCAACGCAGTTCAAATAATTCAAGAAGCAAAGTTTTATTTCAAAGTTAAATATATAAGTTTATTAAAGCAAAGGTTTGACCGAAGTGAAAAATAAAATTTTTTCAATAAACAACAAATACATTTCTAACGTGATTAACAAATTATGTTTTTAGCAAAGTATAAAACACAAAGTATATTTTGATACTTTAACATCCCTTCTCAAAATATACCAAGTATTTTATTTTAATTGCAACGCATTTCTAAATTTTTTGATTTTAACACTCTGCAACGGTTTCGTCAGCAAATCTGCAATCATCTCACTCGTAGGACAGTATTGAAATTCTATTAAGCCTTTAAGCTTCTGTACTCTTGCGTAATGAAATTTGATGTCGATGCGTTTTGTACGAGGATTAACTTTCTCGCAATCTAGCATTGCCAAACAGCTTTGATTATCTTCCCAGATAGTTGTTTCCAAAATTCGAACTTGCATGTCTAATAAAAGTTTTTTCAACCATGCAACTTCCTTGCATGGTTCTGCTAGAGCGACGTATTCAGCCTCAGTAGAAGATAATGCCACTATGCTTTGCTTTTTGCTCATCCAGCTCGCTGTTGCACCACAGTATTGGAAAATGAATCCTCGTCGATTTTCTTAACATGGGATCACCAGCCCAATCTGCATCTGAATAACCCACCAACTGCTTTCCATTGTGCTCGGCAACTGGCCCCAGACTAAGTTTCAGCTCTTTTGTTTGCGTCAAGTATCTTAAAATACGCTTTGCTTCGACAAGATCTCGTTTCGCAGGGCAACTTACTTTTCTTTCTAAGATGGAAACAGCAACTGCAATGTCTGGTCTTGTATTTACAGATAGATACAAGAGCGAGCCAATAATTTGACGATATTCATCGCTATTCGCCAACATCTCTTCTGCTTCCAAAGATAATTTTATATATCCTGGATCCAACGGATATGCTGAACCTTTACAATATTTCATATCATATTTTTCTAATATATTTTCAATATATCTTGTTTGACAAATGGTATACGTACCATAACTATCACGTCCAATTTGAATCCCAAGATAATAATTAAAATTTCCTAAATTTGTAAGTTCAAATTCTTTTCCGATTTGATTAACCACGTCTGTAATTACGTTTGAATTTTTACAAACCAACAGCAAATCATCCACATACATAAGTATGTATATCCAAAATCCATTGACATTTTTGTTATAAAGACACGGATCCGCTACGCCTTTCTTAAACCCTATCTTGATTAAGAAATCGTTTATCTTTGTGTTCCAGCATCTTGCCGACTGCTTTAATCCATAAAGACTTTTCTTCAGTTTAAAGACCCAATCTTCTTTTCCTGGTATCTTAAAACCCTCCGGCTGCTTCATATAAATAGTAGTATCCAAATTACCATTTAGAAAAGCTGTTTTAATGTCAATGTGACTTGCAACCATTTTTTCCACTGACGCGATTGCCAACAGACATCGTAAAGTTGTTTGCTTAACGACAGGTGCAAAAATTTTATCAAAGTCTTCTCCGTACTTCTGTGAATACCCCTTCGCTACTAAACGAGACTTGAATTTAACATTATTACCATCGGCATCACGTTTAATTTTGTAAACCCACTTGTTGCTGACAACATTGGAATTTTGTGGAAGTCTTACTAAATCCCAGGTATCATTTTTATTTAACGAATCAATTTCACTTTTCATGGATGCAATCCACATTTCACTTTGTGGTGATGAAATCGTTTCTTTCCAAGTAGTAGGTTCCACGTATGCTTCCAGTTTAGCTACGTATCTGTCAGATCTTACTGAAACGCGCCTCTGTTCTGCCATAGGTAGTATGTCTATACAGCGTTCGTCATCATCGCTTGCTGTATCAAAACTGTCGTCATCTTCTTAGCCTGAATTCCATCTGCCGCCGATTGAGTTGAAGTGCTAGATTCTACAGAGACTGCGACTTCACCACTCATGGGTGTTGCTTCTTTCTCTTTTTCATCCGAATAACGCGCTTCTTACATGAACGAACCATCTCTACTCATAGTAATGCGACCTGTGATAACATCTAGACACCGAAAATCTTCGTTGTGTCTGTGTAACCTACGAACACCATCTTTGTTGCTGTTTTGTCAAGTTTTTGACGTTTCTCTTTTAGTATATGAACATATACTACACAACCAAAAATTCGTATATGTTTCAAATTTGGCTTCTTACCGTACCAAATTTCGTATGGAGTCTTATCGATGCTTCTTGTCGATAATCTATTTTGCAAGTAATTTGCAGTATTTGTCGCCTCCGCCCAAAATCGATTATGTAGATTTGCCTCCAACAACATGCATCTTGACATTTCCATCAGTGATCGGTTTTTCCGCTCTGCGATACCATTTTGCTGTGGGGTATATGGAGCTTTCACCTGATGAACAATCCCTTTTTGATTTAAATAGTTTTTGAATGCATGCCCCATGTATTCGCCTCCACCATCTGTACGTAAAGCTTTGGGAGTTTTACCAAAATTTGTTTTGCATGTATTCAAAAACTCTCTGAACTTTTCAAAAGCATCACTCTTCTTTTGTAAAAAATATACTGTGCAATATCTACTATAATCGTCCACAAATGATATAATATATCGATTATTACCTGGTGAGGGCGTTTGAATCGGTCCACAAAGATCTGAATGTACGAGATCCAAAACTGATTTGACCTCTTCTCTAAATTTTTGTCAAACGGTTTTCTTGTCATTTTCCCCTGTAAACACACTTCACAAACTGGTGTACCATCATCACAGTCCTTAATTTTAATTTGACTTTTAAGATGCTTGTTGATTGTGTCTTTAATTGCTTCAACACTGCGATGACCAAACCTCTTGTGCCAGGTGTGAATGCAAAATGTTGCACTTTTTGCTACTGATTTATTTGCTTCTTTTGGAGTTGATATTACGAACAGCCCGTTCTTCTCTATTGCGATTGCGTATACCTTGTTATTCTTTACTACTTTGTAGCCAACACTGTCGAAATAAATAGAAAAATTCATTTGAGTAAGCTTATTTACCGACAAAAGATTGCTATCCAGTTCTGGAATGTAAAGCACGTCCCGAATGAGAATTTTCACTCGCATGCCACGTTCATCGCAACTTTCTATAAAACCATCACCCATACCACTAGACTCAATTCTTGTTCCATTTGCTGTATATACGTATGACTTGACTTCTGTGTCCAGATTTCGAAAAAACGACTTCATGTGTGTCATGTGACATGAAGCTGCAGAATCAACTAACCATTCTGCACATCGTTTAGCTCCACCGACATTAAGACAAACATTCGAGATTTCACCTATCGTGTTGACAACGTTTTTCTTCAATTTGCAATCTCTCTTGTTATGACCAAATCCGCCACACCCAAAACATTTTAGCTTTCTTTTATCATGTTTTGCTTTCAGTGCTTTATCGTTGTCTTTTGGAATGTCCTTTTCATGTCGTCGATTGAACTCTTGAAGCATCTTCTCTTTCACGAAAGCTAGAGATATTTCATTCTCTGTCCGTACTTCAAAAGCTGTCACCAGAGTATTATGCTCCTCCGGAAGACTCCCAAGAAGAATCGCCACAACCATGTGATCCTTTAAGTCTTCACCGAGACCGCTCAGCTGATCAACCAACGTAAGAACATTGTTTAAATGCGTATCCATTTTCTGCGATCCGAGCTCAGTCCTGAAGAGTTTCTTAAAAATCTGAATCTTGTTGCTGAATGATGATTTCTCATGCTGATTCTTCAAAGCTTCCCAATACTGTTTTGCGTGTCGCAATTTTTTGATATGAATCAATTGGTTGTCTTCTACCAACAGACCGATTGTCGCCTTAGCCTTGCCATCTTTCGCCAACCATTCCGCTGTTGTACCAAATGACTCCGCATGTACCACGTCATTCCAAAGCCCCTCCTTATACATTTCTAACGTGATTAACAAATTTTGTCTTTAGCAAAGTATAAAACACAAAGTATATTTTGATACTTTAACGGCCGGTTTGTTCGCAGAGTTATAAATTTGCTTATAACGCGTTATATCTAAAATCAGCTATAAAATAAAACTTCTTTATAGCACGTTATAATTTTTTTTCAATTTGTTCATTCAATTTTTTCTGTCGATTTGTAACGCGTTATAAACTGGTGAAATGCTTTTATAATGTGTTGAAAAAGTCAAAGCATCAAATATGTATACATTTTCTAGCGTTTTGATAGAACTGACTTTTGATTCATAACCAGGCTATAGAACTTGGTACAAATTTAAAACACATTTTTTTGGATTTTAAGCACAAATAAAGTTTTATTTATAACGAGGTTTAAAGTTCGATACAATTTGATATATAACGAGTTATAGATGGCGAACAAACCGATTCAGTCACAAAAACAGTTACAGAATAAGTTTTATATTTATAACTCAGCGAACAAACCGGCCGTAACAGTATTTAGTATATCATTCAATGCTATGAGTCAGAGCAAGGGGGACTCTCTCACTCCTCCCTGGGGTCTACCCCTGCTGACGAATCTAGTGATTTAGCTGCGGCCTAAGCCCACCTGGATTATTCTTGAGCTGACCATTGAAGATAGTCATTTTTTTACAGGAGCTTCAACACCTAGCCAAATCAGAGCATTATAAATCGCCTTTGTGTGTATGTTGTTGAAAGCTTCTTCTATATCTAAGAAGGACGATAAAGTGTTTGCTTAGAGTCCTTGAGGTTTAAGTCTAGAAAACGCTCCAGAGATTTTAGTGTGAATGATGAAAGGCTGAACGGTCTAAAGTCCTGAGCTGCTTCATGACATCGCCTACCTGTTTTGGGTATAAATACAACTTTAACTCTTCTCCAACTCCTTGGAGTATAGTTAAGAAGGAGACAACTAGATATTGATAGTAATAAAGGCGTGGCAACATCTTGCAATTTTTTAACAACATTGTCATAAATTATTTACAAAACAAGGAAAAAGTCAACAAATTAATTTTTTTTCGTGTGTTTTCATATAATCAGGTGCAATGGAACTGGTTGTCGACAACGCTCAATCCTACTACGAGGGCAATACTTTGGGGTAGATGATCATTGATGGACGTTTCATTTTGAACACCTTGGCTGTTTTATGTTAATTTTACTGGAAATATTGATCCTGCCAACATCGAAAGCATGCAGCAAGATCTCGACAATGAGGTGGACTTGATTACAGCCGGCTCTTTTAACTACATATAGCCACCAGATTGTCAAGAAGAGTTCGTGTCTCTATCTCCGACAGTTGTAGAACAACAACAGCAACAGCAACAGCAGAAGTACTGCAAGCAATCCAAACGTCGACAAAAATAGCCACGACAAATAGCCAAAAACAACAAAAACACCAGCAACGTGCAAAAATGTTAATTTATTTTGTTAAAGAATTTGTTGGAAAAAATAAATCAAATGCTTTTTCCATTTCTTTTAAGGCGTGGCACATCTCAGAGAACAATGTGTTTTTTTTTGTTCCTTAGCAGCATCGCTTATTTTAGCACTTAATGTTGCAGCAAAACAATTGGTCAAACCATTCAGATGCAGTGTAAAGTGACGACAAAGTTGAACAAAGTTGCAGCAAGCCTGTTACTTCATGAATTATTTGGCATAAAGCTCTAAATATAATTCTTAAAGAATATGTTCTTTAAGAATTATAAACTAAATAACAAATTAAAATGCCACAATTTTATAACTCATGTAAACTGGTGCTCATGTAAACATGATGAGTAATTATATGTTTGCGCATATAATAAACATCTGCTTTAAAAAAAAAAAAAAAAAAAAACCTTCTTCAGGCCTTCTATGGTTTAATGCCAACAAAATTTTGGAACCTAGATGGACATGTGATAAAGAAGTAAACAAAAAGCGCAACAACAAAATCTTTGCAGAAGCAATGCAGTCAACTTTTCGAAATTTTGCGACTAGCAAAAGAGTAGAAAAACACTGCTTTCATAAAGTGAAAAGTGATGGTAATTCCTTTTTGGTTTTACGACAGTTGCACTTATTAGCTTCTAAAAGTTAGTGGACTGCACGAACCACAGAGACTACTGATGAGTCGGAGTAGCGTCCGACGAAACCATGGTCTAGTCTGCTCGGTTCTTTTGCAAAGAATTTTTGTTGTTGCAGCAATCCTGTTACTTCATGAATTATTTGGCAAGAATATGTTCTTTAAGAATTATAAACTAAATAAAGTTGAACAATGAGTGAGAAAATAAAGGGCATCTTCCTGCCCCGCAAGGACTAAGTTGTTTTTTGGGAAAAAACTCGGGACTTCGTTGGTACTGCCCTACGTGCAGGGTCGTTTCCCCAGCAGAATTATATTCAAAAATTAAGCTTTTTGGAGAAAGCCTTAACTTGCTTAATAATTATTTTAATTTCATTTTGAATTCATTAAGCGAATTAAATGCTACTGCAGCAATATCATTAATATATCAGCAATATCATATTGTGGTGACCGTGGCATGCAGGTTAAGTGTGTGGCTTGGCATGCTCGGAGCCCGGGTTCGATCCCCAGCCGCGGCGAAAAAGTTTTTTCAATAAAAAAATTTTTCTGATCGGTCACCACCTCTCTGCAGACAATGGCAAACCTCAGAGAGTAAATAATGCCATGTAAAGCTTCTTGAGAACATGAACTTTAGCCGTTCGGAGTCGGCATAAAACATGTAGGTCCAGTTCTCGGTCAATTGTGTGCAAACATTTAATAACACACACAACACAATTGATCATAAGAAGCTCGGTCAAAGTCCTTTCAAGGGTTGAAATGGCCAATTTGTTTTTGTTTTTGTTTTTTTGTTTTGCAGCAATATCACGGAAAAAATTTCTTGACATTCCTTTGACGGATTCTGAAACTCTTATCTCAGTAAAACAATCCTCAAACGATGTTCCTGATGAGGGCTTAGCACATAGACAGAGTAATAACTCTAAGAATAAGAAGAAGAAAAATAATAAGCGCAAACGTGCCAACCAAAGTGGGTCTTCTAGTCCCCAGGCTAAGCGGCTTTCAGTTCCCACTTCCTCGTCACATGCCTCCAATATTCATACAAATGATATTGATAACAATATAATTGTACCTCAGATGAATATTGATGAAATACTTCTGCTGCTAATGAAAATGCTGTTCCGGAAACTTTAGTAGAAAACTCAAGCGATAACTTGGCAGCTCAAAATATTGCTGTTCAACCTCTAACTGAGTTAATAGCTCTAAAGGAATTTTCGAGGACCAAGAACATTTTTATCTCTAGATTATAACCCGACACATCAACAAACAATATTTTGACGTTTGTCGAACAGCGTAATTTGTTACCCCAAAATGCTTTTCGTTCATGTAAAAAACTTGGCAATAAGCCTACCCACGCCTCCTTTATTCTCACAGTTGCAGCTAAAGATTTTGCATCTGTTCTTAATTCTAATAAGTGGGCCGATAATATTCTCGTTTCTGAGTTCAAACCTAAAAATAAGTCTAGAAGGTCGAATAACATCGCCCGTCAGACCCAAAAAAACTAAATAGGTTATCCCTTTACTATCAAAATGTAAGGGGATTGCGTTCTAAAACGCGGGACATATTTCTGTCGAGTCAGAATTGTTCTGAAGATATTATCGCGTTAACTGAAACATGGTTGAATGAAGACATTACTGACTTGGAGTTGTTTGACAAAAGTTTCCAAGTATATAGAAACGACTGACACTCCAGCAATATTCCTTCTGTTGGTGGTGGTGTTCTTATAGCTGTAAGGAACTGTTTTGTTAGCTCCTTTTTTGATATTCCCTGCGCATCTTATATTGAGCTAATATGCGTTAAGGTTGTACATTGTAGCTCAAATGTATACATAATTAATGCATATGTTCCACCAAACAGTAGTGCAGAGGTCTATACAAGTCTGGCAGATTGTCTAGACTTTATTATTAATATTCTTGACGTTAATGACGACATTTTATTGTTGGGCGATTTTAATCTGCCTAACTTAAAATGGCATTCTTCTGACGATGATACATTTTTTTGTGCATCTAATGCGAAGACCCACGGAGAGCATATATTCGTTGATAGTATATGTTCTGACTTACAACAAGTGAGTTGTATTTATAATAGTCTGGAAAGACTTCTTGACCTGGTCTTAACTACGGACAGTCATCTCAATGTCATTGTTAAGAGGGCCTTCCATGCTCTTACTACTATTGATGTATATCATCCACCATTGAGTATTTGGTATAAATCGGATAGAGAGAATATAGTGAATTCGAGTTCAATGGACAAAGTTTATGAATTCAATTTTAAAAAAGCTGACTTTTTGAAGTTGAATCAATTACTTAATAGTAAAGTAAACGTAATTTTAGAATATATAAATGGACATAATCTTAATGAATCCATTACTTTTTTTTATTTGGAACTCCTTGCTGTAATTTCTCAGTCGGTATCATATAGCCTCAAATTTGCGAAAAACTCGGCGTACCCTTGGTACACAAAGGAATTAAAAACACTTCGCAATAACAGGAATAGGGCTTGGAAGAGATATGTCTATAGTTTGGGCCCAAGTGACCTAGAAACCTACAAACGTTTGTTTCTGGAATTTCAGAATCTCTCAGCTGTATTATATAATGAATATTTAGACAATATTAAGCTGAGAATATTGTCTGATCCAAAGAGATTTGATGGAGATGGATTTCCTTCATCCTTCAAAACTCTTGATGGATTTACGGACGATCCTTCTATAATTTGTGGCCTTTTTGCCAATCTTTTCAAGGAATCTTTTTGTTCAGATTCTTTTAATCCTGATGAAGGGTATTTTGACTATATGAACTCTTCACCCAGGGTCTCTTTGGAATATATATCCTTCACCTCTGAGGATATTTTAAAGTATATTGGGACACTCGATGAAGATTTTGGCGCTGGACCCGATGGAATTCCTGCCGCATTGCTTACTCAATGCGGTTCCGTTTTATGTCAACCACTTTCTTTATTATTTAACAAATCAATTACAGAAAGTTATTTTCCAGTTTTTTGGAAAAAATCATTTATAAGTCCTATATATAAAAAAGGTTGCAGGAATGACGTTATCAATTATAGGCCCATCGCTAAGCTTTCGTCGATTCCCAAACTTTTTGAGCGAATTGTGTACGATCGTGTTAAAATTCATTGTGGAGAAGTCATAACAACTCGTCAGCATGGTTTTGTTAATGGCAGATCCACTGTGTCCAACCTTCTCGATTTTATTTCTTTCTGCCTTAATACAATTGAATCAGGTAACCAGGTCGACTCGTAAATCGTATTTGACAGAACGATCTTATCAAATACGATTCCGAGGAGTTCTGTCTCCTGAATTTGTTGCGGAATCAGGTGTTCCTCAAGGCAGTCACTTAGGTCCACTTCTGTTCATTTTAGCCATTAATGATGTTACCCACATTATTAAACACTCTCATTTGTTAATTTATGCAGATGATATGAAAATATACAGAACAATAAATACTAAAGACGACTCCAACCTACTCCAGGCTGACCTGAAATCTTTTGAAGTTTGGTGCTTTAAAAATAATATGTTTCTAAATCCTTTTAAATGCCAAACTATGACCTTTTCGCGCAGAAGGAATAATTTAATTTTTGACTACAATATTAAAGATACTGCTTTAAGTCGTGTTGAGGCCGTCAAAGACCTTGGTATATGCATGGATTCTAAGCTATCGTTCAACAATCATATCGATTACATTTGTAAAAAAGCATCTTCCATGCTTGGATTTATAAAACGCTGGGCCAAAGAATTCAATAGCATAATTACAACTACAACGTTGTATTATGCAATAGTGCGCCCTCACTTGGAGTACGCAAGTCAAGTTTGGTCCCCAAGTTATAGTGTGCATGTTGAACGTATAGAGAGAATCCAAAAACGTTTTGTTCGGTTTGCTCTTAGGGGCTTAGGTGGGATTGATTTTTTGAACCTTCCTCCTTACGAGGATCGTTTAAAACTTTTAAAAATGCAATCTTTAAGTGAACGAAGGAAGTCTGCGGATATCGTCTATTTACACCAACTCATAACCGGTGTATTCGATTGTCCGGAATTACTTTCTCTTATAAACTTTAACTCTAACCGTAGAAGTAGTAGAAATGCTAACAACTTAATTTATCTACCATTTAGTAGAACAAATTACATGGCTACTGCTCCCTTGAACCGCATGAGTACCTCTGTTAACAACTGTACATTTTTTGATGTTAGTTTGTCAAAAGGTCAACTCAAAAGTAGATTGAAAGCTAGTGTAATAAGATCTGTGTTTGTGTATGCATGGTTAGTCGTTATGTCCTGTGTTGTCCCTGAGCCCAATCCATTCTGTGGTGGGTAAATTTTTCCCACATTAATTTGTTTGGAGCCACTGGAATTCATTACATTGAAATATTTCAATGAGATCTGGATTGTGGCTTCAACTAGATTAATGCTGAGTATGTGCGAAAAAGCTGTAGTAGCTGAACTCTATTGTTATTGCATGTAAAAAAAAACAATAAAAAATAACGATCATAAAATGCTTTGATTTTTTTAAGAAAAATCACATATGTCTCAAAGCAAAAGTAATAATGCAGTTTAACTAACTATTTCTTGCTACACACGGCGCTACTCATGATTTTTACCAACAGTGTCCTGTATGAAGGATATTCGAAGCGAAAGTTGAACTTGGGATAGCACAATTGTAAGGATTGGTTATTAATTTTGGTGGTACTGTTTATAGTTGTGATGTATTCCATAAATATCATGAATTAATAATTTGCATAGTTTTTGCATTTATATTCTATTGTTTTAGAGAAATGTATACTAGAACGCAACTTGTTAACTTTTTCAAAAAAATTAATATAAGATTTTATGTCAAGTGATTCAGAAGTGGTGTCGAAGATAATCTTCTTAACTTGAGTTTTTTGAAAATTTCTGAACATGATACTGCCTAAAAATATGTATTTAATATATCAGCTTAGACCACGATTTTTTTCTTTTTCGAAATTATAAAAAAAGTTATTTCCTAGCATCAAATTTCTCAATTTGAGTTATGTCCCCTTTGTGGTTATAATTTCATTAAAACACATTTTAAAAACAATTGTTTAGTCTTTTGAGACCAATTGATAAAATGAATTTTAACGAAATTATAACCATAAAGAAGATATTACTCAAATTCAGAAATTTGATGGTACGAAGTAAAATTTTTTTAGGTATTAAAATATAAAAAAAAAATCGTGGTCTAAGCCTGGCATATTAAATACATATTTTAAGGTAGGGTCATGTACAGAAATATTTGAAAAATCCAAATTGAGAAAATTATCCTCGACACCACTTCTTATGCCCGTGATATAAAATCTAATATTAATTTTTTTGAAAAAGTTAAAAAATTTCGTTCTAGTATACATTTCTCTAAAACATTAGAGAATTGATATGCAAAAACTATGCAAATTATTAATTCATAATATTTAAGAAATACGGCAACACTATAATCAATGCCATCAAAATTTAGACTCAATGGTTACAATCAAAAGTTATGTGCCATCTCGAGTATAACTTTCGCTTCGAATATCCTTCAAACAGGATACTGTGGGTAAAAATCGTGAGTATCATCGTGTTTGTTAAGATATTGCTAGTTAAACTGTATTTAAATTTTTTCCTTTAGACAAATGTAGTTTTTTTTACAAAAATCAAAGCATTTTAAGATCGTTATTTTTTACTGTTTTTCTCAAAAACCAACTTTGTCCTTGCGGGGCAGGAGATGTCCTTTTATTTTCATAAAATTTTGTTTGGCAGATCTGGACAACCATATGAAACTTTTGACACATCTTAGAACGTGAAATTCGAAAAAATTGTAATTCCATACGCCCTAATAAACAGTCCTGAGCAAAATTGTACATAACAAAAGTTTTAAATTGTTAACCATAAAAAATACAAATACACATTCGTCTATGCATGCTTTTTTTTAGACCTAAACACAGTTTAACTATTTACATTTTATTACTTTATGGATAATACTGCCGTTACAACATCTAATAAAGATGCATCACTTCAATCATCCCAGTTGTCGTCTTCATAATCTTTGTTCTAATCGCTTTTGACTTCATCCGTCCATGTATTTGCTATCAGCTTGGTCGACATTCATCATTTTTTTTGGCAATTAATGCAAAATAATTTTATTTACATGTCTATAGAATTTTCCAATTTTTTGCGCAGATGCAGCCGCTCTTGATATGTTGGAGAAAAGCAAAGTCTTTGATCCTGTTCGAGTTGGCGACCAGTGTTGCCGTTTGGATCCAACTGGATCCATTTGGATACTTTTTTGCTTCAAAAATTGGTGGATACGTTTTTTTTAAGCCTTAGTGTGAATTTGGATACTTTTTTAAAAATCTGTTTTAATATTGAAATATGCTGATGTTTACCTTGGCTTCTTTCCCATTATTGTGTTTTTTTTTTTAATTTGGTAGCACTGCGTGTAATTGAACTGCCACTTTTTGCTAAAACCAACGCCAAAAAGCTTCTCGCACAAAATGGACAAGCAAGTATATTCAAATTAATATAAAGAATACTAAACTTTTAACTAAATGTCCCAAGATATCTAATTCGAGGAAAACGACTGCTGCTGAACGTGTTTTTTCTGACTTAAAACTAACTAAAAACTATAAGACTCATAGATATTCCTTGGAAATGGAAGAAAATATATTGTTTTCCAAAATGCTTAAAAACGAATGTAAGTATTTAAAGGTATAGAAATTTTATTAATTAGCAACACCATCTCTTATTTATATAAAATATTAAGTACCTAAATTTGTGTTCCTTTTAAAAATTATTATTTATTATTTTATATAAATGTTTTATATAAAAGTACTGACATTGAAGTTCCTATTTAAAATTATTATTTATTGTTTTATATGCATGTTTTGTATAAAAGTACTAAAACATAAGTTTCTTTTTAATATTATTATTTAATGGACATGTTTATTGTATTAACCTTAAAATGGAATAAATTAATTTGTTATTAAAACTAACCAAAATTGGTTGACTTTTTTAAAAATGTTAAACTACTTGTTTGTTTTAAAAATGAATAAACTATCGTTTTTCGCAATTTGATACCTGGATACTTTTTTTTTAAGTGGATACATTTGGATACTTTTCTGACTTTATTATGGATACTTTTTTCAAAACCATCGCGGCAACACTGTTGACGACGACTATCGCTAATAATTCCAATAAGCCACGAGCTGTATGAGTGACGAAGAGGAAGACCATGACTCCGATATATTGACAATTCCAAGGAAGACCTAACCGCGCTTGGTGACACAAATTAGAGGCGTACGCGAAGCAGATGCGCCAGGCGAGAACTGATGAAGTCGGCCGTAACCAGATTACGGGTTGTTATGGTCACCTAAATAAAAATAAATTGTTCATTTAATATTAATATGTATGTAATTTAAACAAAATTAAAGATATTCACTTACTTTCTTGTTGTCTCCATCTTTTTCAGTCAGCTGTCATTTGTGTACTTTTGCTTACGTCTTTTGTTTTTTTTTTGTTCGGGTTTTACGTTCACTTATGCGATTTTGCACCACCTGTCCACAAGTAAACATAATTTGAATCGTACGCAAGATTTTGTTTGTATGGAAATCAGATTTGGAGTTTGGAAAAAACGCAGCTATTTTCAATCGTAAACTGCACAGACTAGAAGCATAAATTAAAAATGTAAGTTAATTTTTAAAAATATATGCGTTATTTGAAAATATTTAATTAAGAAACGTTTTTAATGCTTTATGTAGGACAAATAACAATTATTAAATTTCCATCAAAAAAACTGAATGGGTGAGTATATGGAGGAGCATCAAAGTTTGGCTAAAAATTTGATTCCGAACTGTGCGCAAGGGAAATCTGTGCGCGCAGCATCTGCATGCTCCTCAGCAGCGGCAACTTCATTAGGCTACAACAAAAATCAAAACAAACCATGGATGAAAAGCGTCAAGAGAAGAAGACAAGTTAAGAGCCAACTGAATAGGACGCATATTTAATAATATCGCAAGCGAGGCCAAGGCAGCAGCCTAGAAACGACTTGAGAGGTGTATATGCAGCTATTCTCCGCACTATGCTCTGTTTAAGGGCGATATTAGTCAAATATACCTATGTATGTATGTATGTATTAAGGAATAAAAAAAAAAAATAACTAACGCTTTCTCTGTTAGATGCATACATCATGTCTGCCGAATAGATAGCGCCATCTATTGGGTAATAGCATAAAACGAAATATGCTGCAAATAGTTTTTTCATAAGAGTTCACCCTCTTAACGTGGAGTAGAGAACCAATGCTACGAATCAGTACGTACAAAACAAAAACAACACAAGCAAAAGCAACGAAACAAAGAAAGCAGCAGGAACAGCATAAGCAGCTGAAGATTGATTTTCTTATATAAACGAATGCATTTTTCTTCTTATATTTTACTATTTTGTGACTTCAATATAATCCAAAATAAGATATTGATTCAGAGCGGGATATATCTGATGTTTAAGTTTATATATTATCTTTGCACGATGATTATTAAAGGCTGTACCCTAAAGTATTAGTCAAAACTTGAAAAAATTTGTTCGAGCAACCCTATACAAACCGCGCTGTAAGACGTAATTCTACGTCAAAAAAAAAAAAAAGGAATATCTTAAAACTTTTTTTGAGTGTTTTGACACTTAACTCGGAAATGGTATAATTTTTCGGTAAGAAATGTTTGGAAAATTATTGTTTAGCGTCTTAATCCCAATACTTAAACCTCGCTAGGGTTTTACTCTCATGGGGTAGTACTTTCACTAGCATAAAGTGCTATATAAGAATTCTTTTCAGTGTTTCACTGTGTAATCAATTTTTTAAAATTGATTGTGAATTAAAAATGTTATTCATTGAAGTATCATTCAAGTATCGAGGGGTGAATTTAAACTTAAGCAAACTAAAACTTTTGGGAGTCGCAATTAAATATATTATAAATAAAAACTCGAGGATTAAAAATGAACACTTGTTCGTTAGCTGTCGCTTTTATTAATAAAAATCTTAAAGCTAACACAGTTTAAGAAGAGCAGCCAGAAGCGCTTCTCAAAAGAAAATAAGGAATAAGAGCCGCAGTTACTCATTGAACACCGCTGTACCGACAATTTACAGGGTGATCACCGGTGGACCGAACATGCCGCCCGCCTTGCACGAGTGCAAGACGCTACCAGGAACCATGCCTGATAAGACCCATCCAAATATGGAGTTCTGGGCCAATGCCATGCTAAATCCAGCCGGTAAACTGCCAGGCTGCATTATTCGTGCGTAGACATCGACACCCAGAATCAGGGCTTAAATTGCTTTCAGCAGAATAGCAAGAGCAACGAAATTTTTACTGCG
Organism: Tetanocera ferruginea; assembly: GCA_958299015.1. NCBI lineage: Eukaryota > Metazoa > Arthropoda > Insecta > Diptera > Sciomyzidae > Tetanocera > Tetanocera ferruginea. The sequence continues at coordinate 52,576,007 of OY282644.1, read as the reverse complement.
GTAGTGCTACCGACAGTTTTTCAAAAAAATTAATATACGATTTTATGTCAAGTGAATCAGAAGTGGTGTCGAAAACAATCTTCTCAATTTGGGTTTTTTGAAAATTTCTGAACTTGATACTGCCTAAAAATATTTATTTAATATACCGGCTTAAGACCACGATTTTTTTTTCTATTTCGATATTTAAAAAAAAATTATTTCCTATCATCAAATTTCTCAATTCGAGTTATGTCCCCTTTATGGTTATAATTTCGTTAAAAAACATTTTAAAAACAATTGTTTAGTCTTTTGAGACCAATTGATAAAATGAATTTTAACGAAATTATAACCATAAAGAAGATATTACTCAAATTCAGAAATTTGATGGTACGAAGTAAAATTTTTTTAGGTATTAAAATATAAAAAAAAAATCGTGGTCTAAACCTGGCATATTAAATATATATTTTAAGGTAGGGTCAGGTACAGAAATATTTGAAAAATTCAAATTGAGAAAATTATCTTCGAAACCCGTTCTTATGCCCGTGATATAAAATCTTATATTAATTTTTTTGAAAAAGTTAAAAAATTGCGTTCTAGTATACATTTCTCTAAAACATTAGAGTTGATATGCAAAAACTATGCAAATTATTAATTCATAATATTTAAGAAATACGCCAACACTATAATCAATGCCTTCAAAATTTAGACTCAATGGTTACAATCAAAAGTTATGTGCTATCTCGAGTATAACTTTCGCTTCGAATATCCTTCATACAGGATACTGTGGGTAAAAATCGTGAGTATCATCGTGTTCGGTAAGATATTGCTAGTTAAACTGTATTGAAATTTTTTCCTTTAGACATATGTAGTTTTTTTTACAAAAATCAAAGCATTTTAAGATCATTCTTTTTTACTGGTTTTCTCAAAAAGCAACTTTGTCCTTGCGGGAGAGGAAGATGACCCTTTTATTTTCATAACATTTTTTTGGCAGATCTTGACAACCACATGAAACTTTTGAGACCTCTAAGAATGTGAAATTCGAAAAAAAAATTTAATTCAATACGCCCTAATGTACACTTGTGCGTTGTTATTTTGAAAAACTGTCGCACAAAATGTTGCTGTTCTGCTGTTCTTTTGCTGTTTTGCTGAAACTATTTTCATCTCTCAGCTAAACGAAGCAAAGCAAACGAATTGCTGTTTTCGTAGTGCTGCGACAAATAATAAAAGCAAAATGAAAAGCAAAGTAATAAAATAATTTCTTTTGCTTTCGTAGCACTACGCAGTACAACAAATTATTTTTAATGCTCCTGCTTTTGCTGTTGCTGTTCGATTTTCAGTAAGCACAGCAAAGTAAAAGCAAAAGCAATTGAAGTTTTTATATGTTTTTTAAACGCTGCCCAGAATAAGTCACACTGGAGCTCGCTTGTAAAAGTGAGGATCAGCCAGATTGATGTTTTGATAGCTCTGGCTGATCCTCTCGTCAATGGTTTTCGCCAGCGTGACGACCTCCAACCGGCGCTCCACCAGAGCTGTCGTGTGTACCTGGACTCTCGATCCATAACGACCTCGCAGCGCTAGCGAACATACCTCCCGACCATCTACCATGCTCGTTGGAAGCCTCTATTTTCTAACCAACTCGATGGCGATTAGCCCAGGTACTCAACACAGCTGTGGGGAGCAGCGATACAACGCGTTGAAGGCTCGTCGTTGTTGGTCTTGTGGGGGGATGCCGCTTCGGGAATTGGTCCCTCGACGATGTCGCAAATGGAAATATCGACTGCGGTCTCTTCTGGGAAGGGCACCGCTTCGGAAAGTGATCCCTCGAAGCCGACGCAGACGGTACAGGCAACTGTGGTCTCTTCCCAGATGAACTCTTCGATTCCAACCCCAGACCTCGTTGCTTCTCGAGCAGCTGCGGATGCAGGCTGTAGTTTAGGCTGCTTTGCGCGAGATTGTCTTCCACGCCTTCTTGAATGGGCTCGACCTGTTCGGGCCCGAGTGTGCGAATGCAGCATGCTGATCTTCACCGCGGTGACGGCATCTTATATCGCTCCGATAGTCCTTTCGCATATGAACGGCTGAAAGGCAGTTGGAACAGTAAAAATGGAGTAGTACTGTTCTCAACCGCTCTTCCAGGTTCATAGCTATGAAGCGCCGGCACGACATGAGATTATGCTGCATGGAGCACAAGCGACACTTTGGGATCATGTCGTTGCACGTCACCACGGGACCACACGGGACAGCACACTTCGCACTGGACTCGATGGCGAAGGAGCACTGGCTGCGGGGACTGATGCACGCTCTCGCACCGTATCGGTCTCGCTCAACGCCATCTCAGAGTCCGTCTGGAGAAGCATCTCTTCCAGCAGGTCACACACGATGTTGGTGGTTGACATCTTGAAACGAGACGGAAACAAAAGAGAGGAAAATGAAAAGAAACATTTAAGAGAATAAAATGGTGACGGAGCTAGGACGGCGGTATTGCGACCAGCTTCACTATAGGTCGTGTTATGCAACCTCTCCCGGTGCGGATGTCCGCAACACGAACTCTTTTGTCGCTACCGATATAGGTTTTTAAAATTCATCCGATTCGCCATTCACTCGCGGGTAAATTATCATCTTTGAAAACAACTAGGAGTTCACTTTAGCTGGGCAGCCACGTCTCGCAGTGAATCGAGCGAAAGCTGCTAGAAAAGTAGTGGTTGATAGATCGCTAGTGGCTTCAAGATGAACTGCCGTAGTTGAAAAGCACACAAACAAACAAACATAGCCCTTACTTATTCGACAAGATCTACCAACGCAGCTTTTAATGTCGAATGGGCCCGCGAAGTCAATACCAGTCGCAGCAAATGGCCTTACAATGACAGTTCGCTCAGCTGGCAGCGTAGCCATTATTTGTGTTCGTTGGCGTTTCATGTGGATTACACAAGTTTTGCAATTGTGCAAAGTTGATTTTATAAGGGTTTCAGCACGCGGGATCAAATATTCCGTCCGAATAACTCTAAGCACTAATTGATTTCCTCCATGAAGTGAGATCTCATGGACAGAACGTACTAAAAGGCGTGAAAAGTGACAATTATGTGGTAATATAATTGGATGCCTTTCATCATATGATAGGATTGGTGAAGAGGCTAGCCGTCTACCAACACGCATTAACTTGTCGTTGTTCAACAATGGATTTAGAGCAAGAATGGGGCTCTTTGCTCCAATTATCTGATTTGTTTCCAAACAGTGATATTCGTTTGGAAAAGCTACTTTTTGACATAAGAGTGCCAATCATGTTTTCACATGATATCTTCATATTTCGAAAAATATACAAAGTATACTTTTACTGCTTTGCGCTCAAGCGAAGTTTCTAGAGCAGGAGGTTTAGTCATTCTTGGCCAAGCCGATCGTTCGAGCGTGAGCCAAGAACGTTCATTGATGAAAGAGCCAAGCTAATAGGAAAAGTTGACTCCAATTATGTCATCTAACGATAAAACTTCAGGACGTCGTTTTCTTGTATTCTTTCATTCATGAAGAAGGTCCATGCCCAAAGAGTATTATCGACTTACTCTTGTGGCGTAACTCCACGCGTTAATAAATCTGCAGGGTTCTCATGTGTGTCTACATGCCACTTTCGAAACTCTGTTGGCTACGAAGGTCGACCTGGAACAAGGGGGCTTACAAAGCCAGGCAAGCACTATTGTGGAATAAGGGTGTCCAAGCTTGTATGGGCAAAAAAAAATTTGTTCCGATTTTCGATTACCAGGCATTTTCTGTTTCCATTTCCCCTAACAACTCAGCATGTGAAATTTGAATTCGATAACTTGAGATTTGATGGACCCGGCGCACAGTGCTTTGTTCCATAGGCAAAATTAAAATAAAATAAAGTGCTTAGAATATTTAAGTAATATACATTTTTGTAAAGCTAACAAAGTACCTTAAATAAATTCGTTAATAGAATTTATCATCTCGTATTTTTGTTAACAGCAGAGGGCGCTAAAGTCAGATAACGTTTGAGGTAAAACTGTTGAACGGAAAAACTGTTTTTACTGTGTTACAATTTTTTTTTTTTTAATTTCATTTTTTATTGTATTACTTTGAAACTTAACAGTTTTGTTAATAACTATAGGTACAAAAAACCAAAAATAATTGTTTGTAAGTATTTTATATAGAAAAGTTGTTTATGCCATCGAAAACTTTTGCGATTTATTGTTTGGAATTCCCAAAATGCAAAAGTTTGATGGAGTGAAAATTTTTTTTTTTGAAGAATAGGTAATTTTTTATTTTTGATTTTAGAACACTTGAAAGGGCTGAAGTGGAATATGTAAACAAGTTGTAGATTTTTCACCCGGAAATGTAAAAATGATATGCATTTTTTGAGACATATTTCCTAAGTTTCAGAAAAAGTTGCAAAGACCTAAGTTTATTGTACTGCCAAAATTTAAAAAAAAAAAGTTTATACAATTTTTTTGTTTTAATTACTATTAAAAATTAATAAAATTTTGATGAAGTGTATAATTTTTATTAAATAGTGACAAAAACTTACCAAAAATTGAAAGAATATATTTATTTTTTTTTGGCGGAAACCCTAAAGTTTTGCAAACTTTGAAAAAATTAAAAAAATTATATAAATAAAAAGTAGGCGATTTTTTATTTTTCATTTATATACTTTGTTAACAAATCTAACCACTAGTAAAAAAAAAATTTAAGATTTTTAACCGGAAATTTGAAATTTTGTATTTTTTGAAAACATCTATATTTTTTAGTTTTCAAAGACCAAAAATATGATTATATAATTTTTTCCAAGTAAAGGGCTCCAGCGACGTTCAATGTTCAATTCAATTTTTGCAAGCTGTGCAATTTTATTGACTGTAGGTCTGTTTGAGAACTTTTCGAGTTAAAAATATAAAGTAACTTTTACTGGAAGAGTAAGAATGATTTTACTCTCATTAAAAAATATCACAAAAACTAAACGAACGACATCCAGTAAAAAGTAATCAACATTTGTTTGTAAACAGCTGATTCATGTTTTCCTTTTTGCTTTTCGTTTCATTGGATTTCCTATGTTTCAACTCATTTACTCTGTGAATACTTGTTATTTACATTTTGCTATTTTCCGTTATTTTTATACCCTAAACCTGAAAGGTCAGGGTATATTAACTTTGTGCAAACGTTTGTAACGCATAGAACGAAGCGAGTCCGGTATAGAAAAGTATATATATTCTTGATCAGCGTCACCTCGTGAGTCGAGCTATTCATGTCCGTCCGTCCGTCCGTCCGTCTGTGTGTTGCCCGTAAACACAGGATAAGAAGAAGGAGTTGAGATAATTGGATGAAACTTGGTACACATGGTCGTATGGACCCAAGGATCTGCACTATTGAATATTTTTGGAATCCGCCCACGGACACGCCTACCTCCCATACAATGCGAAAATTGAAAACTACATAACTCAGCTCATAATTAGCCTACAACAATAAAATTTTACATGTGTGTGTTTTGTAACAGCAGAAAGATGTCTTCGAAAAATGGACATCATCCGCCTACGGACACGCCCACCTCCCATACAACCCAAAAATTGAAAACGCAATAAATAAGCCTCTGTTTAACCTACGGAGATAAAATTTGCACGTATGTTTTCTATGACAAAACAAAGATGGTTTTGAAAAAATTAACATCATCAGCCCACGGACACGCCTACCTCCCATACAATCAAAACAGTTTAAAACTCAATAAATAAGGTTATGTTTTTTTTTTTAATTTTTTTAAACTATGTTAATTCTAGGGTGTTTGTCCGAAGAAGCCTTAGAAGCCAGTCATAAAAATATAAGGAATGTGCGATTATCCCATACAAGAAAAACTACGAGAGAAAATACAAATAGAGATTTAATGGCTCATTTGTTATTAATCTCGGATCTGGAACTATCGTCACTTAGGTCTACAAAACACATAAAAAAAAATTATGAATTCAAAGAAATTGAGAAATACATTTTGAAAGAAAACATCATAAATTACAATTAAAATTAATTATCTTATTCGTTGAGCAAATTTAGAAACAAATATATTTATGACTCTTATTAAAGAGAATATTAAATTATTTGCATTCTGATCACAAATGTAGCTAAAATTTAGTTTTTGGTAAAAAGGATATATGGGAGATGGTCATGTCCTTGCATCGAATGAAGCGAAATTTCTCAGAGAGCCCAAAAATATTGTTTTATAAGTTGTTATAAGTTTTCAGTGCATTCTGATCACAAATGTAGCTAAAATTTAATTTTTGGTAAAAATGATATATGGGAGATGGTCATGTCCTTGTATCGAATGAAGCGAAATTTCCCAGAGAGCCCAAAAATATAGTTTAATAAGTTGTTATAAGTTTTCAGTGCATTCTGATCACTAATGTAGTTACAATTTAGTTTTTGAGAAAAATTATACATGGGAGGTAGTCATGTCCTTGCACCGAATGAGACAAAATTAACCACTAAGCTAAAAGACATATTTTAACAGATAGTTACCAACTTTCGATTTATTCTATATACAATTATAGCTAAAATTAAACTTTTAAATTTTAAGGTGTATGGGAGGTAGTCATGTCCTTGCACCGATTTTTCCGAAACTTCGAATTTTTCTTAATTAACATATTTTGAACCAGCACACCAAATTTCATTTTTCTGCGATAACTCCTCTAATTTTGCCGATTCACTATATGGGGACAAAGCACTGTGCGGCGTGGCCTTGAAAACTAAAAAACACCCATTTATATGGGAATATATTGACTTTAATGCATATTTCCATTTATTACAAAAATATAAACAGACTCCTGTTATAATTTTATTATGTAGGACATTTTAAGGTTGAGTAACCACACAAACAAGCAGAGCCGTCCAAAAAGGGGCATTAGGGGTCAAAAGCCTCCCACCACAACAAAAAACATAAAAACATTAAAAAAGTTTAAAATATAACATACGTTATTTTTTTATCAATACAATTGGAGCACCAACTCCCTCTAACCCTCTAGTTCCGAAGGAAAATAAGTATTCGGACTGAACTTCACAAACTTCTAAATTGAACTAACTGTTTAAGCTGATGTTTGCATCGCTACGTACATGCAAATACTATCAAATTAAAATTTGGGATTAATAAATGGAGTTAAAAGAATAAAGAAAAGAAGCAAAATTCAAAAGAAAAAGCAAATACGCATGAAATGCATTGAGAATGTCTAAAGGCAGCCTTGGAAACTAGACGGCTAAGAAGCTACAAACACGCTATTTCAGTAAGGTTATCAATAAAAAATCAAATCTCAAATAAGTATCATGTCATGTAACACCTCACAAACTGCACACCGCAAAAGATTGTTAGCTTACATTTTTTAAATTCTACTTGTTACAAACTTAATTTAAAATTTTTACCAAAGTAAGCCAAAGTAAATAATTTTGAAAATTATGAGAAAAGAAAGAAATATAATAGTTCAATTGCGATAACGGGTGCTTTAAGTTGTTTAGTTTTTGTGTGTTGAAAATAGTTAATTAAAATGTGTGATTTGCCAACAACATCGTCCCAAGCAAAGACAACTCGTCTTACTAATGCTTCGATGAGATCAATTGAATTGATTGGAAATGTTTCCCACCAAATTACCGGTGCTAAGTTACCTTCACGGAAACAAGTACTCCAAGTTTTTTTTTATAACATGCGCTTTGCTAAAATGCAGGCAAAAGAAAGTGCGAAATTAGCAGTTGATGCGACACTTATTTTTTGGCAACAAGCACGTATTCCCACGCGTAATATTTATAAATGCGTCAATCTTTTAATAAAGCTTTATGAAGAGTGGAAAAATATTCAAAAAACAGTTTATTCTAAGCGAACGGGATTTGTCAAACAATCCGAAATACAATTTTTCGCTCAATTAGAAGATTTGTTTGATATTTCAAATGCAAATGCACTTCAGCAAATGAAAATTGAAGAGGACAAACAGTTTTTGATCCAGCAGAGACAAAAAAGACGTCCAGGCTGCCTGGCTGGTGTAGATATGGTTACGGCTGGGAGAGAGAAGAGATCCCTTGAGCGCAAGGAACAGGAGAAAACACGACAGAAAAGACAAAGGGTTTCGGATGAATGTGGTAAGTTAATAACTTTTATTAGATTTAAGACATCTCACCTTGTGCCGTTATTACATCTACTTCCTTAAATTTTCAAGTACGCGAATAGCCCATTTGCTTTTTCTGTTGTGCAAAGAAATGTGTGCTATATGTATGATCTTTTGAAAATTATTTTAAGCCTTAACGATTAAGCCTTAATTGTAATGCGACGTGAGAAGAAAATTATTTTGTTAATGCATATAACACTGAAAAAATACATAGTTAACCCTGCGGCGTCTCCGTTGGAAGATATCGTTCACATTTATGAAACGCTATAAAAGGTGCTATGAAAGGTGCTATATAAGTTGGGCCATGGACGAAATCGTCCAACGACGACGACGGTGTAGTTTATTTGAAATTTTTTAAAGCAAGTAAAAAAAAATTTGTTTTCTTAAAAATGCAAATTTTATTGCAATATGCAAATTTTTATATTGGTAGATAATGTTTTACAGTCAAAACCTTAGTTTTTGTAAAGAAAAAAGGGTCGGTTGCTTACTATTTGTTTCTTGTTGCTTGCAATTATACCAAATGTTTAGATTACGAAATAATGTTACTTTTTGGAACGCAGCCAAATCTGGGTAAATTTGTTGAAAGTCATATAAATGAAGAGTTAATTCTTTAAATATTTCTTCTTAATATCTATTTGGTCTCGACAGATAAAGTTAAAGTTTTAGTCCCAAAATGCTCGTTTTTCAATGTACTACTATTGCTAGCGAGTCGCTGTTGTTATTAAATATTTTTGAACAAAATCTTCAGGAATATTTTGTTGAATAGTTTCACTAAATCCCGGTAGGGTGACTTTTTAATCCCCGGTTAAAGCGGTTGGATACTTTTAAAGGGGTAACAAATAGCCAAAGACATTTCGTCCAACAAAGACGGTCGAGTACAGTAAAAAGGTCGAAGATAGCGCAGGGTTAAGTGTGCAAAGTAAGCCTGCCGTTTATTTTACAAATTAAATATTTCAAGACTAGTCTTTTTTGGTAAAATCATAATTGCATAACATCTTTTATAAAGCACTATGATTTAATATAATTTATTTTAGATGTTAGTCCGTTAAGCGATCTTGACGATGAAATTGAACATGATTTCTTAGAAAGCCCTGACAATATGATCGACTTAACGCATGATGTCGAAATGCTCAACTCAAAACGACGCCGTATCAATTGGATAACACCACGTCTATTATCTTCACTCGATAACGCTAAAGTATCTGACGGAGCAGCCGTTCATATTTTAACAGCAGCAGCAGATGCATTATGCCACAATAACAATGATCTCGTTATAAGTCGCTCCACGGTCCACAGGCTTCGGCAAGAAAATCGCCAAAAGGAATCGCAAAATATTCGCGCAAATTTTATTGAAAACGTAATTTTGTTTCATATGATACTAATTCGAAGTGTTTAACAATTATTTTTTCTTACATCAGATAAGTACTAGTCAGTCTATGGTCGTGCACTGGGATGGTAAGATGTTACCCGACCTCATTGGGAACAACAAAGTTGAGAGAATTGCTATCCTCGTAAGCTATAGTGGCTCATCAAAATTCCTTGGTGCTCCGAAAGTACCATCTTCCAGTGGAGAAAATATAGCTAAAGTAGTTTACGATATGTTGGTCAAATGGAACATCTCAGATCGGATCTCTGCAATGGGTTTCGATACCACTTCTAGCAACACTGGTGAAAAAAGTGGAGCATGTGTTATTTTACAGCAACAATTGGAGCGAAAGCTTCTTAAATTTGCATGCCGTCACCATATGTATGAGATTGTTCTACGAAGCGTTTTCGAATTAAAAATGTCATCAACATCTGCTCCTGATGTTCCCATCTTCGAGCGATTTTCGAAGGCGTGGGCCAATATTGACCATAAATCATTCAAATGTGGTCTTGAAGACGCAAAATTAAGCGATATTGATTGTGGTGTCATTAAAAACTATTGCTTAAGTGAGTTAGGTAAAACTCAAATACGCGAAGACTACAAGGAGTTTTTAGAACTGGCATTAGCATTCCTTGGAGAAAATGTTGGTAGCTTTCGTACTCCTGGTCCAACAAGTCACGCACGCTGGATGGCAAAAGGCATTTTTTGTTTAAAAATATTCATTTTTCGCGACCAATTTTTAATTAGTACCAGAGAACTTAATGGAATACGCGATATTTGTATTTTTTCGGTGCGAATCTACATTCAAGCCTGGTTTGGCAGCACGAATTCGATTGCAGCTCCAAACCAAGATTTAAATTTTGTAAAAGATGCGGTGAAATACGCCCAAATTGATTTCAATGCATCTGCAATAATTTTGAATAAAATTAAAAATCATTTATGGTATTTGTCGGAGGAGACAATAGCTTTGGCATTCTACGACCCAAAAGTTTCAATAGAAGTAAAAGAAAAAATGGTTGAACGTTTGCAATCTACAAGCCCCATTATAATATTGAAAAATAATAGAAATATTGACAATCCAGAAATTTTGTCGGCTCATAATTTAAGCGATTTTGTTTCCCATAAAACAAAATACTTCTTCACTCGATTTGGATTATCGGCAGATTTTTTATCTTTGCATTCATCGGAATGGGAAAACAACGATTGTTTTGAAGAAGGTCGTCTCTTTTGCTACGACACTGCAGAAAGGGGTGTTAAATTTATGAAAGACTATAACAAAGTTCTCACTAACAATGAAGAAGAACAACAACTTTTACTTCAAATTGTTGAATCATATCGCAAGAAATATCCATCATATAAAAAATCAGAATTAATTTAATAAAGAAAACATGTTTAAACCTTACAAATTATAATTTGCATTTTCAATTTAAGATTATGGCAGGATTTTTGCAGGGGGCAGGTTTTGTCATTAAATAGATAAAAAAAAAAATAAACAAACATTTTCTTTTTATTCTAATGGGGAGGGGGTTCGACCCCTAAAGCTCCCCTTACGGTTGGCTCTGCTTGTTTGAATGGTTATTTTATCTAGAAATGTCCTAAATAATAAAATTTCAACAAGAGCTAATTTAAATTGTCGTAATAAGACAAAATTTGCGTTAAAGCCAATTTATTTCCATATAAATGGGTGTTTTTTAGTTTTCAAGGTCACGCCGGGTCCATCAAATCTGAAGTTATCGAATTCAAATTTCACATGCTGAGTTTTTAGGGGAAATGGAAACAGAAAATGCCTGGTAATCGAAAATCGGAACAACTTTACTTTTTTGGACACCCTTATTGTGGAATCAGTCCAGCAATATAAGCTTTGCCTTTCAATTTCAAGGTGCGATAATACGGTATCTACCAAATCCGCGAGAAGTGCTGCACCACATAATTCAAGACGTGGTAGTGAAATCGCCTTGACTGGAGACACTTTACTTTTCGCATAAAGCAGGTGACTGACAACACAATCATTTTGTTTTACGCGAATGCAAATCGATGCTGTGTATGTTTTTTCAGAAGCATCGCAAAAGGCATGCAACTTGACGTGGGAACCAGGTGAAACCCCAACAAAACGTGGTATCCGAATATTATAGATGTTTTCATAATCTAGCAAAAAAGATTGCCAAGATTGAAAACTGTGTAATGGGATTTTCATCCAAATCAATTTAATCCAACCAGATACGCTGCATTAGAATTTTTGCTGTCACCACAATAGGTGCCAGCCAACCTGAAGGATCTAATATTTGGGCTATCATTGATAATACTTGACGCTTTGTATAAAAAAAAAACAAACTGGCCATTTCAGCCCGTGAAAGGACTTTGACCGAGCTTCTTATGATCAATTGTGTTGTGTGTGTTATTAAATGTGTTTGCACACAATTGACCAATAACTGGACCTACATGTTTTATGCTGACTCCGAACGGCTAAATTTCATGTTCTCAAGAAGCTGTACAGGCATTATTTACTCTCTGAGTTTTGCCATTGCCTGCAGAGAGGTAGTGACCGATCAGAAATATTTGTTTATTGAAAAAACTTTTCGCCGCGACTGGGGATCGAACTCGGGCTCCGAGCATGTTAAGCCACACATTTAACCTGCATGCCATGGTCACCACATGGTCACGGGTTGTATACGATGATTTAATCTCAAGACGCTTAGCGGTAAAGTAGAAAAGATCTGAAGTGGCATTCTAACGAATTCCTAACTCTTTAGCACAGCTTGCATATTCTAACTTAAAAAAGACTTCATGAAAAAGATGCTCTGTAGGTAGGTCTGCCAAAATGCTTGAAGCATTTGCAGTCCATTTTCGCATAGTAAAACCTGCAGTTTAAAGCAGCGATGAGCTCATTTCTAGCCTTTATTGCGCTTTCCACATCGTGAGCTCCAGCAAGAGCGTCATCAACATATGTGAAATGTCGCAAAATTTGTATTTATTTATTTATTATAAGCTAAGCCTTTGAGGCTTTAAAGCTTATAAAATTTAGTAATTCACAAAACAACTTATTATAATTATATATAACAATTTGGAATATAGCATAATAATAGAAATATAATGATATTTTTACATTGACGTAATTTAAAATTCGATGTTTCAAAATTATACAGATTAACATTGTGAAACCAAGGGACACATGGTTGTGTATGTAAAGCATCATGGTGTTGGCCTAGAACGGTGGAAGGTATCAAGACAAACAAGGTCTGTACGCCACACTGATAAGTATAACCATATATATATTACATATCGTTCACAGCAAGGGGATATTTCGACAAACAAGGTCATATTTACCACACCAATTTGCTTAGAAACAAAGAAATGGTTGCGAACGCCGGCACTTAGACAACTAGGTCTCATTGGCCTGTCGTATTATTATATGTCATACAAATCGTTCTCGCTGGTTGCAGGACAAAGTCCAAAAGATACAACCAGCACAGCACAACAGAACAAATGTGTTTACATTCACCAAGCATATTCGATTATATTTATTTAGGAGGTCCAAAACAGGTTCAGGTCAGGTCCATTCAGATGTATTTGTTTTATTATGTATATCCATAACCAGGTGAGAATTATGTGTCATTGGAAGATCATGATCACTGTCGGTACTGCAGATAATCTATTATTTGAATATGTAAATTTGACCAATTTTTGTTTATAATATTTATGCTGTTCCGCTTGGGCTAGATGGTCTTCTCGTTTTTAAAGCTAATAAATTCAAAATTTATGTAATTTTTTCCACCGACGTTTCGCTGGGTTTTTTCCAGCTTCCTCAGGGTTAACTTATTGAAAAAAATTTTAAATTTTTACATTGATAAACGTAACTTTAAAATGTTGATTATATTAAAACTGCACAATTAAAAAAATTAAACAACAATATATTATTTTATGTTTAATTGAGTACATGGATTCATTTAAAGATATAACATTTGAAACAGAATTAAAGCCTCCGCAAGCGCTTCTTAATGGTTCCTTTTTCAAGTAATTTGTTCTACAAAAGTTCATAAAAAGTAACTTAAAAAATCTTCTAGGACGAAGTGAAATATTAAAGTTAATTTTACTCAATAAATTTGGACTGTCTACATTAGAGAACCCATGAAATGTATGGAATTTCCAAAAGTGTTAAATTATTTCGCTCCCCGCGCATTTTCAATGGGTGTTAAAAATAAGATCTGCAAAAAAAAAACCACGCATCTCTTGCGGTAAAAGGCCAGTCGCTTTTGAGTTTTATCTCAAAGAATACTCAAAAATTTTCTGAAAAAACTACTAACATAATTGCTTTGTATCTTTTAAAATACCAGTATGAAGTGAAAGGTGATTATACAACTTTTCATTGAAAATTAATCGATAAAGATGTTTTTTTAATTATTTTTTCTTTTTACGCATCCGGTCATGGGTTTTCAAGCTCAAACTAAAATTTTTCGAAAAAATTCAAGATAACTTTTGTTTTAAAATGCTCTCATTTATGCTTCGTGCAACGAAAATGCAATATTATATTTTTTGTGAATAGCTATTGAATTGGTCAAGTAATGTGAAATTTTTTTACTTATTCTTTGTTTTTATAGGCATTAGAAAGTTTTCAAGTTAAAAAACCTAAATTAAAAATTACTTAACAAATTTTTCCAATATATATTTTATATAATAAGAAACTAACGAATTAAAACATAAACATATTTCAACTGTTAGCAGTTTTGTACAAATACATTAAGTTAACAAAGGAATCTTTAAAAACATGTAATTTGAACATTGAACAATTAAGTAATCTCACTAATAATATTTATACCCCCACGCGTACTGCACAAGGGGTATATTAATTTTGTCACGACGTATGTAACGCCCATAAGGAGGCGTGGTAGGTATAGAAAAGTGTATATATTCTTGATCAGCATCACCTCCTGAGTTGATTACGCCATGTGCGTCTGTCTGTGGACACGATTGCTGCCGAAATTTTGAAGCTATCGTACTGAAATTCGATATTTAATTCCACCTTTTACCTTCGAAAAATTTTTTTTCGGAATTTTTATTTTTTGCTTTTATGAACTAACATAATATTGGGAACATACTGTACAAATTCCAAGCAAATGCAATAAGTAGTTTTATTTTTGGCGAATTTTTTATGTAGGCAAGTCAGGCGCAAATCAGATCTTATTTTTAGCACCCATTCTCTCGGAAAATGCGCGGGGAGCGAAATAATTTAACACTTTTGCACTTATGGGTGCTCTAGTCTACATGTCCATGTAACAGCTTGACAATCTAACTAACGTTAAGCATAACTCTCCTATTTTTCAAAGTAGGAAGATTCAATAGCTGTAGTCGTGATTCATAAGGTGGTTTATTAAAGTTAATATTGCAATAAAGATAGTTCAGGCAGAACGAAAGAAATTTTTTCTGAACAGATTCAATGTCATCGATGTAACAACTGTATGGTGGACACCATACAATTGAAGCATATTCTAAGATAGGCCGAACTAGAGAAGTAGAAGTGATTAAAGTTTTCGTAAAAATTAAATTTATACAAAAACCAACAAGACCTACCGATTCTAACATAAAATTAATTGCTTAATCGAGTGCCATGATCGTTATTTGGAAAACTTTAGTTTATTAATCTTCTCCACACTGTTTAAGCTAAAAATTTATTTTTTTTTTTTTAGTTTTTGATTTTAACCAATGCAATGAACTTGATGACACTTGTTAATGTGAAAATTAGTTACATAGACTGATGCACAGATTTATGGAGAAAGTCCGCAAAGTTTTTTTTTCAATCAAAAGAAACGTATTTTATAAAATAACTTGAATTTTTTAAAAACACAAATTAAACAAAGTTCATAAAAACAAGGTTTTTAAGAGAGTTTTATTATCGACACACTATTTAAAAAAATTTCTTTGTGATTGTTAAATAAGGAAAAATTTTTTGATGTTGTTTAGCAACTTGTAAAACCATTTGCTTTTCTTTTTCCTTATTAGTAATTTTACCATTAAATCTAGACATTAAACCAATTACTCTCTATGCAGCGTCATTAACACTTTACATGTTGTTGACTTCTTCGGCGCTCAAATAATTCGCGTCGTTGAGCCACCGACTCGGATTGATTTTGAGAAAATCCATACGAATGGTCTCGTTTTCTGTTGGTAAAAATAATGCTTCAAAAAACTTATTGCTGTTTAAAGTTATAAAATTCTCAATCCGCAAAACCGCAATATCTGCTTTATCCAGATAAGGATAAAGATTAGTTTAAGATTTAAGATTTTCAATTAAATTGATATCGTTTTTTGGTTTAAATTAATATAAATAATATATTATCCTCAGTTTTATGAACATATTTTTAAATTTACCAGTAAGTTCGAATTGATCCCGAAATAAATAAATTTTTAATGAGTAATTGCCTTTGCTATGAACCGCGCTCGAGAGACCACACTTGGAGCTTTAATTTGTTGTGGTTGGCCCTTTAAAATTTTTGAAGTTTCGCCGAGAAAAAGTAGCACAATTGGAGCAAGCTCCTTATAACCTGTACGGACAATTTATGATTGACCGAAAAATACAGACTTCTGTTGTTTTTTTAGTAAATGGAAAAGGATGTAAGTAGTAAAAGTAAGCAAGTAGTTAAAATGTAATTGCTCGGCGACTAGCACCAGAAGAGCATAAGAACCAATTTGAATGTTATTTATACTGTTTTCAGAAATATTTGTTATGTAACAAACCTTTCTTATGAGGAATCTGTATTAAATTGTTAATTTTCTGGAGTTGAATAAGAAATTTTTACATATTTTATTTTTCTGCTGACTATCTCCATAAAACTGTGCATCAGTCTATGGTACTTATTTCCACATTAACAAGTGTCATCAAGTTCGTTGAATCGGTTAAAACAAAAAAAAAAAAATAAAAAAAAATTTGAACTTTGACAGAGTACAGGAGATTAAAAAACTATATTTTTGCAAATACTGATCATGGCATTCGATTAAGCAATGAATTTTATGTTAAAATCGGTATGTCTTGTTGGTTTTTACATAAATTTAATATATTTTAAAATTAAATTTCAAAAGTTGTATAAAAACATACAGTAAAAATGGGTTTTTGCTTTGAGCGCACTCGGTTTAAGAGATATTGAACTCAAAATTTCACATTTCTTATCCTCTTAATACCCTTTTTCATATTTACCCCCTAGTTTCATAAAAATACCCAAATAAATCTTCTTTTATTTAAGTAACGATTAATCATTGGCAACTCCTTATGTTTATAACACATATAATTTCACAAGTGTACAAAAGTAAACGTCAGAAACAAGCAAAACGTCAAGAAAAGTAGCATGTCTCTCTGCAAAGGCCTATATCTTTATTGCATTCTCGTTCGTTGCATATGAATCGGTTAACGCGCTTAATAATTGCTTAGCGGCATATGCAATAAAGCTTCGCTCGAAAGGTCCTGAGAATTCTAAATATATGGCATTATACACCAGACTCCAATGGGTAACCAAAATCGCCAATAATTAAAAAAAAATAGAAACCTAACTGTACAATTGTACATACAAACATAATTAATACTACACAAATTATACAATCAACAAACAAACAAACAAGTATTTAAAGTTCAGCTACCTACGAAAGTGCTAGATTTCTTATGCAAATAGATTGCTCATGCTTAATGCAAAATTCGCATGTTTTCAATTTAAGTTCAATCGCCGTCAATGGTTTGTTTTTGCTTATTTAGCTAAATGTTTATATGTTGCACTTTTTGCTTTTAATTTCTTTTGTATACGATTGTTGTTAAATTGCTCAATTTAACTTAATGTTTTGTGCTTGTAATTTATTTTTTGTTAACGTTGGTATTATACTAGCATTTACAGCCCAATTCTGTGTACTTGATAAGTTCAACATTTTGAATATTTATCAATAATTGAGTATTTATCATGATTTTACATTCTGTTACAAAAAAAAGCTTTTTCATTGACAAAACTGTCAAGATATTATTTGCTATTGACAAACTGTTTTGCTTTATTATTTTTCAAATTTGTACAATTGTGGCCGCTTATTTATACAATTTTTTTAAAAAGTGGTGACAGAGACTGGTCAAAAGCTTAACGTGCTTAAAGCCAGCTCTTCAAATTCGGTCATCGGCTTAGCACATGAACCACCACCAGTAGTTCTCTGGCTCATTTTGTGGCGTCTTGCTAGTGTGCGTTGCTGGCTTTTCCAAACTCCTCAAGTCTGAAAAAAAACATTCTCAATGCACAACAAGAGTAAGATATATTGTTTGTCGCATTTTTGCATACCACAACGGAAAAAAGAAACAACACTAACCTCTTTTCACTTTGCTGCTGTCCGTGTTGGGCCTCGTAAGGTATTCAAACTATCCGCCAGCTCTTCCAGAGCTCCTGCATTTGCCGCGGCGACTTTGGACTATTTTTTCCGCTCTTAAGTTGTGGGCGCTCACGACAAAAGGCTACATAAAATTGTAGCTGCTCCACTGCAGCACGTCATACCAAGGTTTCCTATAAATTTAAGCTATTATAATATTCAATTTTTTAATTAATCAAATAAACGAAAATACTTGCTTATTGGTGTATCCATATTTGTAAAATTTTTTAAAATAAATTTTTATGGAAATTATTTTATGAAAAATTTGCTGTCAAAACAAATTCACCTCTCTGGTGAATTTCGAAAGCTTTAAATTTATCAAGCCTGCTGTAGAATATTAATAAAGCTTTCACTTGATAAAAATCTTTATAAATTTTATTGATTAACTGCTTTTCAAGAAAACGCTGCATAGGGCTGTTAAACACCGATTTTTATTTGATAAAATTGATAATTATTTTGATATCCAAACCAAGTGGTTGTCAACTTATTTTCCTCATCCACCTTAAAGTTAAAGTGCTCAAAGGCCCAACCAACATTCAAACACGTTTGAGTTAAAGTGCTCAAAGGCTCATTCCCAGCTCAAGGCATAGAGCCTTCAACATTTGGTGATCCCGACGTGATCACATAATATTACGTTACTCATATCACTCAAGGCAAGGATACTTGAGTAATTCAACACTTTTGATCTGCAAGAAGCATGCCTTATACACCAAACAAGCGGAGCTAGGAAGTTCGATTCAACGAAGCATCACTTACTTCAGAAAGGGTTCAACCACTCGCAAGACACAGCCCTATTATGAACAAAGACTTCGTGATTTGAATTCCTTAAGGACAGTGTTGCCATATGGTCCGATATTTCGTATTTGTTACGATTTTCGGTCTTGAATCCGATGATCCGATACATGGTCGAAATTCATCAAAATGTTACGATTTCAGAAAAAAATTGATCCGACGTCCGATTTTGAATATTTTTCTTTAAGTATATATATTGAAAAAAAATCAAGATAAAAAAATTGGTGGCAACTGTACACTTTGTTTTAAAACATCTGTGTCAAATCTCTTTTAACTAATGACAATGTAAGGAATGATGATTATTTCATTTTATTTTTACTCTTACTATGTGTGCCGAATAGTATTTTGAAATATATATCAGCATAATATTTTTTAAATATACCCAATAAACCTTATTTGCCTCGAATTGGAGGTGAATCCGAAATCGCAGATATTTATTTCGAAAACGAAGTTCGAAAACGTTTTGCTAATGAACCCGAGAGCGGGAGGAGAATGCAAACTTCATGCTCGAAACGAGATTTTTTTCATAATCTAATCACTATATAAATATATAACTTTACAGCTGTGTAATTTGCTTGCTTATTAAAACAAGCGCTTGGGAACATGGGTTCGACTTCCAGACGAGGTAAAAAAATTTGTTTTTGTTTTTGTTTAATTGGTGTTTTCTCTCTATTTTTTAAAAATTCTGAAGGGATCACGAATTTTATATTTAAATGTATTCGTTATTTTTAATAATTTCGGATTCATCATAGTCAAATACGAGATTTCTGATCTACGTTGTTGTTGTTTTTGAAAATTTTACAGATCCGATGAAAATCCGACGAGCAGAGTGCAAAAGTTTCGATATGCAAATTTTTTTGATGGCAACACTGCTTGTGGAACCAATTCGACACAAATGATTCGGAGATTCGAGAAAAGGAAACTCTAGATTCGGGACATGAATATTTCACGAAGGATTATTACGTTGTGATTCGAGACGAATTCGAAAAATATAGCAAAATATTTCAGGAAAATATCGATGTATTAAACACCACATCAACAGCTAACCTACAAACTCATTCGAAGCCTATACCCAATTCAGTACAGCCTGCTGAAATAACCAGGTAAATACGAAAGCAGCATGCCACAATTTTATCAAGGAAAGATGAAATACAACCTCCACAATAAGAAATTGAATTACTTTATTAGCAAGTTTGGGAATTGTATGATGATCTCCAAAGCAATGCATACAATGTTGAGGAATATCTTGTGCTGGAAGAAACAGTACAAAAATTAACAATAAAATTTTCATGTGTTCCTTCAATGCAACAAGTCAACAACAACGTTCCACGGGAAGAATCTATTAGAATAGTAAAGGTTCAAATTCCGAAATTCGATGGAGACTATCTATCTTGGAAACCATTCTACGACCTACAGTGAATCAAAAAAGTTTACATACACCATAATTCTATAGTAAAAATACCTGTTAATCGTATTAAAAAAAAATATAAAATTTAAAATGTGAGTTTTATTTCAAATAATACACATTTGCACATCAATTAAGCTTAAAAAACTAAATGTTTTTTTAAAACGAAAGGAAAAAATTCAATAATACATTAAAATGGTCAAAAATTAACATCAAAAAAGTTTACATACACTTTAGAGATCTCTTGTTATTTTTGGTAAAATAAAATAAGATTTTAATAACTTAATATTTTGTTGGCCCTCCTTTGGCTGCAATGATTGCTTCTAGACGCCTGCGCATACTTTTGACTAAAACATTTGTGTCATTTTCTGTTATTTTTGACCACTCAGTTAATAAAGCAGTCTTCAGAGTTTCCTTAGACGATATTTGATGTTTTCGGATCCTTTTCTCCAATAAATCCCAAATATGCTCAATCGGATTAATGTCTGGTGATTGTGGAGGTGTATGCAGCTGCTTACAATTATATATCAGCCATTCGCGGACAAGATACGACGTATGTTTGGGGTCATTATCTTGCTGAAAATAAAAGTTGTTGCTATTAAGTCCCAGTTTGAGAACACTTGTACGCAAATGGTTTTTGAGGATGTTGAAATAAACATGTTTGTCCATTTTGTCAGTTATGAACACAAGTTCCCCCGCTCCGGATGCGGCCATACACCCCCAAACCATTACATTTCCGCCACCATGCTTTACGGTTGGAATTAAGTTGTTTTCTTGCATCTCCTGACTGGCCTTTCTCCACACTTTTCCAGCTCCGTCCGAGCCAAATATGTTGTACTTTGATTCGTCGCTAAACACAACAATTTCCCAAAACGAATCCGGCTTTTCCAAGTGCTGCTTAGCAAAATCCAACCTCTTTTTTTTGTTCACTTTGGATATAAAAGGTTTACGACGTGCCACACGACCATGATACCCAGCACTGTGTAGTGTATTTCTTATTGTTTGAGGATTAATTTTATTTTGCGTACACTCGGATATGTTCTGTGTTAACTTCACTGCAGAAATTTTGGGATTTTCCCGAACGGCGGCGACGACTTCGCGTTCTTCACGTGGCGTTAAAATTTTTGGTCTTCCCGATCGTTGCTTTGTTTGCAAATTGCCGTTGTTGGTGTATGATTTTATTACAGTTTGTACACTAGCATGAGATTTTCCAATTATTTTGCCGATTTCCCGTAATGATTTGTTTTCCAGATATAATTTCAGTATCAATTTACGCACTTCTAATGGAATTTCCTTACCGCGTCCCATCTTAGCAATCTTCTTTACACTTTGAACTCCAAATTGCAATTGAACTTAAAAATATGCTAATAATTGCAATGCTGCTATTCATGATCAACGATCAGTGTGGCTGAGAAGCAGCAATTACCGTTACATAAGCAACAACAAAGCTAATTGAAGAATCTGTATGTAAACTTTTTTGACAATTATTTTGGGGTTTTTTCGCTTTCGGCGCACTTACGCAGCGGCTTTGGAAAAAAACAGGATATGCATTCTGCATACCAATACACTGAATATTTGTCTAGCTTTTTAGAAAAAAAAGAGAAAGAAAATAAAAATATTAAATCATTTCAGAATGGTTAAAGATATGAATTACATGTGTGTGTAAACTTTTTTGATTCACTGTATGTGTATATGGTACCTGAAGTCTTCATTGAGTGGAGAAGCAGCAAAATTAATTCAACATTTTTCTTTGAGTTCAGAGAACTATGAGGAAAATGCTCCAAGACCGATACAACAATTTACGTCCGCTAACATCAACATTTATCCAAAAAATCCTCAGTCAATTTGCTGACACACCAAACGCCAGCACAATAAAGGCATTGCACGACGTTTCTCACGAGAGTTTCTTTGCGTTACAAAATTTGGGAATCGACACTTTATGCTGGGACCCACTATTGTTGCACCTTTTGCTTAAAAAACTAGATAAGCAAAGACATATATCTTCGGTTGAAAAGAACAATGACGTAAACGCAAATTTTGTAAAATACGGTTTATTGGGTAATTGATATCACTGGTAGATGGGAGAAAAACCACAGAACTGTAGTTTTTTCAGTGCCGCCACAGTGCAGTTGTGTCGTTATTGAAATATTAGTTATTTGACGACTTCTTTGAAAAGAACAATGACGCAAAAGACAATTGCGCATAAGACTTAGGCTGAGGGATAACAATTTCGTTGCAAAAACGACGTAAGTGTGCTTTGTGGCATTGTTCATAAAATTTATAGATGCAAACCAATGTAGTCTGAAACCTGCTTACACCACGAAATTTACCATTCATGAAAATAAATTAAGGGATTTAAATGCTTACTTGACAGCCATATGATTCCACAATATAATAAAAGTTTTTACGAATTTCTAATTTTCTACCCTTACTTTTTTTATGGTAATGAAACGATTTCAGGGAAACAATGTCGTAATTGTCTAAGGGGTGAAATTAAAGGAAAAAAAATAAAGGCAATGAAGTCCAAACTACTTGGGTCAAAACTATAAGTAAGAGTTACACCAATATCTATTATTTATTTATTTTAGGTCGAATACTTTATTTTTAATAGAAGTTTTACGCGATTAAAATTTGTTTTTTACCTCTCCTGCACAATTACGATTTTTGCAGTCGCGTCATTGTTCTTTTCAACCGACGATATTATATGAGCAATCGTTAGAAAAACATATAGAATTGCAGACGATATCTCACTCCTTTGAATTTCTGGAACACAGGTTCCAATCACTTGAGGCATTGGGGAGCAAGGATAAAAAAGTACCCAGTAAAATAGTTTCTTCCGTTGTGTAAAGAGTTATTCTATTTCTGTGACCAGCACTGCATACTTCATTTAATTCTTCTATTCTTGTGACCGGCACTGTTAATGCATGCACCGCGTTATCTTAAATTCTATAAACATTCTTTCTCA
The DNA here is from genome assembly GCA_958299015.1 of Tetanocera ferruginea. Classification (NCBI taxonomy): domain Eukaryota; kingdom Metazoa; phylum Arthropoda; class Insecta; order Diptera; family Sciomyzidae; genus Tetanocera; species Tetanocera ferruginea. The sequence continues at coordinate 52,552,992 of OY282644.1, read as the reverse complement.
AAGCTACACGTTCCGTTTAGTCAGCGGTTTCCATAAAGTCATTTGACTCCCTTAAATATATCTCGGCTTACCAACGGCTTTTGCGACGTTGTTTGTTTATCCATAATCACGATTATGCAGCGTTGGCTAATTTAGCTGCCTTCCTCTCTTTCATTCTTCGTATGCTAAGCTATTCTAAGTTTGTAAAAGATAAGCTTGCTTGGTAGCAAGTAAGGAAATAAAGATTCATTCGAAAACTTACTTAAAACTCGTGCGGTTCATTTAAAGTTGTAACAAGAGAAAAGACTAATATTTGCGCAGTATGGTCAGCACCCAGTATACAGCTGCAACCAATTTTTGCAATTACACACCAAGGATAAGATTCACCAAGTAAAATCCAAAAATGTATGCATGAATTTTCTCAAGGTAGGACACACATTTCAAGAATGCAAATCGCGCGCTTGTACTTAATGCAATACGAAACACAACAAACAACTGCATTTGGAATCATCGAAACTAAAAGGACAAGAGCATACATCGACACAACCTGAAAATAGCTCGGTCTCATTGTCAGCTTTAAACAATAACAAAAACACTCATATGTTTTACTAGTCGCAGCAAAAATTATCCTGATAGCTTCCAATGGCATGACAATAGAATGCAAGGCCATTTTGGATTCTGGATCGCAAGTAAACATAGTCACATCAAGATAAATTAGGATTGTCTCCTAAATCAACATCAGTTCACTTTGAAGGTATTGGAAAGGGAAAACAAAAGAGCCATTATTGCATTCATATCACTATGAAATCTAAAACAAATAACTATACATCTCCACTAGAGGCTGTTGTTTTAAAACAAATTGAATCACCATAACCATCGAAGGCAGTGGATACTTCTAAATGGGCAATTCCCGACAAGATCCAACCCTCAGCCAGCCCAAAGAATTTGATAAGAGCCGAATTCTACCATCAAGTCTTGTCTGTAGAAAAAATTAAAATTACAAAACACCGCTTTTGGATGGGTCTTCTCTGGCAAGATGACTCAGTCATGCGTCAACACAGATGTATGTGGATTTCGTATTCTCACTGGTGAATACGAAACCAATACTCTATTTGAAAGATTTTGGAAGCTCGAAGAACTCAATGAGACTGAACCAGCACTATCAAAAATTGAACGACAATGTAAAAATCACTTCACACAAAATACAAAACGCGGTAATGACGGCAGATTCATTGTCAAGCTTCCATTAACCAGGAAACCAACCGAATTGGGAATGTCTCAAAATACAGCTTATAAAGGGTGATTTTTTTGAGGTTATGATTTTCATGCATTAGTATTTGACAGATCACGTGGGATTTCAGACATGGTGTCAAAGAGAAAGATGCTCAGTATGCTTTGACATTTCATCATGAATAGACTTACTAACGAGCAACGCTTGCAAATCATTGAATTTTATTACCAAAATCAGTGTTCGGTTCGAAATGTGTTTCGCGCTTTAAGTCCGATTTATGGTCTACATAATCGACCAAGTGAGCAAACAATTAATGCGATTGTGACCAAGTTTCGCACTCAGTTTACTTTATTGGACATTAAAACAACCACACGAATGCGTACAGTGCGTACAGAAGAGAATATTGCGTCTGTTTCTGAGAGTGTTGCTGAAGACCGTGAAATGTCGATTCGTCGCCGTTCGCAGCAATTGGGTTTGTGTTATTCGACCACATGGAAGGTTTTACGCAAAGATCTTGGTGTAAAACCGTATAAAATACAGCTCGTGCAAGAACTGAAGCCGAACGATCTGCCACAACGTCGAATTTTCAGTGAATGGGCCCTAGAAAAGTTGGCAGAAAATCCGCTTTTTTATCGACAAATTTTGTTCAGCGATGAGGCTCATTTCTGGTTGAATGGCTACGTAAATAAGCAAAATTGCCGCATTTGGAGTGAAGAGCAACCAGAAGCCGTTCAAGAACTGGCCATGCATCCCGAAAAATGCACTGTTTGGTGTGGTTTGTACGCTGGTGGAATCATTGGACCGTATTTTTTCAAAGATGCTGTTGGACGCAACGTTACGGTGAATGGCGATCGCTATCGTTCGATGCTAACAAACTTTTTGTTGCCAAAAATGGAAGAACTGAACTTGGTTGACATGTGGTTTCAACAAGATGGCGCTACATGCCACACAGCTCGCGATTCTATGGCCATTTTGAGGGAAAACTTCGGAGAACAATTAATCTCAAGAAATGGACCGGTAAGTTGGCCACCAAGATCATGCGATTTGACGCCTTTAGACTATTTTTTGTGGGGCTACGTCAAGTCTAAAGTCTACAGAAATAAGCCAGCAACTATTCCAGCTTTGGAAGACAACATTTCCGAAGAAATTCGGGCTATTCCGGCCGAAATGCTCGAAAAAGTTGCCCAAAATTGAACTTACCGAATGGACCACCTAAGACGCAGCCGCGGTCAACATTTAAATGAAATTATCTTCAAAAAGTAAATGTCATGGACCAATCTAACGTTTCAAATAAAGAACCGATGAGATTTTGCAAATTTTATGCGTTTTTTTTAAAAAAAAAGTTATCAAGCTCTTAAAAAATCACCCTTTACATAATCGATTTATGGCACTGGAACGGCAGCTCACCAAAAACCCAGACCTCAAGACACAATACATCAATTTTATGTGCGAGTATGAAGGTTTGGGTCACATGACAAAGATAAACCTGGACAATGTTTTATTTCTTTTGACAATAACAATAGAGTTCAGCTACTACAGCTTTTTCGCACATTCTCAGCATTAATCTATTTGAAGCCACAATTCAGATTTCATTGAAATATTTCAATGTAATGAATTCCAGTGGCTCCAAACAAATCAATGTGGGAAAAATTTACCCACCACAGAATGGATTGGGCTCAGGGACAACACAGGACATAACAACTAACCATGCATACACAAACACAGATCTAATTACACAATAGCTTTCAATCTACTTTTGAGTTGACCTTTTGACAAACTAACATCAAAAAATGTACAGTTGTTTACAGAGGCACTCATGCGGTTCAAGGGAGCAGTAGCCATGTAATTTGTTCTACTAAATGGTAGATAAATTAAGTTGTTAGCATTTCTACTACTTCTACGGTTAGAGTTAAAGTTTACAAGAGAAAGTAATTCCGGACAATCGAATACACCGGTTATGAGTTGGTGTAAATAGACGATATCCGCAGACTTCCTCCGTTCACTTAAAGATTGCATTTTTAAAAGTTTTAAACGATCCTCGTAAGGAGGAAGGTTCAAAAAATCAATCCCACCTAAGCCCCTAAGAGCAAACCGAACAAAACGTTTTTGGATTCTCTCTATACGTTCAACATGCACACTATAACTTGGGGACCAAACTTGACTTGCGTACTCCAAGTGAGGGCGCACTATTGCATAATACAACGTAGAAGTTGTAATCATGCTATTGAATTCTTTGGCCCAACGTTTTATAAATCCAAGCATTGAAGATGCTTTTTTACAAATGTAATCAATATGATTGTTGAACGATAGCTTAGAATCCATGCATATACCAAGGTCTTTGACGGCCTCAACACGACTTAAAGCAGTATCTTTAATATTGTAGTCAAAAATTAAATTATTCCTTCTGCGCGAAAAGGTCATAGTTTGGCATTTAAAAGGATTTAGAAACATATTATTTTTAAAGCACCAAACTTCAAAAGATTTCAAGTCAGCCTGGAGTAGGTTGGAGTCGTCTTTAGCATTTATTGTTCTGTATATTTTCATATCATCTGCATAAATTAACAAATGAGAGTGTTTAATAATGTGGGTAACATCATTAATAGCTAAAATAAACAGAAGTGGACCTAAGTGACTGCCTTGCGGAACACCTGATTCCGCAACAAATTCAGGAGAAAAAACCCCTGGGAATCGTATTTGATAAGATCGTTCTGTCAAATACGATTTAATCCAGCTAACAAAATATTGTGGAAATCCCAATAACTTTAGTTTAAATAAAATTAAACTATGTGGTAATTTATCAAATGCTTTACTAAAGTCAGTGTAAATGCAGTCGACCTGGTTACCTGATTCAATTGTATTAAGGCAGAAAGATGTAAAATCGAGAAGGTTGGACACAGTGGATCTGCCATTAACAAAACCATGCTGACGAGTTGTTATGACTTCTCCACAGTATCTCTTAACCCGATCATACACCACTCTCTCAAAAAGTTTTGGAATCGATGATAGTTTAGCAATGGGCCTGTAATTAGTAACATCATTCCTGCAACCCTTTTTATAAATGGGGCTTATAAACGATTTTTTCCAAAATTGAGGAAAAAGGCCTTCATTTATAGATTTATTAAACAACAAAGAAAGTGGTTGACACAAAAAAGAACCGCATTGTTTTAACACAGCGGCAGGAATTCCATCAGGTCCAGCGCTAAAATCTTCATCTATCGATCCAATATAATTAAAAATATCCTCAGCGGTAAAGGATATAGATTCCAAAGAAACCTTGGGTGAAGAACTCATATAATCAAAATACCCAACATCAGGGTTAAAAGAATCGGAACAAAATGATTCTTTAAAAAGAGTAGCAAATAGGCCACAGATTATGACGGGATCATCAGTAAATCCGTCAAGAGTTTTAAATGATGAAGGGAATCCATCGGATTTCTTTTTTGTATTTATGAATCCCCAAAATTTCCTTGGATCAGACAAAATTCTCAGCTTAATATTGTCTAAGTATTCATTATTTTTTTTTATTTATTTATTATTATTATTATTAATTAATTAAATGTTGAACAATGTATCTTAAAACTAACATAAAGATACAAAAATACAAAATAATTAACAAAAAACTGCATTCTGTTGTTCAATACAAACAAGTGGCGAATGCAGAAATATACATTACAAATATTTTAAGTTTTATAAGACATGTAGTGGGGTCTTAAACGAAATTTAGATACATCGAAATTAAGCATTTATTTACATCAAATTTAACAGATTATGCTAGACATTTAATTTATTTAAATTATCAACAACAAAAGAAAATTAATACAAACTGGGAAAAAAAAAAAGAAATTTTATAAAACAAGAATAATATTATATTGAAATGGAGATAAGGTAATTAATATCATTAAAATTATAGTTAAATAACCATGATTTCACTTTTTTTAGAAAAATAATATTATTAGACATACAGCGGACATTATAAGGTAGAATATTGAAAAGTCTTGGAGCAGTGCATGAGTAAAATGAAAAAAAGTGATTTAACCTGTGAGGAGGAACTCTAGCGTAATTTTGGGCATTTATTCTTAAGTAATGGCTTGTATAACTTCTGTTTAATATATAATTAGATTTTTCAAAATATTCTTTCAATACTCTGTAATAATATAAGTGTTTAATAGGTAAAACATTTAATTTTTTAAATAGCGGAAAGCTACTTACTAATCGTTTCTTGTGACATATAATTCGAATGACATGCTTTTGAGCGAACAATAATGGATTAACTTTAGAAGAATGTGTACCTCCCCAGCATGTAATTCCATATTGTAGCTTTGAATGGAAAATACCATAATAAATACATGTGAGCAATTTTGATGAGCAAAACGACTTTAAGATGTATAGCTGTCTAGTGGCACCCAGAAGATACCTTTTGAGAGCAAGAGTATGCTCTAGCCATGATAGTTTCCAATCCAATAATAACCCAAGATACTTAAAGGATTTAACACAATCAATAGAAAAACATTTCGAGGAACAAGGACTAGAATCATCATAGGTTTTTAAGTGGTTGAAAGAACTGCATATATCATTTCCAACTAAAAATTTCTTACAACCAGTGCAATGAAAGGTGAAATTGGAAAGGCATAGGTCATTACCTGAAACACTAAAGTACATCATACTCGTTTTATCACTCAAAACTAATTTATGCGATGAAAACCAATGCCTAAGTAGTACTAAATCATGGTTTATATCACAAGTTAAGCTTAGAGCGGAATTACTAGCAAAGGTGCAAGCCATATCGTCTGCGAACGCTATGACTTCACTTTTAAAGGGAAGACAAAAAACAGAGTTAATGTAAATAAGAAACAGAATAGGTCCGAGAACAGATCCCTGCGGAACACCAACATCAATAGTAATATAGCTGCTAAAATTATTATTTATTTTAACTTTTTGCTTTCTATTTGATAGATAGGACTGAAACCACGAGTAAATAGATCCTCTAAAGCCACATTTATATAATTTATTGAGTAGTATCACATGATCAACAGTATCGAACGCTTTAGTGATATCTACAAATAAGGCAGCACATACTTTTTTATTGTTTTGGCCATTGTATATATCAGTACAAAATTTCAAGAGAGCATCTTCAGTAGACAGACCCTCTCTAAAGCCATACTGCGAATTATTTAAAAAATTTGTTGATTTTAAAAAATTTAACATTCTGATTTTTACTGTTTTCTCAAAAATTTTCGAAAAAGCTGGCAATAATGAGATTGGTCTGTAATTATTGAAAATACTTTTGTCTCCCTTTTTAAACAATGGAATTACCACAGCTTTTTTGAGTTCATCAGGAAAAACACCACAGTCAAGGCTTTTGTTGAAAATCTTGGATAGAACATCGACAATATTGAAAACAATATTTTTGATGAATGTATTAGAAAAAACATCATCGGGACATGAATTAGTGTTTTTAAGAGCCATAATTATTTTATATAGTTCAAAAGAAGAGATAGGTGCAAAAAATGCACTGTTTGGATGAGAAGGTTCCTTATCTAAACATTTACAAGAATCGTCGTTAGCACCAGCATCAGCAACCACATTTTTGCCAATTTCAGCAAAGTACCTGTTAAAATCTTCAGCTTTAGCCACAGACTCAGAGGAACTCATTCCTTCATCAAAAGACCTTACTCTTTGTTCATTGCTATTAGAATTACTTAATAAATTATTAACAAGTTGCCATTCTTTCTCAGAATTTCCACTGATTTTATTGAACTCATTTGCGTAGTAATCCGTTTTACTCTTAGCTACTTGGCCAGAAATTTCTTTGCAAAGTTTTTTGTAACTAGCTTTAGCATGCAAATTGTTTGGGTACTTAGAACATTTTTTAAAAAGTTTATTTTTAAATCGTATTTTTTTCAATAACTCTACCGACATCCAAGGTTTCAGTCTTTTCAACAAAGCACGTTTACAAACTTTTACAGAACACACAGTAACATGATGATTTAGAGTATCTAAAAACTTGCTGTACGCTTTAGAAGGATCAGGTTCAACATATACATTATTCCACGATTCAAATTTAAGCTTTTCATTTAATAATGCAAAGTTAGTTTTATTATAAAATTCATCAAGCTGTGATTTAGTGTTAGTAGGTCTTTTAACATTTCCAAAATACAGGCACGTCATACAGTGATCAGATATATACAAATTGGCCACAGAACTATACAGTGATATATTTACAGAACGCTTTAACTTAACAAAAACATGGTCAATACATGTAGAAGAGATATCTGAAACTCTAGTTGGTTCATTAATACATGATTCTAATCCATACGCCGAGAGTTGGAGTAAATATTTATCAGTAATGAATGAATTTTCTAATAAATTTAAGTTTATGTCCCCCAGAAAAATTGTATTATCAGATCTGTCATTTAACAAGAGTATGTCCAAATCACTCAAAAACGTGTCAATATTCGAATTGTCATGAAACCTATATAAGCAAATGAAAGAATATTTATAATCATCAATTACACAACATACTTTTATCGCATCACAACTCTTTAACTTAAAACAACAAGACTCACACTTAAATTCCTCCTTTACAAAAACCGCTACTCCTCCAGCTGCATAGTCATTATTACAGTTAGCAAAACACTTATAACCAGGAATATTAAACAAAGAAAGTTCATATATAACGTAGCTGAGCGATTTTCAAATTCCAGAAACAAACATTTGTAAGTTTCTAGGTCATTTGAGTCTAAGCTACAGACATATTTCTTCCATGCTCTGTTTCTGTTGTTGCGAAGTGTTTTTAATTCCTTTGTGTACCAGGGGTACGTCGAATTATTCGCAAATTTGAGGCTATATGGTACGGATTGAGAAAACAAAGCAAAAAGTTCCAAATAAAAATAAGCATGGCAACAAAATGCTTACAAACACTTGCAATGAGTAATCAAGATAAACAACCATTAGGGGCAAAAGCATTACAAAACGACTATGGTTTCATTGGCCCCAATAGTTTGACGGAGGCAATCGAAAAACAAAGGCAGCTCAATGAAATTCTGAAAACTTCAGGCGAGAGATGGAAGAGTTAAACAACTTCAAGGTCAATCGACACAGATTTTCATGTTATGTACCCAAGGAAATACAAGTTCGCACCTTCGTTGATGTTTCAGAAAGGGCATATGGTGCAGCAGTTTATATTCGATTTGTCTTAACCAGCGGTGAAACTCTTGTTAAGTTATTGTGCGCAAAATCTTGAGTTACTCCAATAAAAAGACTACAATACCATGGTTAGGATTGTGCGCAGCCGTATTGGGAGGTCAGCTAACAGCCAGAGTTAAGGAAGATTTGCAATATAATAGCTAAAAAACATACTACTGGTCAGACTCGCAAATTGTATTGGATTGGTTAAACTTTGATACGGCACAATACAAAGTTTTTTTGCTGACAAAATAACAAAAAAAAGCGAAATAAGCCGACCTGAACAATGGAGACCTGTAAGCACACGACATAACCCTGCTGATTTGGTTTCAAGAGGAATACCTCCAAAAGATTTTGCTTAACGTTGCTTATGGCACTTTGGTCCAATATTTTTACATGCAACAAAAGATAATTTTCCAGCTAAGTTTTCAAAGAGCATAATGTTACAAACTGAAAGGAATGAAAGAAAAAACCACTACCATCAGTTCTAACTACGCTTGAATATAAGACCTATTCTACACAATTAATCCAGGGAAAAAATTTCAACGGGTCATGGGTTATGTTCATCGTTTCATTAATCACAGCAAATGCGCCAACTTTTCACGTTCACGTCAACATGAAATTGGTTTAACACCACAAGAATTAATAACAAGAACTAACGCCATTCATTCACGATGATGGAATTCTACGCATAGGCGGTCCTTTAAAAAACTCAGCATTACCATATGAGGCAAAACACCAAATGTTACTGCCTAACAACGATGTAATAACAAAACTAATTATGCTAATAATTCACAAGGATAAATGCACTGTGAACCAACAACACTTTAAGCGATCACTCGACAAAGATTCTGGCCCATCAAGGGCAAATTAGCGGCACGATCTATTGTACTGAATTGCATAGTTTGCGCAAGAGCAAGGCCAAAATTGCTTCATCAAATAATGGGAAATCTACTAGCAACAAGAGTAGCTCCTGAGCGACAATTTATACAGGAGTGGACTTTTGTGGACCATTTTGGATTCACTACAAGCTGAGGGGATAACGACCGCATAAAGCTTAAATTGCTCTATTTTGTTGTTTCGCCACCAAGGCAATTCACATGGAATAAGTATGTGAACTAACAACAGAAACATTCACCGGAGCATTAAAACGCTTCATCGGATGACATGGTCACTGCCAAAATTTATATTGTGACAATGCCACCAACTTTGTGGGACTAAAGAATAAGCTTGCGGAGTTAGAAACAACTATTTTCAAATCAAAGGCACAAGAAAATATTTTGTCAACTTGCAGTCAGCGTAGTATAAACTTTAAATTCATTCCACCACGTGCCCCTCATTTTGGGGGTTTATGGGAAGCGGCGGTGAAGTCAGCAAAACATCTACTACTAAAAAACGTTTCAAAAGAATCGCTGACATACGAAGAACTAGAGACGATAATCATTGATATTGAAGCAATACTGAACTCTAGACCAATTTCTCCAATGTCAAACGAACCAACTGATATAACTGCTTTAACTTCAGGTCATTTCTTGATTGGTTTCGATCGGTCGAACATCAATAACTAGCCATATCATCACAGCAATGATCGTAATTTTACGTTTACCACTTGTTTATGCTGACAAAATTAAAGTAACCAAATTCAGACCTCACTTGGGCATTCATTTTGAAGATATAAGAAGATTAAACATAGCGTCAAGTCAATGCAACTTCTTTGTATATTATGATCTTGAGCCAATAAGGGCAAAACTATCAGCATTATCGAATGGAACTCGTACAGCACAACAGCAATCCGAGTAAATACAACAAAAGATGGGTTGCAACGATACTACACACAATTTTCAGGCTACCATGCAATCCCTCCGACTCGATGATACTCTACTATTCAAACGAGCTAAAAGAGGAGCCATGAACATAGTTGACACATTGCTGGATCATTGTTTGGAGTTTTGTACAATAAATACGCCAAGAAAATGTCTCAAACAATTGATGAAATCCGAAATTATGAGGACCACCTAATGAACTTGTTGCGTAATCAAACTTCAGTGATTGGCTCAACTATTAATCTCCTACGAATTGACGCTACTACTACAAAGTTGCGGTTTAAACAAATATACTCACAGTTAAACAACCTGGCAAAACAACTCAATCATGTTTATACTGATATACAAATGTTTCTATCAGTCTCAGCTCAACTTACGTTACTAATGGTTAATATGCAATGAGTTCAAGGGGCATTACTCGATGTGCTTGCCGATACACAACACCATGAAAGAATAAACTCTTTACTATTGTCTACGAATCAATTAAAAGCAAAATTAAAAATAATAAGAGCTCATTTACCACCTCTTTTAGAGTTACTTGTAGACAGCGACGATTTTCTGCAACTCTACAAGCTAATGACACTCAAAGGAGGTCTAGGTCTCATAATGCCGTGTTTCAGATAACGATTCCTCTCATCAACCCAGAACAGTTCATGATCTTCAAAATTATTCCTGTTCCAACATATATAAATGACACTATAATTACTATTAAACCATGCGCCTCAGCATTGGCAGTAGGGCCTCACAGGGATCAGTACATACCGTTGAACACAGCTTATTTACGATTTACAGCAATGTATACACAATTACAGCAATGTATATAACTATTACAGTTATATCTCTTGATCGGCGACTTAGCTTCAACTTCCAAGCCAAATGCTAGAAAAACTCTGAATCATGCGCCTGCGAATTGGATCTGTTGGTGAATGAACCTCAACCTGCTTCTTGGAAAGAGCTCGAACAAATTCCACATGGATTCAATTAGAGAAAAAGAACCAATGAATATTTGCACTACGAACACCAATCGGAATTACCACCGTATGTGAGCATTACCACCGTATTACCACCGTACTGACTTGTTAACTCTGGAATTAGAATGTACCATAAAGGGAGAATAAATTAGTATCACGGGATACCAAACATTTTCAACCATCTTAAAATCAGCATTTGCAAGCTTTGGTAATGCTTCACAGCTGGCTAGGCCGACACAAATAAAACAGCTACTCTCTAACTTCAGTACAGCAGACTACGCAGAACAAATCCAGAACCTAACAACACTTCAAACAGTGATTGAAAAACTTGACATAAGGTCTCTACCTCACAATTTTCAAATGCAATATCACGTCACCACTTCGTTATCGAGCATAGCGCTCAAATGCTGCGGACTGATTGTAATCATTGGCATATGGCCCTGGAGAGCCAATGCAAGAACAACTTCAGCCATAAAACCCGACCCTGCATCCAGGAGAAGAACAGCAGCAGACTTTTCTGTACACATATAGCGCTGATGACGGGCAACATCATTTTTTAACTGCGTTCAAGCCGGGCAGAATGTACAATTGTACATACATACAAATTATACCATCAACAAATAAACATTTATTTAAAGTTCAGCTACCTACAAAAGTGCTAGATTGCTTACTTGCTTTTACTTCAAAATTCTTATGTTTTGTTTTTAAGTTCAATTGCCGTCAATAGTTTGTTTTTGCTTATTTAGCTAAGTGTTTGTATGTTGCAATTTTTGCTTTTAATTTCTTTTGTTTACGATTGTAGTTAAATTGCTCAATTAACTTAATGTTTTATGCTTGTAATTTATTTTTTGTTAACGTTGTTATTATACTAGCATTTAATCACCGATTTTTATTTAATAAAATTGATAATTATTTTGATATCCAAACCAAGTGGTTGTCAAATTATTTTCCTCATCAACCTTTGAGTTAAAGTGCTCAAAAGCCCAACCAACATTCAACAACCTTTGAGTTAAAGTGCTCAAAGGCTCATTCGCTGCACAAGGCATAGAGCCTTGAACACTAACAACAATCTTGTTGTAGTGCTATTGTACTTCTACCTAATAGCCAAGCATTTTGATTTCCATTAATTTGATATTGTTCCTCCAGGAACCTTCGCTAGCCAGAATGCTTCCAAATAAAGGAATCATAAGCGGCCCCTCCATACTGTGAGTCAATGGCATTTATTTTGTACTCATGATCACAAATCTGAAAACAGTGCAAATAAGTTGATTTAAATTTCATCAAACTAACTGTTATTGCGTTTAAGCTATGAAATCCTTTCCTATTGAAAAACATATGCTCATTTTGACTTGGTTCTTGCAAACGTCAATGCATCCAACAACTTAAATATTAATAATATGTAACATTATTTTGACAACAACTTTGTATAGTATACCTCCTGGAATTTTATATTTGTCCATAAACGTTACCTTACAGTGTCAAATTTTGTGGATTAAACTTAATAAAATTCGGGCACAACTTTTGCTACATTTTTTTTTAGCATATTTGAAGTTAACTCTGTACGGGTGTTTGCAAATTCCAATTAATAGTCATTGCCAACTGTGTGTTGAAAACCTCCACTTCCTAATAATGAAAGTGTGGTAGCTAGTTGCAGGACTGGAGGAACTGCTGTTGAAAAATGCGCTGTGAACCTTAGGGCAGACAGAACACAGCGAAATGCTTCCTTGCTTCGCCGAAATCGTTTCATAAACCTACAATTTTAAAAACTTTAACTCACTTTATATTGAGAGGATAATTTGAATTCTTATGCTTTTCTCGACAACGCCATTGGATTGCTTCTTAAATACGATTGCTTAAAAACGCCATCTCTTAAATATCTCCTCCTTACTTTTTCATTTTTCATTACTATTGCTTTCATTTATTTTATTTTCTTACGCGTTTGTTTTTTTTATTTTTGTTTTTAAAAAGTCAGTTGTCTGTCATTTAGAATATAATATGACATAAAATCTATTACATTCATTTCTCGAACTTAGCATGGACACATAAATTACGTTCATTAACCGTTCTAATGAAAAAACCCCAATTCGTTAGTTCGTGAACCGACTAACGTAATTTTTATTCGTACCATCGCCGTTCCGTACACGGAACAAACAATTTGAACCCTGTTTTTTTAAGATCACAGATCCTTTCTCTACCAGGGAGGAAAATATTTCTTCCTACCTCCATTACGAGGACACTAGAACCTAAAAGCAATATGCATGGTCTTTTGAAAGGACTCAACCGAAGAATTTAGTTCCTCCACTGTCAAAATATGTGTGTTTGTTATATTAAGGAGTTTTGGTAGAGCCACTTTGGCAATTTTGACCCAGCCAGTTTGGGATCACGAAAGGGTGCATGAGCTTCTATTTGTTGGTTCAAGTGGAAGAGAATCAAGCTATGATCTGAAAAAGAGCCTTTGCTAGACACTCTCCAGTAAACTAATTTAAGAGACTCGTTGTCAGAAAGAAGCAATGTCTTACACATCTTTGAAACCATTGAAATATTCGGTGCTAGGCAGAGTGAATTGATTTGCTGTACTACTGATATGCTGTACTACCTCATAGCGTGTGTCTCACATTTGAGTCGCACCCCATGAGAATGGTGATTTTTTTATTTTGGTGGAGCGTCTATATCATGGCCCAAGTAGGCTGAGGATATATAGAGTCCGGTTTAAGCCCCTTCCAATTTGACGACAGTCAGGTCGGGAAAGCGGAGGTTTGGGAGTAAAAATAAGTTTATGTGTATTTTAGCTACTTTAAATAGACAATAGGGCGATCGAGGGAACGTGTCTGACTCCCTCAACTTTTCAAGGCCAGCATTATCCATGTCGAAATCGTCTCAATTCGACTCAAACCTCCACATGGTGTCTCCTGGAAACAGCAAACTAACACCCGTTACTTCGCTCAAGTAAAGGCTGTGCGTTAGGTTAAAAGCCCACCACATTTCAATGAAAAGTACAAGAATAAAGACGAAAATTATCCCCAAATTTGATGACTACCGCAAACAAAAAACTGATCATGATTTCCGGATATGCACCTGGAATTTCAGTACCCTTGGATGGTGCCTCCATCCAACTGATTGATGTCTTGGAAAGATATAACGCTGATATCCCTGCAATCCAAGAAATGCTATGAAAGGGACAGGGTGGCTTACGGCAACCTCCTGTGATATCTACTACAGCGGCCAACGGAGAAGCACGAGTTTGGATGCAGATTTCGAGTTGGCAAGAGAATACGGTGTTACGTTTTTCTTGGTCGCTGCAAGAAATATATAGACGAGAACTCGGGGTCGGCTGGCTCAATCGTGATGGGTCGTGAGCCAAAAATATGTTTGTTTAAATAAAATCTGGGTGCCATGCGATATCCTGAGATCCGCCCCTTAGATAAAAACTATCGCGAATTCCTACTTAGGTTGCAGCTTACTTTTAGTTAAATAACAGCAACAAACTTGATTCTATTCTTAACAATTTCATTTATTTAAGTTAGTATTAGCTTTACATTTAAGCTTTATGATTAAAATCTACTAGAGTCCCCTTTCCCCAAAAGTGCTACAACCGGTTGTTTCTCCTGGGTTTACAATTATTATGACTCGGCTTTAATTTCCCCTTGGAATGAATACCGGTCTTAACTTAAAATTTCAAAAATAATGCCTCAATACGCTATCCCCAACACTTTCCAAAAATAGAAAGTATCTTCTCATAAATGTTATATTCATTTCCAGCATGAGTATAACAAAAGTAATAAAAAGTATAATTCTTATTAATAGTTTGTACTTGTTATAAAACCAATCATTAGAAGATAAACGTAAGACCCCAGTGTTTGCTTTGCGATTGAAAAAAAATTTATTCATACAAAAAAAATTCACAAAGGAAAAACAAAAATGTTGTACTCGCCGCACCCAGTTGATTGAACTTTGGTCTCCGAACTGCTGGGCGAATACGTTGCTCCTGCGCCAAACCTTTAACTATGTTTATCTTGCTTAAAGAGTGTAGCGTGCGCCTTTCCATAAATAATTTAGAATGCGCCAAATAACAAAAGGGCGTAGAAAAGAACGAAAACAAAAAAAAAAGACAACGTCGATATAAACACATAAATAAGCAAAAAACCAAAAAGTAAAAAAGGGAATCACTTACCGACACGGCTGAACATTTACGGTTCCAACCAATTGAAACACGCAGGCACTTAGCACGTCAGCCGAACTCAACGTTGACTATCGTGCCACGACATCAGTTCCATATGTGCATTCGGCCTGGATTGATCGGCAGTGATTCGTTGCGTTTGGGGCAGGGAAGTGGGATCCAACTGGAAGTGCAATCATTTTCATGGTCGTTGCATGAAAAATCCAATAAAAGTTTTGCCTTACCTCTAGCTTCACCAAAGTCAGTCTTGGGGGCTCCTTTTGTTTTGTTTCCTGGCCTTGGGAGGAACTTGGCACGGCTTCGTCGCTCCGGGATCCATGTAGTATTGGGTGCGATTGACTGTTACAGCTGTCGTGCAACCGTTGAGTGTGTGCTGACTGAGCGCAGGAGGAGAGTCAGTTTATGATCAACTCATCACTTTGATCACTTTGTTCTTTTTGCTACTTCCGTTCAACGTGTTTGGGAAGGCAGTTCGACGGTTTGACGGATTGCACACCACGCAAAAGCTTAAGTGAGTCTTCTATAATAGAAAAAAATTACATAAAATTAATAAATTGAACAATTTATTTTGAAGAATTACTGTTAGTAATTTAATACAAGATGATTATACTTGCAAAATATGTTTCACACTGTTTAGTAGGCATCAAATACAGGTAACCCTCAGGAATAAAACAGGAATACCTCCTTCAACGCGTGTTCCTATAACGCGTTTTCGCTCCAACGCGGTTCCCAAAATGCGGAAATTTTCTTACAACGCGCCTCCTACAACGCGATTTCTACGAACATTTCTTATGTTACTCAATTTTTTTCAAATCATCATCATCATACAATGTTAGAACCGCGGGGAAAAATCTTTTTCGATTTTTGTGATCGAATATGTAACTGGTGACTTATGCTGCTCTCATTTCATGTATGCAGTAAGTCTTATGTTAGTTTGCTGTCGCCTTCGCAATAAGAGAATCAAACAAAAAACACGTGCCAGAAAAAAGCGAAATAAATTCAAACTTCATATATGAAAATCAAAGTGAATAAGTAAGATTATTTTAACCCTTATTTATATGTATTTTATGAACAAATGTAGAAAATAGTTTAAATCAATTTGTAATTTTAGCCTTAAAAATGCCGAATGAAAAAAAAAGATCGTCTTTAAAACGAAAATTTATATCCATTGAATCAAAAATACAAATTTTGGATCGTAGCATTTAAAGTTTTACTACTTTTAGATAATGCGCCAGCCCATTCAACTGTTTTAAGTCATCCTAATGTTCAAGTCGCATTTTACCGCCCAAAACTACATCGCTATTACAGCCTTTAGATCAGGGCGTAATAGCAACATTCAAATCATACTTCATATGCAAATCATTTGAGTTAATATTATAGAAGATGGAGTCAGCAAATATTACGGTCAAAGAAGTCTTGAAGCAGTTCTCAATTTTAAATTGCGTTGAAATCGTTGATACGTCACTTAAAGAAATTCGCCATTCAACACTAAAAGCATGCTGGAAAGCACTATTACCGGAAATAGACGCTCAGGAAACAGTTGCTCACCAACAGAGGATGAATATAGGAGCATAGCGAGATTGGCGCAAACAGATTTAGTGGCAATGACAGATGAAGGATTATCGGTTGGAGAAAGCTCTGACGATCTTTCTGATCTAGAAAATAAAAACTTTTCACTAAAAAGAATCGAGAAAGTTTGGAATATGGCAAATCAGTTGGGAAAATACATTTTAGAGAACGATGTTTGGAGGTTATTTCTTCAAAATAACTTAGCTCCTTATCAAGAAATTTATAAAGATTTGCGAAATAAGAGCAAAAAACTTCATTAACAAAATTTTTAAAGCCAATAATCTTCGAAAGGATGCCCGAATCTGATAGTGGATCAAGCTCAGATTTTGAACTAGTACGAACAAAACGTTCGAGACAAATCATAATAAGTGATGAGGAGGATTAGAAAATTATGGTTCTATTTTGATTTTAATTTATAATATCTTTCAACTTGGATATGTAACGCAGAATTGAAATATTATTTTTGTGTTGTTTTGTTTTTGTTTAAATAAATGAAGTGTTATCAAATTACATATTGTTATTACTCAATAGATAAAAACAAAAAAAAATATATTAAGTATGTACATTAGAGTGGGTCGAAACAAAAAGTTTAAAAAAACCACCCCCTTTCTTAAAGCTGACCTTGAGAGGATTCCGAAAACAAAAAAAAATTTTTTTTGAACCATCGGAAAAACAGCCAAAATGGTTTTTTATGCATAACTTAAGCATTACATGTCAGATCTTAAAAATTCATGAAGAATTTTTCAAACTCTTGGTTTGTTATTATTTAGCTTTGGTTTATTTTAGGAAACTTGAATATATTGTGACGTTTCTTTTACAATTTTGTTTAATATACGTTATTGTTCGTTGAATAAAATAAAAGTTAATTTTTTTAAAATATATTAATTATATCAAATTTTTGAACTATTATAACTTCTTTGCTTTTCAACTTAATAAATAAGTTTTTTGACACAATTTAAACAAATTTGAAGGAGTTTACCCTTATGAGAAAAAAAATTAATTTAAGGGGGGTAAATCGGGTTAACGGGGCTTACTAGTTGAATATGACCTCAAAAGCCAAAATGTTCTAAAAAGACATCATAGTGCTTGTTAAGCCCTTTTCAGCGACATATAAATTTTTAAGATCTGACATGTAATGCTTAAGTTATGCATAAAAACCATTTTGGCTGTTTTTCCGATGGTCCAAAAAAATTTTTTTTTTATTTTCGGAATCCTCTCGAGGCATACTTTAAAATAGGGGGTGGTTTTTTCAAACTTTTTTTTTTGTATGGAGGCCGAAAAAAAAACACATTTTATTAGAGTACATTAGAGTGTCCCTTGAATTTCAAGTTCAATATTTGTTTACGCATACGATTTATAAGCGATAACCCGTGCCGACTTGGGGTTTTATCTTGTCCATACAAATTGCGCGGTTAAAGCGCTGTGACCTAATGGTGACGGTCCAATAATCTCTGGTCACGTTACTTTTTACGATATTATTTTCGTTTGATGAGCTCTGTGACGAAAGTATATTATGCTGACGATCATTTGATTCCTGAACACTAGCCCTATTTTTGCTACTTTTAGTACTTTGTTCCAAAAAGTATCAAATAAATGGTGCAAAGGTACCATCTAATCGAAAATTTCTCCGTTTTATTTTATAATATTCGCGAAGTTAAGGTACTATTACAGTGTGTAAAATATGAAAAATAATTTTTTGTTTTTTTTTTAGAATCTGGTTCCTTAAGGTCTTAAGAATGCGTATATGAAATTTTAGAAAAAAATATCTAATAAAACAAAAGATATAACATACATTATATTCGTATGGTGAGCATTTATTCATATATTATCGTTCATAGAAGAAAATCTGATCGCATTTTTCTCGAAACAAGTTTTTTCGAATTGGTTTCTAAGATATCTCGAGTTCTGCTTGATCGATTTCAATGAATCTTGATTCATTGTGATTTTCATAGACCCTGTTAAGCACTCTACCTATAAAAAGCAGAGAATTTTTTATATTTTGTTTTTTACGGCTAAGAATTTCTGCCAAAAAGAGGGGTTTTTTGTAAATTTGTTTTTCAACGCATGCCATTTTTTTTGTTTTGTTGTTTTTTTTATTTGCGTAGGTAGAGTGCTCAACTACAACTCTTTACTGAAGAATGCACTTTGATTTTTTACTTTCTGATGCCTTAAAAATGCTGGAGACGAGAAACCAACTTCAACGACCTCTAAAAAATAAACAACAAATACAAAAACAAAAAAAACATGTTTTTTATATCTTCAACTTTAACTGTACATAATGTAAATAAATTTGAATTAAATAACTTAATAATACTATGAAAAAAAAATTAATAAAAAATGTGTTGTTTTTAATAGCTTCACACTGTAATAGTACCTTAAGCTGGCTTTCAGTGAAAGTACAAATCTTGAGGTCAAAGAGTGAATTATATTTTGGGAAAAAGCTAGATTTCCTTCAAAATCATTTCCAAACTCCTTGAACAAACTTCTTGAAATATATTATGTTTGGAGAGAGCTGCAAAAAAAATTGTAATTGTAATTGTAACAGTAATTGCAATTGCAACTTATAAATAAATGTAACTTATAAATAAATGTAAATGTAACTTATTAATAAATGTAAATATAAATGTAATTCTTAGCAAAAATAATTTTAAAATTTACCATGATATCTTATTTGATATCGCACATGATGATGCCTTAGAGAGAATTAAAATAGAGAGAGACAAAGTATTTTTAAATAAACGGAGAGAGCCAGGTAGACCGGGATGCATATGTGGTGTTGAGAAAAAGCTAGGCAAAGACGGTTCAAAGAATAGGAAAGGAAAGGATAGGATAGGAAAGGATAGCTGCTGCATCTACTTCTACTACTAATGCCTTAGAATGTCCAGAAGATTTGGATGAAGAACTGATTTTGAATTCTGTACCCAGCTTGCCAGACGTTGTCTGCCCTGATAAAAGTTCAAACAGAGGTGCAAAAATGTCATAACACCCAAACTTGTCGCAGCTCAAGATCGATGCCAGGTAAGCATGAGACCCAGTTAACATTCTTCCAGCGATCGTAAAAGCTCTTGGCTTGAGCAGTAATGATTTCCCCATTAACAAATCCTTGATTCAGCGAATTCATACTCAGTCGAAAAAATCCAGGGCAGAAGCAATAAAAACTGACTTTCGGAACAATGTACATGACGTAGTCACAGTCCATTGGGATGGAAAAATATTACCCGAATTGGATGTACGAAGTTCAAAAGAAGAATGTAGACAATTATTAGGCCACCCCAAACGATACTACAAGTCGGATGGACATGTAGTTCGACAAAATAACGGAACTTTTTTTCGTTGGTCCTACACGGTCGGACACGTCGGATGGACTTCATTATTTTAAAGATTTCATGGAGTAAACATCGAGCGCACTTATTACATTGTAGCGCTAAAATTTATATATTTGCATTATTTTTATACTTTTCTCTTTTAACTTTCAAGTCTCCGTGAGATATCTTTATATATTAACAAATTCTATTGAAAATTCAACATTTATTATGCGTGTTATTTTATGCGCGAGATGTGCTTCTCTCAAAAATTGTTATCGAATGACAAAATCAACCAAGTTGGATAAACACGCACACAAACGATACTACATGTTGGATGGACATAAGGCATGCAACAACAAGCACTAAATGCCCGTTCTATCAGAAAGCTTCACGAGAGACTAAGGCTAGATGAGGTTTTATCAGCTTAACCTCAATCACTGCGAAGCTGCACATGACCTCTTGAGGCAAAACGTACGTGAAGAAAACGCTAATGTAGCCATACTCAGCGAACCATATCGTACTGACACCTCTGGATACCAGATCAGTGATAGATCCGGGAAAACAACCATATGGAGTTGTGGCCGACGACAGCATCAAATTAGAGAGACAAAATCTATGAACTACTTCGTGAGGGCTAAACTGGGCGGATTCTATGTCTATAGTTGCTATCTCCCCCCAAGCCTTACTCTACAAGAAGCCACGAATGTTCTAGAAGAAATAGTAGAGGATGCCGTCGGAAAGCACCCACTAGTAATTGCAGGTGACTTTAATTCATGGTCAACTGACTGGGGATGCTCAAGAACAAATCCGAGAGGTCAAGCACTTCAAGAGGCGTTTGCGATCCTAGATATCGCCACGCTTAACTCTGGACGGCAAAATACCTTTGAAAGAGCTGGGTATGGTTCCATAATTGACCTTACTTTCGTAAGTAGCAGCTCACTACCAAAAACTGCCTGGAGCGTAACCGGACACTATACCGGAAGCGATCACCACGCAATTATATTCAGCATCGGAGACTCCGACAGAAGAAGGGCGAGCACAAACCAGAACAAATATAAAGAAAGCACCCTGGACACTGGTATCCTAGAAGTCATGTTTTCAGATATGTCAGTAACGGGCTCTGCAAGTAACAAAGTTTCGCAAGTGATGGCAACTATTAAAGCAGCATGTGACGCCGCGATGGTTAAAAAGGGTAGAGGTAACAATCGCCGGGCTCCAGCCTACTGGTGGACTGAAGAAATTTCCAGCCTGCGAAGGTGCTGTATAAGAGCGAGACGAACATACTACCGCTCGAGAGGTACTGATGAATTTCTACCAAACCAGTTGCGTTTTAAAGCCGCTAGAATGGATCTAAAAAAAGCTATAAAAAGCAGCAAATACTATTGCTTCAATCAAATCTGTGACGATGCTGAGCAACAGCCATGGGGCTTTGCGTATAAGCGTGTTATGAAGAAGCTTTCGGTGTTTAGACAACCAACACCCACGTGTCCCGTACTGATGAGGAATATAGTCCACACACTATTTCCACAACAGTCCGACACGCCAGCAATAAACAGAGGAGATGAAGCAGAGTTACAAAATTTTCAATATGTAACCAATGAGGAGCTCCTAAAAATAGCAAAAGAAGTTGTGGATGAAAAGGCCCCCGGACCTGACGGAATCCCAAACAAAGTGCTTAAGTTTGCGATAATGCAGAAAATAGAGGTGTTTGTTAACCTGTACAATGCGTGCCTAAAAGAAGGCGTCTTTCCACAATTGTGGAAGAGGCAAAGACTGGTGCTAATCCCGAATAATACTAGTTCCTCAGAGGACCCATCGGCGTTCCGTCCGCTTTGTATGCTCGATACTGCCGGCAAAATCCTAGAACGGTTGATAAGCAATAGGCTCCAGGCATCTATTAAAGATGCTGGGGACCTTTCTAACCAGCAGTTCGGATTCCGCAAGGCCCGATCAACTACAGATGCCATTGGAGCCGTGAAAAATATGGCGCTTAATGCAATATCTGGCACTCGATGGATGCACGGTGATAAAGAGTACTGTTTAGTTACAACACTCGATATCAAAAACGCCTTTAATACTGCTAACTGGACCAGAATATTGGAGGCGCTTGCTCACTTTGGTGTCCCTTTCTACCTTCGTAGAATTATCCGAGACTACCTCGAGGATAGAATTCTCCACTACGAAACAGAAGCGGGCTCAGAACGGTATAAGATCACAGGCGGAGTGCCACAAGGATCAGTGCTGGGTCCAGTTCTATGGAATATAATGTATGACGGAGTCCTGTGTCTACAGCTTCCTGATAGAGCCCACATTATCGGGTTTGCAGATGACATTGCCCTCGTAGTCGTAGCAAAGCATTTGCACAAAGTGGAGCACAAGTGCAACCAAGCGGTAATGGTAGTACAGCAGTGGCTGAACACAGCGGGGCTCAGTCTGGCAGAGCACAAAACGGAGACAGTACTAATAAGCAGCCGAAAAGTCGTTGAGTCCACTAAAATATCGGTTGGTGACCATACAATTGTATCGAAACCATTCGTTAAGTACCTTGGCGTCATGATTGACCATAGGCTGAATTTTAAGCAGCATCTCACATACGCAAGCGAAAAAGCGGGAAGCGTTGCTGTAGCGTTAATAAGGATTCTATCGAATACCAGAGGCCCGAGACAAAACCGAAGAAAGCTTATTGTCACTGTCGTTAGATCAATACTCTTGTACGCAGCCCTCATATGGGCCGAGGCTACCAAATCTAGCTCCTATTTACGAAGCAAAGATTCGATTTATCGCATCTGCGCACTAAGAGTATGCTGTGCATTCCGAACTGTCTCTTCAGACGCAGCACTGGTTGTGGCGGGAACTCCCCTTCTAGATCTTCTAGCGACTGAGAGCGTGATATATGGCTCACTCCCAAGCGACTTGTCTAAATCCTCAAAACGTAGGATAACACGTGACCGCAGTGTAGCGATGTGGCAGATGCGCTGGGTGGCATCACACAAGGGACGATGGACGCAACGTCTTATTCCAAATTTGGAACCATGGCTGAATAGACGACACGGTGAGGTAGACTACTATCTCACCCAAATACTTACTTGGCACGGCTGCTTCAAATCGTACCTACATAGATTCAAGCACGAAGAAAATCCTTTCTGCAGTTTCTGTACAAGAAATGTTATTGAAGATGCAGAGCATGTTTTCTTCGACTGCCCAAAGTTTAACCCAGAAAGACTAGAGCTTAGCAATAAAGTAGGTAGGTCGCCAACAGTGGAAACTTTGGTGGACATTATGCTTACCTCAGAAGGAAACTGGACCTCAGTTTGCAACACGGTATGTGCAATAATGAAAGAATTGCACCAAGTAGAAAGACTTCGTAACGCAATAAGAAGTATATAGGAGTAAAGAATACTCAACCTTGCCAGGGGGTTTGAACATAAACGTTCATCTTGCTAGGGACCGTAGTCGACGTTGCCTTTGCGTCATCCCCTTACAAGAAGAGACCGCAGGGGTCAGACCATGCGCCTGCGTGTGGGGATCAGCTCCCGAAGCGGTCTCCCCCCGTAGAATAAACATTTTAATTTGGTAAAAAGGAGAGCAACCAATTCAGCATGGCTGCTAAGCTAGTGGACGGTAGTTCTTGTTTTAGATTAGTATTGGGTGTCTGTACCAGAGTGCAAGTGTCCTACACGGATAATAGAAGGGAACATAGAAACATGACAATACTTACGACAGCTGACTAGTGAGCTATAGGTGCTCAGTCCTCCCTCCTTCCGAAGCAATACTTAACGGTAGTCCCGGGGGGATATAGGGGTCAGATGAAGAGGTGTTTTTAGCGGATTAAAGTCCCGCACTCAGGCTTTCGATGCTTTTCATCTCACGGGGAAAAAAAAAAAAAAAAAAAAAACATGTCGGATGGACCAAACAGAAAGTCAAAAATATTTGTCTTTCATCGGACATGTCTATCCGACTTCATTTTAAGCACACGAACGGTACTACATGTGCGTCGACATGACAGGTCCATCCGACTTGTAGTATCGTTTGGGGTGGCCTATTGTAACATTTGACGATAGAGAACAGCTTCTTGTTGTGCCAAAACTACAGAGTTCTTCTGCTTCTAGCTAAGGTCGTCTCAACTGCTCTTTTTTACTAAAGCATTCATAATGCAGTACAAATTATGTGCTGCGACACAACAGCTTCGAATACTGGTCGTTGTAATGGGGTTGTGTTGTACTGTTTTAGAGCATACTTTACACAGAGAATTTTATGCTTCTTCCATGTGGTCATCATGTTTATGAATTGGTTCTTAAAACTGTCTTCGAAACCTTCGAAGCCTTCGAGGCCAGATATTCCGATTTTTAAAAAGTTCAGAGACAATTGGGAAAACATCAATTCCAGTGACATTGAACTCTTGATTTCGTAAAAGAACATGTTGCCGAGGCAAACATTACATCTTTGTAAATGTTTTAAAAGGGAGAACTGGACAAACGTTTTATAAGAAACGATTGTTAAACGTTAAACAACGTTAACGTTGTTTAACTATGCGTGGTGTTTTTGGTAGGAGATACAGAGAAAAAATTAAAACTCGGGCCCCCCGGATCTATTCTTTAATAATATAGACATATCAGACACAATGATTCCGAAGGAAAAAAATGCCCCACAAGATGTTTACTTACTTAGCATCATTTTGTATGTAAAACCTGGTGACCAAAGCACAAACCAAGATTTGTGCGGAAAAGAGCAACCAATTCCTATCTCGACTGTGGATTGACGGCAGTTTTCTTGAGGAAGATAACTCTTCTTGGACTGATAATGCTGTTTTCTAGAAACTAAAAGAAGAATTAGTCGTTTGAAAGTTGTAAATGTCAAATTGCAACGAATTTAATACGGTTGAAGAAAAGCAGAAACAATTCTTGTTACGCTGTGTCCAGGAGCATAGAAATCTGTATCCGGACTGTAAAAACATCACTTTAAAAATAAGCTACCCTGGCTTATTATGTTTCCAAATAAAGATAAATATTGATCTTATTTTATTTTAATAACTCTTATTCATTTATATATGTTATAAGATCGAAATATCAGGACGAAACACAATTTTTAATGAACTATGTTGCTCTGTCGGCATGGGTTACGATCCTGCTAGGAAGATGAAATTTCATATTTGAGTTCGTTTTAGCATTTATAAAAAATGTAGAGGGTATGCATTTCGAATTTACAAAAAAAAAATGTTAAACACTTTGTTAAAAATTACTTTGTTAAAATGTTTATTATTTTATCAAGTTATTTAAAATTTAGTTTTCAAAAATAAAATTTTTATATTTCAATTATTGAAAATATTTTGTAATAAAAAGTTCGAAAAATAAATTTATACATTAAAAATAAATTAATAAAAATTGGTTTTTATAATCGAAAAATAAATAAAAACCATACCGGCGATCCTGCCAGGAGCTATTTCATCTTGGCTAAGGGCGAAGCGGCGGAAGCTGAGAACCACTTTTGTGACAGGTCTTATGTGATTATAACGTGATCACGCTGGCGTGCCTACTGCCTAAAGATGGAAACGATCATTCAACGCGGTGAGCCCATCTACATCGAGGTCAAACTCGGACCAGTGCGCCACAAGATACTTCTTGAGCAATGGATACTAACGCAAAAAGACAAAGCACCACCGCCTACCATGACGCTGCCCTCACTTTGGAGCGCAATACGCAACCAATTGTATTGCTCCCAAATCAGTGCCTGGTGCGATCTTATAAAAAAGCTTATAAAAAAGCTGGACAATCTACGACACGGAAAGTGTCATCTTTCCCACATCTACAGGCGCTGCAGACGATCTGGCCACTTCGAACACCACCACAACTAGCTCAGCTGGCACTTCACCCAATTCCGCTTCACCACCTTCACTTCCGAATAATCAACGACGATCACGACTCAACATATTTTATCGCATCAAACAGTACGATTCTACAACCTTCAATACCAAGTCGAACGTGCACATCTTTCCGAATGTCATCATTGAAGATGTCTGTAGCATTTCGGTTTGTCTCAAAAGTCTTCCACGTATAAATAGCGGCATATCGAAGCTAGGCGTAGCAGCAAGGAATGGAACTGCTGCCGATTCCAAAATCAATACTAATACAACAGCAAGTGCCTTCGAAGGCGTACAGCTAAGTCTCCAAAAACAAGCTGTGATACTCAAAAAGTGAGCGCAGCTGCTGCTGAACATGTTGCAATATCTTCTAGTGGTTGCATAATTTACAATAACAACAATAACAACAGCGGCAATAACAGTACAACAACAAAGCCAAAACACCAACAACAAAGCCACAACAACAGCAGCAACAGCAATAAAACAACAACAAAAACAACAACAAAAACAACAACAAAAACAAAGAGAAACAACAACAGCAGCAATATTAACAACAACAACAACAACAGAAAGCAAGTATGATAACAACAACAACAATAAATATATAGGCATATTAATTTTTATAATATCAAAAATTTTTATAAAATTTTGTAATTTTCTTTTTTTTTTTTACATTTGAGTAAAATTGTTTTTACAGGTTGCTTTTTATTTTTAGCTTTTCACGAGGCCCACCGTAGCTTTTAAAACGTATGTAAGACAATAGGGTCGTAAGAAACCTATTGTCTCACATCCGTAGGCACTACACTGCACTAAGGACACATTTCAGATACACACAACTAGATTATACGGCACCCGTCAGATATCAAACCATACATCACGTTACTACGGAAGGACCACTACCTAACACAAAATCAGGACGTCTAGAATTTGTCAAGAGCGAAAATAGCTAAGCATGAATTCGACTTCTTAGCTAAATCTGACATTGATTGACCGTCAAATTCTCAAACTCACACACATGTTAGATCTTAAAAAAGTTTCTTTTATAAAATAAAAATGGTTACATACATAAGTAACCATACTGGTGCTCACATAAACATTCACATACATACATAACACAAACACTTTGTTAAAATGTATGTTATTTTATCAAGTTATTTAAAATTTAGTTTTAAAAAATAAAATTTTTATCTTTCAATTGTTGAAAATATTTTGTAATAAAAAGTTCGAAAAATAAATTTATACATAAAAAATATATTAATAAAAATTGATTTTTACAAATAAATAAAAACCATATATATACTATAAAAAATCCAATTTTTCAGTTTGGAACCAAACTCTGATTTATGGAGCTAATATCTCCTACACCGCGGCATTTCTAAGGAACCTAAGCCCCGCGTTGTAGGAGGGTTACCTGTACATCCATTAGAATTTTTGAATATAGTATATTAATAGGTAACAGTATTAGCTTAAATAAAATTAAACACCTTACCTTCGCCATTACAGTAGAGATGGAATAAATAATCTGAAAAAAAGTTTCAGATTTTCTGCAAAATTTGTAAAAAAAAAAATATATACATTGTACAAATTATTGGTAAAAGCAGAAATAATAACAGGACAACTGAATTTTTGTGGACGAAATAGGATTGAGAGAACGTTTGACTCAAAATTATAGACAGTAAAAAAAGCGTTCGCTGTCAACAGGCCAGTCACTGTCAGTCATCAATGGATGCACTTTTGTTACAATTTAGTTAAGTGTGTAAATAATAAGTGCTCGTAAAAAAAAAAGAGGCCGAATATTAAGTGACTTCATTAAGTAAGGACAAGAGGACTTGACGAAACGAAGATACGAATTTAAAAGATTTAGAGCAAGGTGAGATTCTTGAAAATATTAGGAATTATCTTCTGGGTGGTTTAGGTGAATGCCAAGTGATGGCAAAAATTTAACACGTTTTGTTTTTGTAGATAATCGCAATCGTGCACGATCCTGACGAATCATCTTGCTTAGCATCACCACCTGAGTTGATTTAGCCATGTCCGTCTGTCTGTCCGTCTGTCTGTAGACACGATTAAAACCGTAATTTTGAAGCTATCGTGCTAAAATTTGATATTTAAGTTTTTTCTAAAAAAAAAAACTCCATAAAGATGCAAGTATTTAAGCTAAAAAACTTAAATTCGGTGTTTGTGTAATCTATGTCAAAACTGAGGTGTGTTAGAAAAAAACGCGTCATACATCCACTAACACGCCCACCTCCCTTACAACCCTAAAATTGAAAACTATATAAAGAGGCTTGTGTCAAAGCTACATTAATAAAGTTAGGTATTTGTATATTTCACCTGTTATCATAAGCTAATATTGTTCGAATAACATATTTAAGAACTACGAACGAAACTATCATCGCTTAAAACTTTGAAGTGAGTGGACGCATTTTAACCGAGCTCTTAAAAATTCTTCGTAGAACTGAGTAGTGTTATGTTATAACTTGTTAATCATAAAAAAAAACTTTTCCTTTTCACTTTAAACTGACAGTAGTTATTTAAACTGAAGCCACTTCAATCTTTACAAACAAGGCCATTAATTTTGTGATTAATTTTGCAAAACAAAAATTAAACGAACATCACGTAAAGTGCAAAAAAAAAATAGAGACAGCATAATAAGCAAACAAAGCAACAATTGAAGTTAACCCGATCTTTCGTTGCTGTTTCGTTATGGGCTGCATTCTTAGCTACAACCTTTTCACTGTCTGCGACTAGACTGATCGGCACCACTGGAATTGTGGTCCTTTGTGTCGTGTGTGCTATTTCTTCTTTTATCGTTCTTATCTACATCTCTTTCTCATCTTGTTTTGTGCTGATGAATCCGTCTCCAATGCTGACGCGTCAGCAGCTCGCTCCTCGAGGTACAGCTAAAGCAGAAGGTACGCCGAAATTTTTAAGCGGTAGCACTGATCCAATCTCCGCGGAACTCCGAGCTTTGGAAGAGCGGCTTAAAGCAAACACAAGAGAAGAACTGAGGCTCTCTGAGGAACTTCTGCGCCAGCATACGGACACACCAATTTCACTTACAACTTCATTAAGCTAGAGAGGGAAGTTGCCGCTATCAACACTAAATTTACAGACGAACTATCTGCTCTTG
Organism: Tetanocera ferruginea; assembly: GCA_958299015.1. NCBI lineage: Eukaryota > Metazoa > Arthropoda > Insecta > Diptera > Sciomyzidae > Tetanocera > Tetanocera ferruginea. Next base: position 52,523,762 of record OY282644.1, on the reverse strand, counting down.
AGTCAAAGCTCAAAGCTAAAATTGAGAGTGATACCGCTGCATTAAAGTGCTTTAAAGATTTCACATCGGATGCTATTTTGTTTGGTTTGCCATTCTCTGAAGGTGAAAACCTGAAGAGCATCTTCAATCAGATTTGCCGCTCCATTGATTTTCTTGCACCTCAATATTTTTCGTCCAAAAACCTCAACCCAGCATCCAAACTCTGTTGTTATTATAAAATTGTACTCTCCGTTCGACCGATCTTGTGTGCTGAAAGGTTTTGCAGCGTACAGAAAGAGAGCTAGAGCCGTAGTTTCATCAGAGGGGCTGGCTTCGTGTTAACCAAGGAGATGCTTCGATTGCTGTGCATAGTGAAGCTGAACTTGATTCTCTGGCAGCGAACAATTTTATTGATGAAGCTTTAAATGAAGATTTTTAATTTATTTATAATTAATTTTATATTTATAATTTTATTACATTCTTTCTAACTCTTTTACTCTTCTTATCTCTCTTACTCTATTTTTGTTATGTGTCTTCTCTCTTTTTCTATCTTTCCCTTTTGGTTTGTCTTTATGAAAGCTTTTTATTGTTCGTGTTCAGATTCTCTTGCTGAATTCTAATCGCCCTTGTGGCGTTGATGGAAATAGTAAAGTTTTGTTAGATGTTTTGTGTAAGCAGCGTGAAGGTCTGTCTATTGTTCATTTCAATGCAAGAAGTTTGAACTCAAGCAAATTAGACTATATACGCTATGTGTTTCAAAATTCTTGCGTCGATGTTATTTGTATCTCTGAGACGTGGTTCAGTCCGAACATCCCCAATGACTATTTTAATATAAGTAATTACATTCTTTTAAGGAATGACAGAATTTATAAAAAGGGTGGTGGTGTTGCTATATATTGTAAAACTTGTAAATCAATCTTGTGGATCTGATGTTGAATATTTAAATGTTGAATTGATAAATAATCATGCTGTAAAATTGCTTGTTTCTTGTGAATATATTCCTAACAGATCTTTTAGTCTTGAACCTTTTTTTTGTGACTTGTACCAACGTGTTACTGACTTTGACTGCTTTTCTATATGTGGTGATTTCAATGTCAACTTGCTAACAAAGGATAGAGCATCTGAAAGTTTTTATGACAAAGGTGGCTTGACCATTATTAATACATCGCTTCCAACTCGCTTCGCTCCTAATGCTATTCTGAGTCTTGTTGATTTTTTTATCCTTTCTGATATCTCTCTTCTTTTACTTTTCGACCAAATCTCATTTATTTCAGGCCATGATCTACTCTTTTGTTATATTAATTTTAAACCTTGTCGTACTTCTACTCTAGTTTCTGTTCCTTATCGTGACTACTTGTCTATTGATTACAACCTGTTAAATGATTATTTGTCGCGGATCTGTTGGGATGATTGTTGGTTTTCTCAGTCAGTTGACGATAAATTAAATGTACTTGTCTCTCATGTAAACTATGTTTTTGAACAATTCGTTCCTTGAACGTCTCAAGTCAAATCAGCTATCAAGTCTTGGCTTACGTTAAATGGAAGAAAAATCGAAGTAATGTAAACTGGAATCTATACAAGCTAGCTCGAAATCGAGCGGTTTCAACTGTCAGGCAGTCCAAGAAAAAACTGTTTTTCTAAACTGGATTGTTCACTTCCTTCTAAAATTTTGTGGAGAAATATTCAATTCTTGGGGGTATGTAGAAAAGAGGAGCAGAAGTGTGAGGTTGAATCTAATATACTGAATGATTTCTTTCTGTCTCTTTCCTCGTCTAGTTATAGTAATAGTCCTCAATGTAATGTTCGTAAGTTTTCTGATTTAAAAAAAAGCAAAATTATGCTTAAAGAATTTTTCTGAATTTTTCCAATATTTTTGTCAACCGGGCTTATAAGCCCGGTAATTTATAATTTATAATTTTCTATCAGTAAACCACACAAAATCAGTTTTCAATAAAAAAGAAAGCTAGTTTTATATAGAAAATTGTGAAAAATTTTACATAATTGAGGAAAAAATAAGACCTCAAGGCAAAACGTTGACAAATTTTCCCTCAGTAACCCTGAACAACTATCAATTTAAATATTTTTTTGTAATCAATCCACGTCTTCTTTATAAAATTTAAGTGAAAATTAAAACGAAATATTGAAATTAATTAAAACTTTTTTATCACAAATTGATACCAGAAATTTGTTTCGTACTCATTATCTACATAATTCCCAAAGCAAACTTGCCCTGGCAGGACAAGGTCAAGAGTCATGAATGGCCCAAAAAGTGCTGCAATTCCAATAAATCTGTTAAGCTTCACATTCGGTGACTGAGAAAAAAATTTTATTTAAATAATAAGAATAATTTTTTCTTAAAAAACGTATTTTTGACAGTTTTTGTTGGTTGATTTGAACAGAATAATAATTATGTATTTTACTCTGAGAAAAAAAATTCTTTAAAATTAAACAAAAAATTTTAAAATGGAAATTAAACACATTTGCGTTTCTACAAAACAAAATTTAAAACAAACGTGTTTAAATTTCAACTATAAACTTCTTCCTTTTTTTATAATTTTTTCTTATGTCTTTGAAAATAAAAAAAAAATAACTATATGAAAAATATGACGATTTTTGAATTTTTTGAATAGGTTTTGGCTTATGTGGACAAATGTTGAACATAAGATAAAATAATCACTGATTAATTATTTCAATGTTTAAAATTCAAACTTCATCGATTGGGGGGTAAAATTTGGTATTTGGAGGGTCCCAGGCCTTGCTGATAACGAATCTGATGTCGAAAACTCGAAAAACAAAAAAAAAACAAATTGGCCATTTCAGCCCTTGCAAGGACTTTGACCGAGCTTCTTATGATCAATTGTGTTGTGTGTGTTATGAAATGTTTGCACACAATTGACCGAGAACTGGACCAACATGTTTTATGCCGACTCCGAACGGCTAAAGTTCATGTTCTCAATAAGCTTTACATGGCATTACTTACTCTCTGAGGTTTGCCATTGTCTGCAGAGAGGTGATGACTGATCAGAAAAATTTTTTATTGATAAAACTTTTCGCCGCGGGGATCGAACCCGGGCTCCGAGCATGCTAAGCCACACACTTAACCTGCATGCCACGGTCACCACATTAAAAACATTTGCTTTAAAAACAAAAACTTTTGTTTTAGGAACTTAGTAACCACAAAATCATAAAGTATATTTTTATTCCTTTCATTTATGACATGAGCTCGTTTTTCTGAAAAGTTCTGAAGAAATGTATTGCTTACAAAATATCTGATGAAATGCCTTCTATATTAGCAAGTTTGAACACTTGCTAACCTGAATATAAACAGTAAAATACCGCTTTTTTATAAAACTTTATGGAATATAAAAAAAATGTTTTTACATTTTTTCTTTTGTTGGAATTTGAATTTAATTTGTTTGGCATTTTCACCCCTACACAATGAAAACTTAAATGCCGAATTGACTTGGGTTTTAGTATGAGCGTTTCTTTTAATAAAAACGAAGTCCTGGTGATGGAAAAAATATTTGTATTCACTTTTGCACCCTCTTGTTATTCAAAACATAAAACCGCAGAGTTTTAAAGATACTTGATGACATTCGTATACATTATGACGCAGGAAACATCACACTGCTCTGCCTCCTTGACTTCTCTAAAGTCTTTGACACCGTTAATCACGCTCTTTTAGTTCAAAAACTTTAACTTTTCTTTGGTTTCAATGTTAGTACTGCGTAATTAATTGCTAACTATCTCGAAGGTAGAATGTAAAGAGTGAGAATTGGCAACACCTTCTCTGACTATTTGTTAATTAAAGCTGGAGTGCCTCAAGGATCTATCTTTGGGCCTCTTTTTTTTAAGTTTATTTATAAATGACATTTTTACTGTGTGTAATGATATGACGATGCATGCTTATGCAGATGACGTTCAATTATACCCTTTTAATAGAATTGGCCTTGTTGAGGACTTGTGTTGTAGAATGTTAATGTTAACAAATCTTATGTTTTTCTAATATCTAAGGATAAACTTGACTTTTCTCAAATTCCGATAATTACCCTTAATGGTAAGCAATTGCAAATCGTTGATAAAATTAAAAACTTAGGCTTTGTTGTAAACTCCAAGCTAACGTGTACTGGCCATATTAATAATATAATAAAGCAAATCTATTATACGCTTAGACGCTTGCGTTTATCTTCTAAATTCACTCCTACTTTGACTAAAAAAAGACAAGTCCAGCTTATTATTCCCTTAACAACTTACTCTGAGCTTGTCTTCAGTAACCTTGACTCTCACTCTGAGCATAAAATCCTTGTTGCATTTAATGACGCTACGAGATATATCTATGGATTGAGACGTTTTGACCATATCTCCTAAAGAAGCAAGGAAATTTTGGGTTGTAGTATAATAAGCTACATTAATGCCAGAAACTGCATATTCCTGCACAATCTGATATTTATAAAACCCCATCATACCTTTATGAATAACTACGCTTCACTGTTTCCAACAGAGCCTTTAATCTAATTATTCCTAAAAACTCTTGTTTACACTCAAAACGACTATTTTTCATTAACGCCATTAGGCTATGGAATTCACTTCCTCTACATATTACAACTATAATAAGCGCGAACAAGTTTAAGCTTTCGGTTACGTCCTTCTTTTCTAATTTATAAATATCTCTTCTACTCTTTTCATACATAATTTTCTTACTAAATCTTCACCCTGTATCCTATATTTATTTTCCCTTAGTTAAGCGTAAATGTTAAGCTTAATAGTAATTTTATAAATTAATACTTATTTTTAAGTTTTAATTTATTAAACATTCAAACTTTTGTTATATGTTAACTTTGGTTAAACAACTTCTTTTTATTATTAAACATTACGATTCATAACCAGCAAAACTCCTTTAATTTCATAACCAGGTACCCGGGTACCCGAAGTAGGTTGTTTTGCGTTTATTGAAATAAAATAATATTTTCCTGTAAATATTTTTGTTGTTGATTATATTCTGCGTTCTCAACTGTACAAATTTGATATTTGGAAAAAAAACTGGTTTCTGTTCGTATATAAGTACCTAAAGCGACACAAGTAGGCAGAAACTGGTTTTATGTAAGGGTTGTTTATTTGCTTACTTTGCTTATTTTCGGTTCCTACTTGCTTAATTGCTTTTGAATTAGATAGCAGATGTTCATTTGTGTCGTAAAATTGAAATATTTCATTTGCTTCGTCATTCTGTGTTGAATATTTGAACAGTGAAGTTGGTGAAAAATGAGCCGCAACGACCGATATTTGTCTACAAGGGAATATTGGAATTTGAGTGATGAAGCAAGAAGCACATATATTCAAAGTTTATTTGAGGAAATGACTCAAGATGAGGACCTTGAAGTGGACCCTGTGGAAGACCAAAATGAAGGACATGTGTCCTATACTGGCGAAGTTTCGGAATCAGAGAATGAAGATTTGAATGTTGACAACGCAAACGAAATTGCAGCTGCTATTGACGCACCAGAGGAAATTTTCTTTGATGACGAAAGTGAAGATGATGATATGCAAGAAGATGCACCAACAACAAACCCAGCAGAAGATGCACCAACAACAAACCCAGCAGACTACATGACTGCACGTGACGGCACACAATGGCAGCGAACACCACGTAGTTGCCAACAAGTGAGAAGCCACAATATATTCAGAGACCGCTGTGGTCCAGCGCGGATTACTGAAAATATGACGCCTTTGCAGTGTTTCAAATCATACCTCACAGTGGAAATGGTGGATATAATAGTGAGCCACACAAATATAAAAGCGCATGCCACATATAATGCGTACAATGAAGCGAATCCCAATAGACGTCAGTTGAAGTGGAAAGACACGACAATCAACGAAATTTATGCGTTCATTGGAATGATTTTGATGGCTGGCACAAATCATTCTAATGACGAAAACGCAAGAGATTTGTGGACGTCACAGGCTCACCCAATATTCCGCGCCCCCATGGGAATAAACAGGTTTTTCGATTTGCTGCGTTTTATGCGGTTTGACGACCCCAGAACACGGGTAGAGCGGCAGCGTCAAGACAAAGCGGCGCCAATTCGCGATATTTGGATAATGCTCAATGCAAATCTTGCCAGATATTATGTGCCATCAGAATATTTGACCATTGATGAACAATTATATCCATATCGTGGTAGAAGCAAATTCACACAATATATACCCTCGAAGCCAGCAAAATATGGTATAAAAGTATGGTGGATTTGCGATGCCAAAAACTCATATCCACTTCATGGCCAAATATATACTGGCAAACAAGAAACTGGTCGTGAAGTTGGTGTTGGCGAAAGAGTGGTGAGAGATTTAGTTGGGCCATACTACGGTAGCGGACGAAATATCACCATGGATAATTTTTTTACGACGCTGCCGTTGGCTAGGCAACTAAAAGTAGAAAAGCTCAGCATTGTGGGTAAACTCCGCCGCAACAAAGCTTACATCCCTGCGGAGATGAAAGAAGACAAAAAAAAAGACGTTGGTTCAAGTTTATTTGGCTTCCACGAAAACGTAACACTGCTCTCATATAAGCAGCGGAAGTCCAACTCGGTCATCCTTCTTTCTAGTATGCATGATGATGCACAAATTGACGAGAATGGGAAACCAGAAATTATCAATTTTTACAACCAAACAAAAGGTGGGGTGGACGTTATGGACCAAACGCTCCAAGAATACACGACCCAGCGACAAACAAGAAGATGGCCGATGGCATTTTTCTATAACATCATTGATGTGAGCGCATTTGCACACACATCATATATTATGGAAATAATCCAACTGCACGATACACCACGACGCGCAGGAAAAATTGCCTGCGTCAACTGGCAGAAAACCTGTGCATTCCTGTTATAGAAAATAGAATTTCAAATGTGCAATGCGTGCGCCAATTTTCAACAAAAAATACAATTGAGAGCATCATCGGAAGGCCGTTGGAGAGTGTGCTTTGTGCTGCAGGTCCGTCAACATCTCCGTCAGCACGACAAAGGGGCAGAAAACCACATACGGGCGTGTGCTACATGTGCAACCTTCTTCCAAATAAGCGCAGAAGAAAAAATTGCAGCATATGTAGCACGCCGATATGCGATGAGCACGCCATAACAATTACTAAATGCTACAATTGCCACAATAACAACGATAGTGATTCGGATGAATTATAATAAAATATATATAAAATATGATAAAATAAATAAAAAAGACATTTATTTCCAATAAAAACAACACAAAAAAACGTTTTTTCATTTACATGTCAGGCATTTACATAGGAATTGCATTAGGGTACCCGGGGACCCGGTTGTGTGTTTATGGGGATAAAACATTTAAAATCATTTTTTAAAGAAAATATTGAAAATATTTTGAATTTTTTGGTATTTAAATCTTAGTTTAGCCAAAATCTCTGATGATTCGGAGTTTTATGTCCATATCTCAAAAATTATAGGCACAGCAGCACTTTAAAGTCAAAAAAGGTACACGGGTACCCGGTTATGAATCGTAGGGTTAATGTTGCCTGTTGAAATTTTTTTATGTATATATGACACAGTAAAACATGCAATATGCGCGAACAACGAAATGTATAACTATATATTAAAATGCTGTTTGCTTGGCTATTTATTGCAGGATCTATCTTTCGACGGGATAAGTAAATTGAAGCAGCTGAAAAATTTGTTATTTTTTTTTGTAAATAAATATTTGACACTATTGTCAATTAAAACTATTTCAATATGTGTGTCACTACTTTTATACCATAAAGTATACAATCGTTCATGGTTTAAATACCATGGTATCGATACCATATATGTGTCCATAGTATAACTGTACTAATTTAAATCTTAGATAAATAAATGAAATGAAATGAAATTTATTAATTTTATATCAAAACTAACGCGTGTACGAAAAATGGGCGTCATGCACCAACATACACGCCCACCTCCCATACAACCCCAAAATTGAAAACTATGTACATAAGCTCCGGACAAAGCCACAAAATTAAAATTAGATAGTTATTCATTTTATATCAAAATTAAGACGTATAAGAAAAATGGGCGTCATCTACCCACGAACCTCCATATAACCCCAAAATTTAAAATTCTATAAAAAAAGCTTCTCTTTAAGCCACAGGAACAAAATGTAATGCGTTTGTATTTTATATCAGAGCTAAATTGTGGAAGAAAAGTAGGCGACATCCGCCTAAGAACACACCCACCTCCCATACTACCCATAATAGTGAAAACTCTATAAAAAGGCTAATATTTAAGCTACTGAACTGAAATTGGGTATTTGTGTATATTATATGAAAACTGATGCGTGTTATAAAAATTGGCGTCAACTATTCAAGAACACGCCCACCTCCCATACAACCCCAAATTGAAAACTTTATAAAAAGGCTTGTTTTTTTGCAGGAAAACAATTTGATATGAATGTATTTTAGACGTCATTTAAATAGAAATTTTTTAAATCTCATAAAAAAAGAGCTTCAATTAAAGATTTTGTAGCTCTTAAGACCAATACGAATCGGCCGTGGGGGTATTTTAACTTCGGCCTAGTCGAAGATATACCTCACTAGTTTTCTGTTAAATATTGTACGGACCATATCCCAAGACGTCAAGGTTAAATTCAAGAAAACATATACCAAATGAAACCCCCCTTAAAAGAGCTCTATAAAAGTAGGATCTAAGAAAAATAAAAAAAAATTGTAGTTCTTTAACGCGAGGCAAATATAATCGCTATTAAAAGGTTCTGGCGATATGGCCAGTGGCGTAACTCCACAGGTGCAAGACGGTGCAGAGCACCGGGGCCCTTGAGCTTTAGGGGCCCTTCGCTGAGACTAAAAATAGCAAATGGTCTGTCATGTGTACTATCTTGTTAAATTGTCAAAATATAGTAAGTGTGAACACTAGTTTAAAATATTGTTGCTTCCTTCAGTAAAAAAAACTACTAAAGCATTAGCCTTACAACCTTGATTAGGTTAACAGCCCTGTAATGTTTAAACATAACAACCCTGAAAGCTGAGTTTATATAATAGTGGTATTCAGGGGCGCAACCAGGAATTTTTTTTGGCGGGGGTTTTATCAAATGTAGAACCTTTATATAAAAACAATTTTACGTAATTTTAACGGCTGAGTTGTAGCGGTTAGTGCGTTAAATTTTTGCACAAATGGTTCCTTGTTCAAACTTCAGACATGACCAGCACCATATTTTTTTTTTTTTTAAATTAAAACGGGTCACTGTCACGACATTCTACCCGTACAGAAGGTGAACAGCAGTAGTAGCGGTCGTTTGAAAACAAACTGGCTGCAACGTTGTTTAGGATTAAGATTCGGCCAAAATATTTTGCAAGCACCAGTTGTAGGCCGTTTAATGGATTTTTTTCTTGTTTGCAGTTGTACGGAGGTTATAAGGCTTGAGCTAAAATATTTTCATTTTTACTCGGGCCCCAATAAGGTCAGCAAAAATTCAATATTTTTCTCCCCACACATTCAGAAAAAAATACCTAACTTTTTCCGATAAAAAATTTCTCTATTTTCGATAATTCAATTAGAATAAATTTTCACATTTTCAAATAAATATTTCTTCACTTGTGGGAAATGGAAATATTTCAATGTCTCTAATAATGATAAGTATTTTTCTCGCACAAAAAATTCTCATTTATAGAGAAAAATTTAAGGAAAATGAAAAATTTTTACTAAATTTTCATAAAAAATTCATTGTGCGAAGTATTTTCTACAATAAAATTAAATCTTTTTTCAAAAATAAAAAAGTCTTATTCTCTAAAAACCCTATATTTTTATATATTTCTCTTTTTCATGGAAGCTTTTTATCATTTTTAGGGATTTTTTAGTACCACATTTCGAGAAAAGCATTCTCTGGAGCAAACTCTATAACATATTTCTCTAAATATTATGTCTTTTTACTTATTCCGAAAAACTTTTTACTGAGTGCAGTGAATTTTTCATCCATACATCTCTTCGTTGTAAAAATACCCAATTGGCTGGTACTAGCTTTAAAATTTGTCCTTTAGTGAGCACTAATTATGCTCAATTCCGAAAGTAAAAACCGCTAAATTTCTGTCACTTGGGATGAAAAACAAAGAGTCTGAATTTGAAAAATTCATTTGGTATTACTTTTTCAATGCGCAAATGCTGACGAAATCGAAATAATACATTTTTAATTTAATTTGCGCAATTTTGAGGGATTTTCATGAAACTGATTTTGAAAATCCAATGGAAGATTATGAATAAGGCGTATAACTATATTATGTCACTGGATGGGCGAACAGAAGATAAATTTAACCAACATATTTTTTTCCCAATAAGCCATAATTCCTTAATATCGGATAATATTTAAAAATTTAGAGAAATTTTATGAAACGGATTTTGGAAACTACGATGGAAAATTAGAAATTGTAAATTTTTTTCTCCACTTTCGGAAGTCAATCGGAATTATTTTTATAATGAATCACATGACTTCACTATGAACTTAATTCTGTAGAGTTTTTGTTATCGATGTTTAAAAAATGACTTGAAAAAGGACGAAAAATAACAATTGAACGGGAAATTTCTTTGATTTTTTCAGTGGCGAGTGACTCAACCGATTTTCCTCAAATTTAAGCTTTTTTACTATGTCTTACTTTGGAATTAATTTGTTTCCAAATATTTCAAGTTTCGTTCATGCTAGAAGTTGAAAAGATAACTCAAATCGAAATATTGTCAACAACCCTTCAAGTGGTCAGAATCAGAATATAATAAAAATTAAACATGTGTAGTAAGCCGGATCGAAATTAAATTTGACAAGACACTGACTTAAAAGTTAGAGGAACTCTTAAAAACAATTTCTGTATAATTTTGTTTGGATCGGAGAAATCCCCATGGAGCGGTTTTGGTTCTTCTGAACGTCTTTTCTGCTGAAAACGAATTTTTTTGCATAAACTTTTTTTCTTATCTAGGGTAATAAGCAAAAAACTTAAGATTTTCATGGTACACTAAAAAAATTTTGGAAATTTTTTGTGCTTACAAACTCTATTGAGACCCCAAAAAATCCATATTTTGCCATTTTCGAAAAGAGGTTGTTTTAAATACGTGTACAATATGTATTTTTCATGATATTCACATGAATTTAAATGTATTGGAAAATTATTGAGCTCTCCTTTCCATTGATATATCGTATGTTGCGGTTTAACCAAAACTAAGTGCCACAATTATATAAAATGTGAGAAATCGATATTCAAAAGCTTCCTTCAGCTCAATTATTATTGAATTGCCATAATTTCTGTTTGATTTTGGCAAAAATAGGTGCGTATATATATATATATTAGTGGGTACATATGAGTTTTTAGGTACACAAATCGATTTCTTTTAACCAGTTTTTAGTTAAATGTGCGCCAGATAGCGCTTCAGTACAAAAGTCATGATTTTCGAATATTTATATTTTTTAACACTTATAAAAAACGCATTTTTCAAAAAACTCAGTTTTGATTAAACAACACCATACGATACACCAAAAGAAAGAAGAGCTCAGTACTTTTCCAATAATCTTAAATGCATTTGAATATTAAGAAAAATAAATTTTTTATAGGTGTTTAAAAAAAATATTTTCTAGTTTTTAAGAGTTCTTCTTACTTTTGAGTCGGTGTCCGGCTCACTTTTTTTTCTCCATACAAAATCGATCCGGCTGAATGTGCAGTCTGAAGGAATAAAATATGACTAATTTAGCAGATTATGCATCAACCAGAATCGAATTTGAAAAGTACATTTGGGGTTTTCACTCATTTAATAAAACGTGTGATTGCTTTTCATGTTACTCAATTTGATTGAATACTATTTTTCTTGGTACTACAATAATTTTTGGGGGGGGTTTAAACCCCGAAACCCTCCTTTGGTTGCGCTTATGGTGGTATTCATGCAATGCCGAAAACGTGCCGAATATGCCGAAAATCGGAAAAAGCGTAAACGCCGTATATCAACTGTCAAAATTTGTATTGAATTTGATATACGGCAAAGTTCCCAGTTTTCCTCACGATTTTGATGCGAAAACAGCGCCGAAAACTTTCGGCAAAGAGTTGTTGCCACCTTTAAAATATTTTTCAATATTTATTACAAGCTAAAAACTTCTTACTCAACTTTCAACTTGAGAAACCTTTAAAACAACAAATTGCTTGTTGTCAGTTGTCGAATAATAAAAGAATTTATCTTGAATTTCTTTGTTTTCATCTTAATTATGAAACTATTTATGTATTTGTTTAATTTTTTAGTTTTCAGTTCATTTATTAAACCAAAGTGGCCACTTTTGCAATACAACTTAAAGAACAGCTGATTGATATACGGCACTAACCGAAAAATACAAAAAAGGTACCTCATGCCAGACCAGCGAAAATATTCCGATATACGGCTTCGGAAAATGTTCGGCATTGCATGAATACCACTTATGTCGTTACTAGTCAGCTGTTTTTGTTTACATTCGTTTCTCAACAATAACCGGCAATTAGACCAATAAGCTATTAAGCATTTATCATTTATGGTATTCTCGTTAGTAAATATTTGCGAAGTGAATGTATTTTGTGTTATATAACTATAAACAATCATTATAAAAATCTTCAAGTTATTCATTCAAGCAATTCATCATTTTGTAAGTCTTAAAAACTAAGTTTTTGTGCAAATCGTCACTTAAAATTCAAGAAGGCGTTACAACAAAAACTTCAAATCCCAACAAGACTCATACATCCAAAAAAGCCATATTTTATTGATGAAATTCGAAAGGCCAGAAAGTAGGTAGCATAAGAAAGGTAGCAAACGTTTTTTGGTTTTTCTGTAAAATCATAGCCTTTTTCGATTTTAAGTGACAATATATTTATTTGTAAAGTTATGTTGATTTGCTGTTTTTTAAAACTTTTGAAAATTTATTTTCTACTTTGTTCTAGACATGTTCCGTGTTGAGTTTTTCGTTGGTTGTATGTGTTGGCAATTTCCATTGGTAATTGAAACTAATTTTTAAAAATGGATAAAAAAAAAATGTGGGACATTTAAACACAAACTGCAAAATGAAAAGTCTGCAAAACAGGAAAAATTACCCACATTAGAAAATTTTTTTGTTGCCGCAGGTTTAAGAAATAATGAAGAACAATGTGCAGGTTCTTCTGATAAAGAGAATAAGTATCGTATCAGTAACGCTAGTGAAGAGCCTGTTACAGATGCTACTAGTTCAGAAGCTAAGGATACCCAGCTTAATCCAACAGCAGGTGCAGCAGAGAGAGAACCGCCCACCGTATCAACATATTTCGCCTTTGAAAATTTGGAAAAGAAGGAACTGAGCATGGTAGAGAAAAAGTTATTGTGGACATGGGTCATATTCAGCCTGCAGGACCTTTTCCGAAATATCCTTTACAGGACATCAGATGCTTTTCTGAATCATTTTATATGTCAGGCACAAAATATGGTGGAGTAAGACGCTTTTGGTTATGTTATTCAAAAGTTAAGGATACCGTATATTGCCAACCTTGCTGGTTATTTGTACAGGAAAAAAGTGGCATGTGTTCAGGTTGTAGGTCTTGGCAACACCTTTCACAAAGAGTTAAAGAGCATAGTTTGTCAAGTTCTCATAGAAATGCTCATCAATTCATCAGTATTTACAAGCTTATATTACTTATATTAACAATGGAATGCACCGTTAACCAGTTGTGTCAAAAAATCATTACAAATTTTGGGCCAATTGAATGTGACATAACAGAAGTTTACACAGCTCAGGGTACACTGAATAAGGTAGCCGCAACACGGAGAGCGCGACTGCCGCAAATGTCAAAGCGAAATGCTTCAGCTGTTGTTGTTGTTGTTCTTTTTTTCGACAGCCAGTTGATTTTGACACTTTCGGATATGCGAAAGAGAGCAGAGTTAGTTTTGCAGCAACCTTGTTGGGGCTTATAAATTATTGTCAATATACGTTAAATACCTAAAATTTTAATGTGAACTTGTACAGGTTGAAATAGAGTAGTCTGTTGGTCAAATTTTTCGTGCTTGAATGAATATAATGTGCTTGATTGGCTAGGAGGCAATAAAGGGGATAACTGTTGTGTTGAATGGCAAAGTAGTGGTAGTATTCAGGTCGATATGTCGATCTCGGGGTTGCTCCGAAAATACCCAAAAGAGTAACCAATGTTGGGAGGGCAGGAAGTCGGAGACATGACATCAGGTCCATATTAATGTATTCTGGTTTCCAAGTTTTGTATATATTGTGTGGAGTATTAACTGTAAAGTCTGGTTGAATGGTAAATGTTTACGTTAGCGTTGCTTCACAGTTTTTATTATCGCAATCACCAGCGACCTAGTTTTTATCGATTAAAAAAAAAAACAAAAATACTACGAGGCATCTGGAAATATAGTGTTTAACTCCAGTCCGTCAAAGGTTACGATTTGACAAAAATATATCTTTTAAAAAGTAAAACAAATATGACTACACGTACACCCGATAGGTATGGAGAAAGTTTTTATGTTGATATGTCTGAGACTATAAATGTTCAAAACAAAGAGGACCGTAGGAGCAGAAGTAGATCAAGATAGGGAGGCCTCAGGGTCCAAAACGAGTCAGGGAGCAGTTCCAAAAGTGTGCCTGCTGCATCAATAGCCGCAAATAGCTCGCAATTTCCAACGGACTAATCTTTTCCTCCCCTCTTACTCATAAAGTTTCCATGTTTCCTCACGCAACCAGAGACAGGTTTGAACAGGGTACAGGTGGAATTGAAAAGAGTTTGCCTAGCGAGGCCAGATCAATGGCAGCAAGAAATTCTCAGATGTTAAATCGGCAGCACGTGGGTGTCGACGGTGTCGATAACAAAACCAACATCAACAGTCAAAACCGATTCCAGCCAGCTGCAGGTCACAACACTGCACAGGGTAAACAAGTGGGAGGATGGCCAGATGTAATGGCTCCAGCTTACCATCCGACAAACGAGTGGCCAGAATATGAACGCAATCAGTACATGTCACCACCTAACAGCTACGATTTCGAGCGAACAAAACCAGTGCGAGTTCCAATAAAAATTGAGAAGTGGGATATCGTTTTCAGTGGCAAGCGTGACGAGATGTCAATAGAAGACTTCATATTCCGTGTGGAATATATGCAAGCCCACTATGGAGTACCATGGGCTGAAGTCTTTCGGGATTTTCTCCTGCTAGTCGGGAGCCAAGCGAGAGAGTGGTATTGCTGCGACGTGACTCCTCACCCCTTTAATTCAAGATTATCCTGAATCGTGTTTTTTACAACTTTACGTTTATTTACAACTTTTCAATACAGTTTTTACTTATTTTTAAATATTTAAGAATAATATTTTCATCGTATAATAAAAAAAATATTAAATTGTATAATATATTGATTTTCTTGTTCTATCTCTAGATACTGTTTATTTGGGAGAGGTGTGACCAGCTTAAGATCTAAAGTAATATATGATTTCGGAATTTGAATAGCTATAATTAAAGAGTCGTCTTCTATTGCTTCCTTTAGTTTTGTAAATGAGTTGTTAAAATAAGAGTTAATAGCAGCGTTTGAATTTGCTGTAAAACTATTGCAGTCGATAGTCAACAATTGCTGTATCGGCTGCTGCTGTCTGCTATGTAAAATACGACAGTCAAAGCAGCAGTTCACGACCAACTGTCGTAGTCGATATTCGGCTGCTGCTGTCTGCTGCGTAAAATTTCACAGTCAAAGCAAAGTTCATGAATGAGCTGTCGTAGTCGACATGCAGCTGCTGCTGTCGTAGTCGGTAGTCGACTGCTGCAGTCCTGCTGCGTAAAATGTAACAGTCGAGCTATGTATCAAAATGGTTCGAAAATATTTGAATTTTTTTTTTTTTTAAATCTTCTTTTAAGCACATATTATTTTATTTATAATAGAAAAAATAAATTGGTAATTTTTTTATCAACAAAATGTGAAACATAAAAGTCAAAAAATGAATGTGTAAATGTTCATTTACAAAAAATCAAAAACTCTATCAATACTGATTTCCATCGCTACCAATTTCTTCGTCAGAATCACTTCAAGCAATTTAAGGGCAGAGTTATTACTGTAACGCAAGTAATATAATATATTCGGGCCGATAGCCTTTGTTCTAGTTGCCTTTATTTATATGTTGTATAATTATTTATTATTATATTTCATTCAATTAAATAAATATAATATATTAGTAATTACTTTTCCCTAAAACCGGTAATATAACTTATTACCCTCAGCGATAAATAATATGCTTCAATATTTTAAAATTCTTAAAAAGAAAACAACATTTTTTCCTATTTTCGTACCATTTCGATACATAGCGCGACTGTTCGACTTTACGCAGCAGGACTGCAGCAGTCGACTATCGACTACGACAGCAACAGCTGCATGTCGACTACGACAGTCTGTCGTCAACTGCTGCTTTGACTGTCGTTTTCTACGCAGCAGACAGCAGCAGCCGAATATCGACTACAACAGTCGGTCGTGAACTGCTGCTTTGACTGTCGTATTTTACACAGCAGATAGCAGCAGCCGATCATCGACTACGACAGCTGAGAATATGCTGTTGCTGTAGCTGCCGATCGCTTGTACTTTTACTGTACAGCCACAGCAAAATTTTTGGTGCTGTTGCTGTTTGTTGCGCAGCAATTTAAACCCTGGTTAATAGTAATTTGTTCATTAAGCGTTGCGATGGCATTAGGATTGTTTTTGTCTTTGATCCCTAAATGTTCTATTATTTCGTCTCTACCGTCATTGTACATCATTCCAAATAGCCATTTGTATGCTGATCCGACTGCATTGATTTAACCTCTTTTTGGAATAGGTGTTATTGTTTTAAGTTTTTTTTTTAATATATTTGTTTCTGATATTAATAAGTTCTTATTAGCGATATCGAGATTTTCGATATTAGTGTTAATTTTATCAAGGAAATCGTTGATTTCACAAGGATATGGAGTGATTTGTAATTTTTAATAAACCCCGTTGTTCTTGTCTCTGTATAGTAGACCGGATCGAAATTTAGATTCCGCCGGTCGGGGTCTCAAAAGTTAGAGGAACTCATTACAATGATTTCTGCATATTTTTTTTCAAATTGGAGAAAATCCGCCGAAGCAATTTCGATTCTCCTGAAGGTCATTTTTGATAAAAAAAAAATGTTTTTTGCTTGTAACTTTTTATTTTTCAAAGAACGCATACCCACATCTGCTATAGATTAAATTTCTTACTTATACCAATATTTTGACATAAAAAAGTTTTTAAAATTATGTTTCGTAGTAACTCTTATTGACCACCAAAAATTGAATATTTTGTTATTTTCAAAAACACATTCTCTTAAAATCCCTGTGAAAGACACATTTTTTATTAGATAAACGTGGAATTGTTATTGTTGGAAAGGTATTAAGTCCTACTTTCTTTCTGTATATCGCTTTAGTCAAAGTTGTGTGCGAAAACTGACAGAACGTTAGAAGTTGACTTTAGAAATCTGATAAAATGATACATTTATTATTCATACAAACAATTCATTTAATTTATTCACAGCTTTATCGTCCAGTTTTGGGTAATTTTTTTTTTAAATCACATTGCTTTGATTAAAGCGGTATACAGAAAGAAAGAAGAATTTAATACCTTTTCAACAATAATAATTCCACATTAATCTAATAAAAAATGTGCCTTTTACAGGGGTTTTAAAGAAATGTATTTTTAAAAATAGCTTAAAATTCAATTTTTCGTTAAAATTTAAAATTTTATAATGTAACAAAATTTTAAGAACTTTTTTATGCCAAAATGTTGGTATGAGTAAGAAATTTAATATTTTAGCAGATGTGGGTATGCGTTCTGTGACAAACAAAAAGTTACAAGCAAAAACCATTTTTTATTTACCAAAAAGGACCTTCAGGAGAATCAAGATTGCCTTGGCGGATATTCTCCGATTTGAAAAAAATGTATGCAGAAATCAAGAATGAGCCGGCCTACTGTATAGTCTTCACGATATTTATTTATTTTATTAATATTACGTTGTTTATTGTCTTTGATACGTTTGTTGCCGGCTGGTAACAAAGTTACCCCCAACAAAAGAAATAAACACGCACAAGCTCTTATTGTGTTTAAGTTATTATATGCGAGAGTTTATTTCACTGAAAACAATTCAAATTAAATTAATTCTTAAATATATTCAAAACTTACATTTTGTTCTGCGCTTATTAAAATTAAAATAAAGAATAAGAATAAAGAAAATAATATTACTTATAATAAGTTCAGCGTTGCCAAACGGCGTTGTACATTAATCCGATAACACGGTGTGACGACTAAAAAAGCACAAGCAAACCTTATAGAAATTCTTAAAGAGGAACATGTTGTGAGTCCATCGCACCTTGTCAGACTTCTCAATGTCGTCACAATTTTTTGTAGTTCATTTTTTAAGTTGAAGTGTTCAAATTTTGTTATGCCGACTTTCATTGAATTTTTACAGCCATTTACCTTGTCGGAAATAAAAACTAAATTGCATTTCTTTTCAGTAGAATTTAACGTAGAATAAGGCTATATTAAAAGAAATTTGATTTAATACACAATGAAGCGTGTAGCGAAGCAAATTCTTTAGTGTTTCGTTAATTTCACAAAAAAATGCATGTTTCTATGAATTTTTTTGACATAATGTTGCATGAAAAACATTATTATTTTCACAAAAACTCATTGCGCGTAAATGTACCATTTCTTTGAACTCAAATATATCAAAATCGGTTGAGAATAAGCTGATTGGTGGCAATTTTAACGTTTTTTTTTTCGTCATAAAACACCGATTCCCTTGTATAGGCTTGCTATTATACAAAGTGTTGCCATTTCGTCAAATCTTAACCGATTTTGGTCATCTTTGAGTCGTTGGAAAGAAAGTATGGTAAGTGACTTGTCAATATAGAACTTTAAATTACCGTCAATATAGAACCCGCTTAATTTCGCGTAACAGCTGTTTCGGTACCCATTTTTATTTTTTGTATTTTTTTATATCACTTACCATACCTTCTTTCCAACGACTCAAAGATGACCAAAATTACTATTTGTACTGCTTCCGCGTAAACTGCGAAGCGTCTCAACTTGTGGAGCGGACTCTTTCAAGGTAACTGATAATACTCGTTTGGTCGACTGAATAAGTCGCTCCCAACATCCGCCACTACGAGGATTTGCCGGGCAATTGAACTCCCATATTATTCCCTTACTCGACAACTCTGTTTGGATATAATTCATATCAAAAATATCACTCACTTTCTTCAGTTCGCCATCTGTGCCCACGAAATTGGT
The DNA here is from genome assembly GCA_958299015.1 of Tetanocera ferruginea. Taxonomy (NCBI): domain Eukaryota; kingdom Metazoa; phylum Arthropoda; class Insecta; order Diptera; family Sciomyzidae; genus Tetanocera; species Tetanocera ferruginea. The sequence continues at coordinate 52,504,487 of OY282644.1, read as the reverse complement.
GCCCATATCAGAGCGAATTTTGACTGGGACTCCACGCCTGTTTATAAAATTCCTGATACAAAGGATACAAGAATCAGTTGATAGATCTGTCATACATGTGAAAAGTGCTGCCCATCTCTTTTCCCTTCTTCTTCCAATTGTAACGTATAGGGGTCCAAAATAATCCACTCCTGTGTAGGTGAATGGTCTTACGAACGGTGTCACACGGTCACTTGGCAACTGACCCATGAGTGTTGGCTTGGGCTGTGCACGGTTGTTCTTGCAATATTGACATTTTGTTTTAATACGTTTTACTACGATACGCAAGTGAGGAACCCAGAACTTTCTTCGTATTTCATTTACGACGACTTCATCATTTTGATGAAAGAACGATACTCTCTTACCATGAGCTCAGTAAAAACATGTCGACTTGGAAGTATGGCTGGGTTTCGCGCCGACTCCGGCAGCGCCATAGCATAGTTTAACCGTCCAAAAACGCATAAGACTCCATTTTCGTTTAGGCCTGGGTTGAGTGAAAATATTTCGCTATCTTTTGAAACAACACCATTATTTTTTAGGTCTTCTATGTATTTAGCATAGTTTTCTCTCTGTACACTTCGACATAACGCTCTCTCTGCCTTTTGTAGCTCATTTACAGTCAACACGCTTTCCAGCCGATGTTCTTGAATTTTAATTTTGCATTTAATGTTTATAAATCTCAATATCCAAGCAACAGTTCTTTTAAGACGCAAAAAACTCGAAAATCTCGTGAAGTCAATAATTGGTTGTAAAGGAATGACTAGAAAACAACTCCGTTTTTCTTCACTGGTTGGTTGTTCATTGGTTGCATCTGCCTTTGGCCACAACTCTTCGGCAGCCTTGAAAAATTCGGGTCCAACCACCCATTGGTTTTTGGGAATGAACTCAACTGGATAAACCGTTCTGGTTGCTGCGTCGGCTGGATTGAGTTTAGTTGGTACCCAACGCCAGTCATTTTCATTTGCTGATTCCAATATTTCGCCGATCCTATGTTCAACGAAAGATTTGTATTGTCTATGATCGGATTTTATCCAGCTTAGCACAGTTCTAGAATCGCTCCATAAAACTGTTGTTATTACCGGAACTTTATGACAATCGATTATGATATTTTTCAAGCGGGAGCCCAATATCGCAGCTTGTAGTTCTAAGCGTGGTACAGAAAGTAATTTGGCGCACATTTCGTTTTGCCCACGACAAAGCAAATTTCAACCGATTCTGCAGTAACAACACGCCAGTAAGCGACTGCGGCGAAAGCTGTTTCGCTGGCGTCGACAAATATATGGAGCTCAACAACAGTTTCAGAATGTAGCAACAACGGAGAATAACATCGTTGCAGCCGAAATTGTTTGACTTGCTGCAACTTTATAACCCATTGCGCAAATCGTTGGAATATTCGTTGTGGTATATCTTCATCCCAACTTACACCTGTTCGCCAGACTTCTTGTAGCAATACTTTTCCATCAATCAGCAAGTAAGCAAGCATGCCAAACGGATCGTATACGGACATGACCAAGCTTAGAAGTTCTCGTTTAGTTGGGCATCTCGAGGCAGACACAATCATAGGGTTGACCTTGTTTAGGTGAAGTTTGAAAACAAAATTATCGGCGACACTATCCCAAAACATTCCTAACACTTTGTCGACTTTATCAGCGGTATTCATCCTTACAATTGATGGTTCACATGATGCATTACCATTCAGTTGGTTTTGCACTAGTTCAGAATTCGAAATAAAACCACGAAGCTCAAATCCTGCTTTGAAATGTGTATTTTTTACAGCTTGACCGATGTCGAGTGCCTCGTTTTCATTAGTGGCTGTTCACAATTGCGTCTATGACTTTTGGCTGGTCAGCTGCATTTACAAACGCGTTTTTATTTTTGACATATTGTGCACAGCACGGTGAGCAAGTAGCACCAAAGATCATGGCTGCCATAGCATAAATGTCTATTGGTTTTTCGGGATCGTTGTCCCTCCAAAGAAAACGTTGTGAGTTTTGATCAGTCTCTGTAATTCGAACTTGAAGCAACATCTCCTTTATATCGGCGCATAAGCCAATGCTTTTCTCACGAAATCTAAACAAAATCGTATTTAACGTTTGGTTTTCATCAGGCCCTTTCATCAGTTCTGAATTTAAAGCTATTCCTATCTACCGCGGCCGCTGCATCGAAAACTAACCTCAGCTTACCTGGTTTGTTTACATTGAACACGGCGAAGTGTGGCAAATACCATGTTCGGCTGGTTGTAACTGCTGCTTCAGTTGGCGTCAACTTCCTTGCAAACCCCTTTGATATATAGTTCATCATCGAATCTGTGTACGCTTCGGCAAATTCTGGATCGTTGGCCATCTTATTTTCAATGGAATATAAACGAAGTTTAGCCATTTCAAAACTGTCTGGTAAAATTATGTTGTCTCTTCTCCATAGAAGACCTGTCTCGTATCTTTGGCCGACTTTTTTAGTTGATTCACGCAGAATGTTTCGAGCTCGCATATTTTCCTTGGATTCCAATTGTTTTCTTGGCACAGAAACACAAAAATTTTCAGTTGTGAAATAATCTGCTATCAAATCCTCTAGTTCATCTTTTTTTATGGTTGCATGCATCACGACGGTCAGTTGATATAATAAAGATGAATCAATTTCAAATGGCTTTCCATATTGTAGTGTTTGATGTTTTTAATGTTGGACTTGTTTTTTATTTTTGTTTTTGTGCGCGAAAGTTTCTTTATCGCTTGTATAAAATAATAAGATTTTAAAACGCGGAGTTTGTATTGGTTTCTTATAAGGCCCTGCCACTGGCTCTATTTATTTATATTATTGGCCTGAGCAATTGAATGCTCAAAAGGCTTTGTATTAAAAGATAGCAGTTGAATGCTTGATACTTAATGTTTATTTTTGAGGATTGCACCTCCTTAAAAAGTAAACTAACAGTATTTTGATAATAGTCAAATTGAGTCAAAATGTTAAATATATAATAACTTAAAATAAATAAATAGAGCCTTAATTTTAACATAAATAAAAGTGTTATACTTTTTGAGTATAATCATAACATAGTGATGTGCTTAAAATTAGTGTGATAGTGCGGGCGGTTATAGAGTATTCTACACCCCCATCCTCAAGATAAAAATTATTTGATTTTATGAAAATAATTTTTTTTTCAAAATTTTTCTTATATTATACAATTCAAAAGATAAATGTGAGTTTAAAACTTACTTACAACTAGCTATACAATTCAATAATAGTATTATGTACTAAATATGTGATACTTTTACTTTGATTATTAAATTCATTAAATCCATTTTTTTAATAAATTATTATGATATTCTTTTATTTTTCCATTTATATCTATAATTGAATTTACTCCATTTTTATCAACTATTCTATATGGACCATGATAAGGTGGTTGATTTTTCTTTCTATTCATCTTTTTTATTATTACATTATCACCGATCTTTAAATTTAACGGGTTAAAATTTTCATTATTTCTTATTCGATTTTCTTTTGATATTTTTATTAATTCTTTAGTCTTTTTTAAAGAATATGCTAATCTTGCTTTTAGTTCTTGCGCATAGTTATCTGTATTGTAATATTTTGAATTTACTGAATTATCATTTGGAAGGTTCGCTAACCTGCCAAAAATGAGTTCAAATGGCGTGTAATTTGTATCAACATGAGGTGTAGTGTTGTAAGCAAATGTGAAGTATGGTATCCATTGATCCCATTCGTCACCTTTACAAAAATTTAATAAGTATTCATTTAATACTCTATGATTACGTTCTATCGAACCAAGTGTTTCATGATGGTATGGAGTACTGAAAATTTGTTTTATCTCTAATAAGTTGCATATCTCTGATAGTAATTCGTTGGTAAACTCTGTACCTCTATCTGACTTTAAAATTTTAAAATGACCATATATCAGAATTAAGTTTTCGAAAATAGTTTTTGCGACTGTTTTCGCGTCTTTTGTCTCCATTGGACAAGCAATTATATACTTTGTTAATTCACATTGCATTGTGAGTATGTATCTGTAATTATTTGTTAAACGTAAAGGGCCTACTGTATCTATCGATACGACTTCGAAACTAGTTCCTGGCGTGTTTGTTATTGTAAGTTTTTCTTTTGTATGTTTTGTTTGTTTATTTATTTTGCATTTTTCGCAATTATTTATGAACTTCTTTATCATTTTACACATATTTTTCCATATGTATCTTTGCTTTATTTTTAAAATTGTTTTTCTAATCCCCATATGACCTCCGTGGGTCGAATTATGATATTCCTCAATTATACTTTTCTGTTTTTCTATATCTATTACTTTTTCCGGTTCTCTATAAATCAATATCTTTAAATTTTCTTTATCTCTTTTCAAACTATTATAAATCTTTTTGAATTTTTCTTTCTCTACCGTTTTAAATATTATATCATTCGCATTTAATGCTAATTCTTCTATTCCTAAACTATGCATTTTTGACGACAGTTTCTCCAGAGTCAGCTGTGTGAACAAAGGATTATCGCTGCATCTTGCAATGACTTCATTATCTTCTATATATATTTGGGTTCCCTTAAAACCTTTTTCTGTTATAAATTTAAGCTTTCTTATTTTGTTTACATCCGATATTGATGTGCATTCCCAAGCAATTAGTTGATCAGACGTTTTGCTGGAAAGACATTTTTTGTTTTTAAAATCCGAGTTTTTTGTATGGTTATTTTTATCCATACTCCTTGTTATTGCTAGTATTTTCTTGTCTTCATGTTCCAATCCAGTTGGAATCATGGCTTTAAGTGAGTTGCTATTTAAAATTATGCGCGACAATGCGTCTGCGTTGGTATTCATTTTGCCTGTTTTATATATGATCTCAAAATCATAGTCGCATAGGTCTAACCTGATTCGTGTCAACTTCGACGACGGATTTTTATGCGAAAAAAGAGACACTAATGGTCTGTGGTCTGTTACGACTGAAAATCTGCGACCGTAAAGATATGGTCTAAAAAAATTAATTGCCCAATGTTCTTTTTCTATAATTGGTTTATTTAAATCATGTTTTCCCAGAGATTTGCTCGCATACGAAATTGGTAAATCTGATCCGATCTCACCTTGCGATAAAACTGCGCCAAGTGCAAAATTTGAGGCATCAGTTGTTAACACAAAAGGTTTATCGAAGTCAGGGTATTGAAGTACTGGTGGATTTAGTAGTTTAGTTTTTAATGTTTCAAATGCATTTTGGCATTTCTCAGTCCAGATAAATTTTTTCAATTTTCTTTAAAAGAGAATTAAGGTCTTTGGCTATATCAGCAAATTTTGGTATGAAGCGCCTATAATAGTTGCAGAAAGCAACAAATCTTCTAACGTCATCTGCGTTTGTTGGGGTTGGGTAGTTTTCTATTACCTTATTTTTTGCTGGGTCAGTTCTTATACCCGTAGTGGTAGCCTGTCCTTGTTGACTGATTTGTTTCCTTTATATTGGAAAACATTGTACTTTTTTAAAAGTTCAGTTTTTACATTTAAATTTTTCAGTATTAAATCTTCCCCTGTTGTATTCAATACTTTAACATGTGCCACGCCTTTCGCGGGTATTATGCTATTTCCTAAAAATACTCCTTTTGCTATTTCTTCATTCAAAACTATGCTATCATCCATAACTTTAATGTTTATGGGTACTATTGACTCAGACCGAGCTGGTATTAAAATATTTGTATTATATTTATCTTTTAAATTTATTGGTATGATTAATTCTTTTCCATTTATATTAAAACTAACCGTATATGTTTCAAAATCTATTTTTGACATATATTTTTCTAAAATATCTCGCCCTATGATTCCATCTGTTGCGATTGGAAAATCATCTTCAACTATATAAACATTGTGCACAATGATTTCTGATTCTACCATTAATTTCAGATTAGTTGTGCCAATACATTCAATTTCTTCTCTTGTTATTCCTGTAAGTGTTAAAATATTTCTTATATTAACTTCATCTTACTTACTTACTTAGATGGCGCTTACAACCGTTGGTCGGTTTTGGCCTGGTCTAAGAATTTTCGCCAGCCTCTTTTGTCGTGCGCTTGCTGGCGCCAGTTGGAAACTCCAAGCGTTGTCAGGTTATCCAATGCCTGGTCTTTCCAACGGAGATGCGGTCTTCCTCGTCTGCGTTGGCCACCGCTGGGTACCGAATCCAATATCTTTTTCGCTGGAGCTTCGTCGTTCATTCTCTCGACATGACCTAGCCAGCGAAGCCGCTCAATTTTAATACGCTTGACTATATCGATGTCGGCATATAGCTCATACAGCTCATGGTTCCATCGTATTCGGTACTCGCCATTGACGCAGATTGGACCATAGATCTTGCGAAGGATTTTTCTCTCGAACGCTCCCAAAGTCCTTTCATCAGAGCTGCTCAACGTCCAGGTTTGTGATGCGTATAGTAGGACGGGCATGATTATTGACTTATAGAGCGTCAGTTTTGTTCGTCGAGAGAGAGCTCTGCTTCTCAATTGCCTACTGAGCCCAAAGTAACACCTGTTGGCAAGAGTTATCCTTCGTTTAATCTCAATACTGATATCGTTGGAGGAGTTTATATTGGATCCCAGGTAAACAAAGTCCTTTACTACCTCAAAGGAGGTGTTGTCAACAGTGACGTGGTTTCCAAGACGCTGGGACTGTTTGTTTGTTGACACAAGATACTTCGTTTTATCTGCGTTCACTGCAAGACCCATTCGACTCGACTCTTTTTCTGGCCTGGAGAATGCTGCACTGACTTCGCGCGTAATTTGACCAATGATGTCAATATCATCAGCATACGCCAGCAGCATAACACTCTTATAGAAAATTGTGCCGCTGCGTCTCAGGTCAGCAGCTCGGATGATCTTCTCCATGACTATATTAAAAAAGTCGCACGATAAGGAATCACCTTGTCTGAAACCTCGCTTGGTTTCGAAAGGAAGGGAGAGGTCCTGCCCGATTTTCACTGCACTGCTGGTATTGTTCAGTGTCATCCTGCAAAGACGTATTAGCTTCGCAGGAATACCAAATTCAGACATGATGGCATATAGGTGACTTCTTATTGGACTGTCGAAGGCGGCTTTGAAATCGACAAAAAGATGGTGTGTATCGATTTGTTTTTCGAGGGTCTTTTCCAAGATTTGTCGGAGCGTGAAGATCTGGTCGATGGTGGACTTTCCAGGTCTGAAGCCACACTGATAAGGTCCAATCAGTTGGTTAACGATGGGCTTCAGTCTTTCACACAATACGCTCGACAGGACCTTATATGCGATATTAAGAAGGCTAATCCCACGGTAGTTGGCGCAAATGGTGGGATCGCACAAAAAAGGCGCCTTTTTCCCACCACAAAACTTCAAACCACCATTAACTTCATCTATATTATTTAATTTACAAATGGAGATATCAGCTCCAGTATCTATCAAGAATTTTAAATCTTTATTAGTATTTTTACATTTTAAAATTATGTAATTTGATAAATTTTTCGATATTTTGTACATTAGTTTTGGCCTCTGCGGGTACCATTCTCTGTTACCCGGCCATAACCGTTTCCCTGTGTTCTGAAATTTTGGTTTGAATTTCTATTTGTGTTATTATTGTTTCTGTAATAATTTCTTTGATTATTATTTTCATAATTATCGTTTTTAAAATTGTTGTTGTAATGGTTATTGTAACCATTATTTCCAAAATTTTGGCTGTAATTGCCATTATTAGTATTTCTATTTGAAAAATTATGGCTTTGATGGCCATAAGAGTTGCCCCTGTAATTGTTGTTTTTATTATTATGATTGTTGTTATTATTATTATTAAATTGTTTTCTGTTTTGGTACCTTCTATTCCCGATACCAAAATTATTTCCATTCCGTATGTGAAATATTGTGTTACTGTCTGTTTCTAAACTTCTTTCTACAGTCATACACCTTTCTACGGCCTCATTAAATGTTTTTGGTGGGTTTGACAACAAAATATTTGTATATTCCCTATTTACGCCTTTCAAGAAAATATTCAGAGACATACTCTCATTTACTTTATAAATTGCATTTTATTCCAATTCATTTGGATTATTCAAAGTTTTTATCTCAAAATTACTCAATTGTTCGGAAAGTTTCACTATTTTTTCTCGAAATTCTGATATATTCAGTCTATTTTGTTTAAGTGCACTGAATTTACTTAAAACTTTCAAAATTCTTTGGATTAGGGTAAGCTTTTTCCAACGAATTCTTCAGCTCTAAAAACGTTGCAGGCTTATTTGAGCGTCCAAGTATACCGCGAACTTGGGCTGATAATTTAAAATTATAGACATATTTGACAAAAATAGGTCTATCTTCATCTTTTACAAGATCATGCAATAACTCTGATTGCGTAATAAAATCCTCTAGTTGATTAAAATTACCCTTGAAAATTTGTAGGTTTTTACCTACCATATTAATGTATTTTCAATATTTTTTTTCCGACAAATTTTCTTTTTTTCTTTAATAGTTAAACTTTTTATTATTAAAATTATTTCTTTATAACAATTGTGGAATTTTTCTTTTAAAATTCGACAATTTTCTTAATTTTCAATTTTTTCTACTTCAAGTTTTAGTTTTTCAAAATTTTTTAATTTGTTACTTATGTACTCACTATGTATATTCTGTTTTTACTTTTTCTTATATTTAATTTAAATTTTTCCAACACTTGAATATTTCTTTTTATTTCTTCCATGTAAATACATTCTATTAGAGTGACATACACATTTTAGTATGTATGAAACACCCTCTGATGGTAGCACTCTACTACCATACCTGCGAAAGAAGCATAAAGCAAATGCAATTGACTGACGTTTTCAGTCAATGAATGAAAATAAAAAAAATCAAAATGTCGGTCGCGTGAGTAAAAACGAACGAAAGTTTTCGCGAGTTTTATAATCGTGTGAAAATTTTATATAAAAATATAATAATAATCGTGTGAAAATTTTATATAAAAATATAATAATTAAAAAAATGGACCTAATAGTTTTAATAAAAATAGTGTAGTTTTTGCCATGTAGTGTCATTTTATTTGTTTATATATATTTATAATAATAAAATAAACGCACAATAGCGTATAAAAAAAAAAGATTTTTTTTCTGTTTTTATTTTGTGTTTGTGTGTGGCGGATTTTTTTTTGTAGCTCACGCTCGAGCTCATCAAAAAAAGCGTATAAAAAAAAAAGATTTTTTTTTTCTGTTTTTATTTTGTGTTTGTGTGTGCCGGATTTTTTTTTTGTAGCTCACGCTCGAGCTCATCAATCTGAAGCCAAATAACGTTGGCAATGCGGTAGGGCGGTGGATTTTCGCAATTCACAACTGCTTTCAAAGCAGCAATTTTCTTGCGCAGCTTTACTCGTCTGCCTCCGCGCCGGTGTTTCGGTTTTTCCGTCGGTTGTATGGTTGTGCGCTTGTCCGCTTCAGCTTTTTTTTGTCGCTGCCGGTATTCCTCCAAAGTTAAAGCTTTTGGGCCTTCTGCTGGTACTGTTGCTGGCGAGTGAGTTGGAGCGTTTGTGTTTCCTCCTGGGGGCACGTACTCTTCAACGTACTTCTGGACCAGATCTTTGTTTGGCAGGATCGCCATGTAGTGTTTGATGTTTTTAATGTTGGACTTGTTTTTTATTTTTGTTTTTGTGCGCGAAAGTTTCTTTATCGCTTGTATAAAATAATACGATTTTAAAACGCGGAGTTTGTATTGGTTTGTTATAAGGCCCTGCTTAATAATTTGCCGGCGCTTAAAAACGCCACTGGCTCTATTTATTTATATTATTGGCCTGAGCAATTGAATGCTCAAAAGGCTTTGTATTAAAAGATAGCAGTTGAATGCTTGATACTTAATGTTTATTTTTGAGGATTGCACCTCCTTAAAAAGTAAACTAACAGTATTTTGATAATAGTCAAATTGAGTCAAAATGTTAAATATATAATAACTTAAAATAAATAAATAGAGCCTTAATTTTTACATAAATAAAAGTGTTATACTTTTTGAGTATAATCATATAATCATGTGCTTAAAATTAGTGTGATAGTGCAGGCGGTTATAGGGTATTCTACAATATATTAACCAACCAAGTGGCGTTTCAGTAGCTATCACATTTGGTTGAAATTTTAATGTTTCCAAGCTGGCAGTTAAATGACAATTGTCTAAGCCTATCAACAACATTGGTTCTGCGTCGGTGTAGTCAGCAATCGAAATATTTTTAAATTCCTGATTTTCGCCATATAAATTCGATATATTTACAGTCTGCTTTGGGAGTTCCAAATAAGGTACAGTGTGAGCATTCATATTATACCATTTATAATTTGTTCCTTGTCCTCTTATGTTTATGTTTACTACCATTGATGACACGTTGGTTGACTTTCCGCCGAACCATTGTAGGGTGAGCGGGCGCTTTTTTTCTTTTAAGCCTAACTTAATGGCCACTGACTCGTTCAATAATGTTGCGCTTAGAGCCCTCATCTAAAACTGCGAAAGTTCTTACGACCCGGTTGTTTGGTCCTCGAAGTTCAACTGGCAGCACCTTACACAGCAACCTGGCTGGCCTATGATTTGATGACATTTCTTGCACCGTGTTAATCTGATGTTGTTTAATTTTTGTACCGTCGTCGGTTTTCGTATGAAGCTCTGAGTGGTGAACCTTTTTGCATCCATTTATTTTGCAAACCTTTTTACGCTTACACAAATATAAATTGTGCCCTTTCGATAAACAGCTAAAACAAAGTTTATTCTTTTTAACAGCATTTAAACAAAGTTTATTCTGACATTCATAGCATACAAATGTTTTTTGTTTGTCTTTTGGGACTTCTTCTTTGACGGTAAGAATAGGTTTTGTACTCATACGTTGAGAGAATGTTTGTGTTTTTGCTGCTGAAAGTGTTGTGAGCTGTTTGGCGATGGTTGCTTTAGAAATCACTTTAGCCACCTGATTTAACCAATTGCAAAAATGTTCAAGAGTAGGGTATGGTTTTATTTGCGTCGAATATGATGTCCACTCAATCTTTTTCGTCATAGGCATTTCCGATGTTTGCTCCGATGTTAGCAGTGTTGGATTTCCCAAATGTTGAACTGCATTTGCATTTTTCAAGTATGCAGTCAAATTCTGAACTTTCGTGGCAAACGGTACCAAACGCTCTAAATGACTTTCAGGTATACAAGGACATTCTTTAGCTTTCATTAATTGGCTTTTAATCAAAATTTCAGGCTGACCATATTTGAACTCAAGTAGCTCTATTATGTTTAAAACATTCTGCGGATTAATGAGTAAGCTTTCGACATCTTCACGAGCAGCTCCTCTTAGACACTTTTGTAATCTAAAAGTGTTTTCTAAATTCGTGTACCCATATGCCAATGAAGATTCACGAAAAGTGGCAATAAAGACAGGCCAATCTTGTGGTCGTCCACCAAAATCGGGTAAATCATATAATTTTCGTGTAGCTCCATGGCTTGAAATTGTCGGCGTGTATGACCCAATATTATTTACTTTATAAATTGAGTTCACTGGAAATGTAGCTTCATAGGATGCACTCGATCCCACTGAACCTACAGGATTCGCGGCTGTAACGATGGCATGATTCTGATAAACAGCATATATGTACGACGACCCTTTAGGCTGGCTTTGCGATATTGACTGTAAATATACGAATATTCGACAGTCAAACCGTTCGGACGTGTTTTTAATAAGCTCCGCCAAATTAAAATTTTTCCCTGACCTTCCTCAACAACCTAAATTAACAAGCAAAAATATAAGCGTGCGTTAAGAAAAAATAAAAAGAAATATAATTTGCTTACACTGCTCATTACCCACGGAAGCAAGCACAGTGAACTCCAAAGACTGCAAAAACAATAAAAACAATAAAATAGTGCAACTGAATAAAATAAAATAAAAAAAAAAATAATAAATAAACTTAATAAAGTGCTTACGCTGCGGATTTCCTGACCCACTGAAGCAAGTGCAGTGAACTATAAAAACTGATTAAATAATAAAATTTAAAAGTGCTACCAAATCAAATAACATTTAAATAAAAATTGCGTTTTTTCTGCGTCACAGTGCAAAAAAAAAAATTTTTAACAATGGAATCATCCTGTGATAAGCAAACCTACGTCATTGAAGACAAAACAATTCCTATTCTCACCTGCAAGGGTATTTGTGGGAAAGCATTTCATGACTGCTGTGTTGGGCTATCGAGGAGATACCTCACGTATACACGTGAAATGAGTAAGAATTTTGTATTCTACTGTGACGAGTGCCAGAGATATCTCTTTCTGATGTGATGCTTGCCATTAAATGCATTAGTGACTCTTTGAATGCGGCATCATTAGAAAATAAATCTTTTTTCAAGAAAACCACAAAGCAGCTCACACGACCCGATGGCGGGATCCAGATAGGCGATGACATCATCGAGGCCATAGATTCATCCAAAAAATCCATTGAATTGAAACTTAAATCGATGTCAGAAAGCATCAAGTCAATAAGAGATACGGTGAACAAAGATTGCAAATGTTCCGGAATCGAATCAGACACTAAAAAAATGTAGAAAATGTCAAAAAAATAAAAACCTATGAACCGGATCGTCAACTCCATGACAATATGATCGCAATCCGGAGTGACCTTGACTCCATGTTGCAAACCACGTCAAACAAAGCAGATCATCCTCACAACGACTTACCTGACTCCCCTCTAGTAGATATGTCATTCGCAAGATTCGACGAACTCAGTGTTTTCCGCTCGACACTAGAGGAGATAGTAAATGTCGTGATGCAACAACCACTCAGAGTCAACGAAAACATAGATTTACAGCGATCCCATCTCGATACCTCTTCTATCTTTGAAGAATTGTTGGTAGCTTCGAAAATTTCAAAGGAAGTTCCCGTCACATCACTTCCCATAATACCTACGTCTACCTCACCTATCGCAGCCTCTCCACCAGCAATCGACCGTTTTGGAACATTATGGACCAATGCGGAGTGGGAAAAAAGGATGCAACGTATAAAAGAGTACAATGATGAAAGCAGCACTGTACTTTTCATCAAAGGATTTCCACTCATGGCGAACGAAATTTGGGTATATAATTACTGTAAAAAGCACCACATAAACATTCTTGACTGCCAGAGGACCTCTTCTGTAAAAGCAAAAAAAGTTAGCAGCTTTAAAGTGAGTATACCCACAAAATACAGTTGGATGTTCCTGTCCCGAGCACATAGAGTTTATACAGATGGAAACATACGAATATCCGAGTGGACGAATAGGAAATCTCAAACCAGTCATCCCAAGCCTAGCAGTAATAGATTTAAGACCGCTAGAAATAAGCAGGGTAAAAGTAAGACAAAATCCCACGGTCCTAATTGGTCCCTTAAAACAAATATATTTCCCCCATTTTCCCTCTCAAAATATAATCCCTCACATCCATCAAAGATTTATAAACCATCAGAGCCATTCTCACAAAATGAGCCCAAGGAAGCATTTAATCTTTATATTAATCTCATTGGAGAAAGAATTGCTGTAGAGCCAAAGAAATTCTTTAAGTATGTGAATGTCAAACGCAAATCAAACGGATACCCTTCCTCCATGTTCAAAGGCAATGTTACCTCTTCTAACACTCAAGAGATTTGCAATCTTTACGCAGATCATTTCAAGGAAGTTTTCTGTGTTTCTACAAACACATCTTACAATCCCCCTCCTTTCACAAATTTATCACCTCAAATCAATCACATAGAATTAACACGTGATGAAATATATGCAGCTATAATTGAGCTAGATCCAAACAAAGGACCAGGCCCTGACCTAATTCCACCCAATTTTCTTATTCAGTGCGTAGATTCGCTGCTCTTGCCCTTACAAATAATCTTCAATAAATCACTTATTGGAAAACATCTCATCTCACACCAATATTTAAAAATGGTGATAAAAGGTCGGTCGAGAACTATAGGGGTATTGCCATTTTATCTTCTATCCCAAAACTATTCGAAAAAATAATATGCGAAACACTGACAGATTTCATAAATACATTACCCAATGAACAGCAACATGGTTTCCGTAAAGGTAGATCAACTACCACTAATCTTATGACTATGGTTTCTGATGTATTAGGCAAAATGGAAAAAGGACATCGAGTTGACGCAATCTACACTGACTTTAGCAAGGCCTTCGATCGCGTTGATCATCATATCCTAGCTAACAAACTGGAAAAGTGTGGTATCTCAGGGTCCCTTCTCAAATAGCTTAAGTCTTATCTTCACGGTAGATCCCAATTTGTCAAATTTCAAGGTATCCTATCCAAGGAGATTTCTGTCACATCCGGTGTGCCACAAGGAAGTCATGTTGGCCCACTTCTATTCAATATTTTTATATCAGACATATCCGACTTTTTGTATAATATCCCACATCTATTATACGCAGATGACTTAAAAATGTACCATGTAATCAATTCTGAACTTGATGTTACATTTTTAAAATCCAAACTACTTGATTTAGAGCAGTGGTGCAGTCAGAATAAGCTATTTCTAAACGTCAACAAATGCTATAGAATAACTTTCTCCCGAAAAAATCTTATCACTAATTGCAATTACTCACTTAATGATAAAGAACTTAAAAATGTCAATCATATTGTTGATCTTGCAGTCGTTTTAGATAATAAAATTAAAGAGCCAGCAAACAACTCGGTTTCATAAAAAGACGCGCAAACGAGTTTAAAAATGTATGGGTTACCAAAACGCTATATTGTTCTTTAGTACGCCCACTTCTAGAATTTGGATGCATTATTTGGAATCCTGCGTTAGATTCACATAGCGAGAGACTGGAATCTATTCAAAAGCAATTCGTGCTTTTTGCTCTAAGAAACACCTACAACCCCCGTGAATACCATACCCTGCCATCCTTTGTGCATAGGCTTAGCTTGCTTAACTTAATGCCCCTATCAACCAGAAGAATACTACTTACCTCATGTTTCACATTTGATGTTCTCAACGGAGCTGTAGACAGTGAATATACAGTTAATCACAAAACTGATCGGACAACACATTTTGATTGAAACAATTTAAAAAATCATCTAACAAATTGCTTCTGATATTAAAAACTTTTATAGATAAGTAATAAGTCATTTGTAAGTAATAAAAAAACTTAATATATTTCTTTATAAAAATATGTTATGTTAAAAAACTTAAAAAAGTACAAAATAACTAAAAATAAAAGTCACAAAAGTCATCGGACAAAAGTTCAAAATAACAAAATAAAAGATTCGATTTTAAAATTTAATATCTTGTAGGGTTTCCTTTGGCCTTGATGACTTCTTTTATTCGGTTCCGCATATATTTCACTAGTCTTTTTGTTGAATTTGGCTCAATTTGGTCCCATTCTTCCTGAAGCCTCGTTTTAACTCAGATTTCGAGGTTATTGTGTATTTGCGAATACGCCGCTCCAATTCATCCCACATATGCTCTATGGGATTGAGGTCTGGTGATTGTGGGGGGGTGGAAATGACCTTAGGGCAATTATAGAGTAGGCACAATTTGACAATCTCAGCTTTATGCTTAGGGTCGTTATCTTTTTCATTTTTTTCATTTTTCATTTATTAAACATATCGTTTCTAATACAAAAAGATAAATATCTTATTATAGCATTAGACATAATTTTGCTTGACTTTAAGACATGAAGTGTTTATATATATTTAAATCAAATTAAACATTAAGAATACATAAAACAAGAAAATAAATAATACAAATTAAAATAATGTTAATTACCATTATAAGATAAACAAGTTATGAGAAATTCCTTTGGATAAAAACTAGTAAAAATAAAGACTTAACAATAGCATAATTGGAGAAAAAAGGCAATAATTATAATATGGAAAAATAAGTATAGAGTTTTTCTTTAATTTGCACAGGATTGGCTATAGATCTAATAAAATTAGGTAGAGAGTTCCACAGACGGATTGAACATATATAGAATTGTCGTTCTGAACATAATTGAGAATGCTTAAACTGCATTAACTGATTTGATATATTTGATCTAAGGAAGCGTAATCGTTCATATAAATACGTGGGTTCTTTGTTAGCAATAATTTTATGTAACAACACAAGTGTTCTTAGTTTTAATAGTTTGTCGAATGTCAAATTAAAGATTTGCCCAGAAAACATGGAAATGTGATCAGAACGCCTGAGTCCAAAGATATAGCGTGCTATATCATTATAAGCGACATTAAGTTTTCGTCTACACAATGTATCACAGTTAGCAAATAATTCTCAACCATAAAGAAGGGTAGGAATTAGATAAGTTTTTGCTAAAAGAGCCCTTATTCTTTGTGGAGTGAAGTACTGAGTAGCCCAAAGAGAACGAAGCATATCGTAGATTTTACCGATTGTGCGGTTTATGTGATCATTCCAAGACAAGTGCTTGTTAAATATTATGCCAAGGTTTTTGACCGTATCACAAAAATCTATTCCTGATCCATTTAGAGTTATCGCAGGAACAAGAGACAGGTCAATTTTCTTTTTGTATATGACAATACATTTAGATTTCCTTGGATTTAAACAGAGTCCATTTTTATTAGCCCAGTCATTAATGCTACCTAGATCATCATTAATATTATTAATACAACTATCAATGAAATTCAAGCTGCAACCTGCATACAGTTGAACATTATCAGCGTAAATATGTATCTTACAAAACTTTAAAACACTAGGCAAGTCATTAATATAAATAGAAAAAAGTAAGGGCCCTAACAGAGAACCTTGGGGTACCCCTCTTTTTACTGCGATGAATTGAGACGTTACATTGTTTACAGACACAGCTTGAGAGCGGCCGGTTAGATAGGACGAAACTAAACGAGACGCAGACAACGAACAATTATACATTTTCACTAGCTTAGAACACAATATATTGTGGTCAACTGTGTCAAACGCTTTTGAATGGTCGAGAAGTGTTAGTAAAGTGACTTTGCTGTCATCGAAATTAACTCTAATATCTTCTGTTACATCTATTAATGCTGTTACGCAACTTCTTTTTGGTCTGTAGCCAGATTGACGATCGGTAAAGAGACTTTTATCATTGAAGTACTTGTTTAATTGCTTGTACATCAGCCGTTCGAAAACTTTAGAAATAAACGGTAGGATAGCAATAGGCCTATATTCGTTGGTTGTTTTTGGGACAGGAATAATTTTTGCTTTCTTCCAACAAGATGGATAAATTGACTTAGTTAAGATCGAATTAAAAAAAAAAGTAATAATTGGCAAGAGTCTAGGAAGCAACGCTTTTAAAAACATTGGATGAATTTCATCAAAACCAACAGAATTCGATTTAATGGACAAAAAACTACTTAAAACATCAACTTCATCAACACAACTAAAACTAAAACTAATATCACAGTTATTATCACGGGTTGAATTTTCATAGATATTGCTTTGTATCACAGGCATGGGAATATTAACGAAATTTTTGTTGAGGTCTTCAACATTTATTTCTTGCGATAAGTTGGTTTTTTTACTAATACCGATGTCGCGAATTAAGCTCCAGGTCTGCTGACTGTTAACTGCATTACTGAATTTGTTTTCGAAAAAATTTATTTTTGCTGCTCTAATGGCGCTAGCAACTTTGTTTCTTAATTGCTTAAAGCAGTTGTGTAGTTCAGGAGTTTTGAAGCGTTTCCAGCGATTATAAGCAAAGTTTCGTTGTTCGATAAGTGATTTGATATTAGAGTTAAACCAAGGACGTTCACTTGGCTTAGCTTTTCTTGTTTTAATTGGGACGAATTTATTGTATAAATAACTTAAACCGCTATTTAATATAGCTCCCTGTTCGTCGATTGAATCAGTATGATATACTGAATTCCAGCTAATTAAATCAAGTTCAGATGCAAGTTGAATATAATCAATATTTTTAAAGTCTCTGAAACTAAAATTAATGGGTTTATTGCACATATGAGAGTCGTATGTTAAAAAAATTAAGTCATGTTTTGAAAAAATTGGGCAAGAAAGTTGATCATACAGTAAAAGTTTTGATAGGTCATTTAAAAGCAAATGGTCAAGAAGAGTATTCGAATTTTGTGAAAAATGTGTAGGTTGGGTAGTATTAGCAGAATATAAGCCTATAGAAATCATTTCGCTTATCAAACTGTCATCAGAAAAAAGATTGCTATTGAAGTCACCAGCAATTAAAATATTGGTATAGGACAAAAACAAACATTGAACAGATTCCAAAAATGAAGATATATTTACATGACGATTTGGTATATAGACGGTGCCAATAAGCAATTTTTAAGTTCCACAAAAAACATCAACAAACAAATATTCAATAGAATCACCAATTTGAGACTTACAATTCAACTTGCACGAAATTTCGTTTCTAACATACATAGCAACGCCTCCAGCATGACTGAAACGATCAGCCCTGAATATTCTATAGCCCTTAACAATAAATAAAGCGTCAAGCATTTCTGGATTGAACCATGTTTCCGACACACATATCACATGTACATTTGAATTTTCAAAAATGAATCTAAACTCATCAATTTTTCTTAAGAGACTTTGTGCATTAATGTGACAGACATTTAAACCATTTCTTTGTTGGCATAAAACACGAATTAAAGCATATGTATTGTCAGTGGAACCCCCATTAAAGTTACTTGAAGAATTCATATTTTATATAAAATTTACCAACCTGTGCAATTATAAAATAGTTTTTTGTTTTAGAAAAGATTAAAAAAATTAGGCAAGAATTTATAACCGTAAATATCAAAACATAATAAAATTTAAACCTTAAAGTTCGAAATAGTAAATAATAGAAAAATAAATAAATAAATAAATAAATAATAGAAACGCATGGTCAGTCTATATTGTTTATAAAACATGGCCAGTTTATTTTGCAACGAGAGCCCACTGGAGTTATTGCGGTTCCATATGAGCACGAAATAAACAACCATCATCAGCGTGAATGTTGTTGTTGTTGCTACTAAAGTTGTTGTTGTTATTGATGTTGTTGTCTATGCTGTTGATGTTTAAGCTCTTATTTGAGAGTGACCCAGCAGCGTCATTCAATTTGTTGATGGTGTCGATGGGAATGGCATTGTCTGTTGGTTTGAACTTAATATGAACTAAGCCACGACGGGTGAAAACAGCAGAAAATTTTTGCTGCTTTTTTAAACGCAGAGCAGCTTGAAGAATGTGCGAGTTTGCCTTCGTTAAGACTTCATTTACGTAAATGGCTTTATTGGACTGAAAGCCAGCGTGGTGCAAATGTAGTAAATCCTTCCTATCACGCCTGAATTTTGAAATGGAATTTAAAACGGAGTTCCTGCCATGAGCTGTCTCAAATTTGACAATGATTGTAGTGTCGTTTGAGGTGTTCTGAGGGTTCGACGGTCTAGCTCGGAATATCCTTTTGACGTTTGGTAACTCCATTTGTACCGAACTGCTTATGTTGTTTAAAACGCTGTAGAGATCCTCGCCATTTACGTATGGTACCCCGTTTATTTTTAGGTCACAGGCGACATTAGCGTTATCATGTCTAGCTAATTGTAGTTTTAAGTTTTCCATATCCGCTTTGAGTGCGCTTAAGTCTTCCTTAAGCAGGCCTACCCTTTCAGCTTCAATTTCCAACTGGGTAACTCTGTCAGTCACAGCAAGCAGTCCGCTCTTTAGTTCACTGACATTTTTCCGCAACTCTGTGAGAATTCTATCCTCGCTCTCTTTAAGAATCGAAATTAGCTTCTCTTTAATTTGAGTAGTAATTAACTCACTTTGCTGAGAAAGACGCAATTCCATCAGTGTGTTTTGCTTGTCCAGCTTTTTGTCGATGAAATTGATAAGAGACGCTGAAGAGAGCGGCGTAGCGCAAGGTGTCGGAGTATTGGTAAGACAGGTGTTGTCTACTTTGCTCTCGCTCATATTTGCTAATGTGGGTGTAGAATTTTTGCCGCCCAAATCTGAGGTTATTATTGACGGTTGATGGAGTTGTGGGGTAATTGGTGGAGAACAGATTGAAGAGCGTCGGGAACAACTTTGGCACTTATATTGTTTTTTTAATTTTTGCATATACGCCAAATCAGATTTTTTTATATTCACGCAATGACAATGAAAGTACTCATTGCATACACCACAATTCACTTTTTTGTCATCATCAAGATGACGCTCAACCTTGGAGCCACAGATGCAAGGCATATTTGAACTTAAAGAGACACTTATTTACAGATATAGTTCTCTTGTTTCTCTGAAACTGATGTTAGAACAGTGGAGCTTCAGTTATAATAATATGAGTCACCAGTTTTTTAGTTATGTCTCAGTTAATATTAGAAAAAATTGTTATTTTTAGAAATCAATTTTGCACTATAAAACAATGTTATTGACCAAAAAAAAAAGGTCGCAGATTGATTCACTGTGGCTTTATATATCCAACAATGTCCAACAAGAAAGTTGACAAAAACTTATTTAGTGACAATTTTGATTTAACCAAGACCGAATATAAAACGCGTCAGTTCACTCCGCGAATTATTCTTCTCGAATTTTATATTATCTTGATAAAATTTAAAACTATTTTCTATCCCGAATTGTTCAGCACTTTGCTTAAGATTAGTTTTTAATATGTTCAAAAAAATAAATTTGTTCATGATTTCATCTATAAAAACCAATTTACCGACTCCTGCGCTCGCCATACACCCCCACACCATCACCGAACCTCCTCCATGCTTTACAGTGGGACAAAGATTTTCTTTTCTCATTTCTTCGTTGGGCTTTCGCCACACCATGACCCGGCCATCCGATCCAAATATATTATATTTGCTTTCGTCAACAAATATAACGTCATCCCAGTAGCTTTCTTCGTGCTGGATCATTTCCTTGGCGTACTTAAGTCGTATTTTTCGATTTCGCTCATTTACAAAAAACTTTCGTCGGGCGACTCTTCCGTTGTATCCAGCTTCTCGAATAGCTCTACGGATTGTTTCTGGATGCACTGATATTGAGGTTTTTTCTTCGTGCTCTGCAGCCAATTTTGAGGCACTTTTTCTGGGGTTTCGTTGAATTTCTCTTACAATAGCCTGTTTGTTTCTTGAGGTCAGTAAGCGAGGACGCCCAGTTCTGCACTTATTTTCAATTCGGTGTTCCTCCTTGAACCTTTTAATAATATCATGCACTGTTGAGCGACTCTTCTGAACAATTTCACTCATTTGGCGGACTGTCAAGCCATCTTTAATATGTTTAGCTATTAATTCCCGAATTTCAATTGAAGATTCTTTACGTGATTTGCTCATTTTGAAAAGACGTGAAAAAAAGACTTTATGCAACGAAAAAAACAAATATTGCCACTTATTAAATTTGTGCGCACTTAAAAACAATTAACGCATGCCTTCCAGCAAGATCAAATGAAGACTAAAACAACATTCTGCACTTGCGCTCATTGTCCGATGACTTTTGTTGAATCATTTTCATGCATGTGCTTAATTGAGAGCTTATGATCCCGTAACAAGCATTTGGTTAGAAAAAAAAAATGGGTGTAATAAAGATAGCATGCTGCTACAATTATTGTTTACTATGTGTGTTTTTGCTTTAAGGTGGAATATTCAAAAAGTTGTAACTTTTTCCCTATTTTGCTTTTTGTCCGATCAGTTTTGTGAGTAACTGTATATCAAATAAGATAAAGTTCAACGAACCCTCAAGACGTACAAGACACACACGAATGTTATATGAATATCAGCACCATACAATATACGCCAATAATGAGCCAATTAATAGATGTTGTAAAGAATTCAATAATATCAGCGATAGCTATTCACCATCCATATCGAAATTCTCCTTTAAAACAAATCTTTACAAGTTCCTATTTCCGTCCTCTTAACCTTCTTTCCCCTTTATAATCATCTCATCTTTAATAATGTCCCTTCTTTTGTCATCTCCATCATCATCCTGAATACGCACGACCCATGCCTAATAACCCAAGTCCTTGTCTCCCCAATTCTAGCAGGAGTAGAACTAATTTATGACAAAGTTTTGTAAACAAAATGTCAATCCTGTGGGCGGATACGCCCAATTTGTAATTCAATCCATAATACAAAAACAAAAAAAACAAAAAAACTATCATAAGATAGATTAATTTAAGTTAGAATAAGTAATTGCCTTGCTTGGCCAAATAAATAAATAAATAAATAAAATTATGTGGAGCAAAATTAGATGCAGGCGATCTGCATGAGATCCACAAATTGTCAAATGTGGAGCATAATGTGTGGCTGTCGCTGACCTTGGCAGATCATAATGTATCGCAGTAGTTGCCACAGGCGAAGACAATGGTGTGGCACCCATTGTTATGGGCTGTAAAAAATATGATGCAGCGTTTGCCACAGGCGGTAAGCTATTAGTAGCGTTATATGCCCCAGGCGGTGGGTTCTGTGTGGGTGCAGTTGCCACAGGCGAAGATTTATGTGTGGTTGCAGTTGCCACAGGCACAGGTAAATGTGTGGCTATAGTTTCCACAGGCGGTATATTATGCGTGGTTGCAGTTACCACAGGCGAAGTATAATATGTGGTTGCAGTTGCCACGGGCGAAGATAAGTGTGTGGTTGCAGTTGCCACAGGCGGTATAAAATAAGTTGGAGGACTTACCAGTGGTTTTGATGGATTTTCAGAAGAGCTGGTGACGTGCGGGGACGGGTGGTGTAATGCTATTATTCTATTTTGTAGTTCCTCCTGAAGCTGGGCACGCTTAGCTTCACTCTCGACCAACTGTTGTGAAGTACGTAGCTGACTGTCTTCCAGTTTTGATAAACGCTCCATTAAAAGGCTGATTAAGGCGCTAGGCGAATCCTTCGAGTTTGACTCTATAAAAGTAGCGTCGAGGCTGGAATCATTAGAGTTGGTAGCTTCTTCACGATGGTGCTCTGGAGTTGATGTTCCGGACATGTTGAGTGAAAATTCGCTTAAATGCTTTGGAAGTTTCCATTTATTGATGCGCTCACTTTTGCGCATGGCCTTGAAAATTCGCAACCAAAAATTCTGCGATGGCGTACGTGCTTTCAAACACGCCAGCGACTTTCACTCACAATTGCATCAAAATTGAAATAAAATTGTCGGCGGCTGGTAACAAAGTTACCCCAAACAAAAGAAATAAACACGCACAGGTTCTTATTGTGTTTAAGTTATTATATGCGAGAGTTTATTTCACTGAAAACAATTCAAATTACTTATATTCAAAACTTACACTTTGTTCTGCGCTTGTTAAAATTAAAATGAAGAATAAGAATAAAGAAAATAAGATTACTTATAATAAGTTCAGCGTTGCCAAACGGCGTTGTACATTAATCCGATAATAGTCACTACGTATCGCAATCAGGGTTGCTGTGTCTGCGCAACACCGTTGTTTTATTTTACTATGATCTACTCTTTGGTTTTGAACATTCCAAGGGGTGCATTTAATTGTAGAATGGTATGAACTATTATAAAAAAATAATTGCGCTTAAAAATTGTAATTTTATTGGCTGTTTATCTTCTAAGTTTAGAGCTCTGATGTTTTCTGTTATTGTACTGTTAAGTCTTTCTACATCAGCATTACCAGTGTGACTATTAGGTTTAGTAATGTGGTATTGAACGTTCTCTTTTTACAAAATTCTTCAACATTTTTTGATTTGAATTCGTTGTCGAATATGAATTTTTTTATTTTTCTTCTAATACAAATTAACTGTTTTAATTTTTCTACTATTGTCAAACTGTTTCTATCTTCCAAATGGAAAATGGTAGCGAACTTTCAAAACTTATCTATAAAATTTATAAAAGAATGCTTGCTATTAACATAAACATCATTATGAACTCTTTCGTCAATCGTAAATGGGGTTTCAGTTAAGTGAAATTTATTTTTGATCGGATTCCTATCATACTTTGCTGAGGTGCAAATTTCACAATTATTTATTATTTATGTATCTCTGTTTTTACATCAGGGTGATATATTATTTTCTTCATTCCCTCATAAGTCGGTATAATCCCTGAATGACCTATTTCATTTTTATGATAAAGTGCAATTTGTTTTCTGAGCTGCTCCTCATCTTCCATATCTTTTGCGAAATAGCTACATTTTACGAATTTATAAGTCGTCCTGTGAGGAAATATTTCAATAAGCAGTTGCTCTAATTGGTTATATTCATTTTCGTAAAGATTAGAAAAAATTGCTATCTTACCAGCTTTTAAATGCCGTCTTACGATATCACTAACATTACCAACATTTAAGTCATTTTTATCTACATCGAAATCCACCTCCATCAAATTTTGACATGAGGTAAAATTATCGACATCTTCTGAACAATTATTATTAGATATATAATTTACTAAATTTATTTCACTACTTTCAACATTTATTCTACTAAAGAAATCTGCAATTTAATTATCTTTCCCCTTGATAAAGTCTATTTTTATGTTATATTCCCCTAACTGTACAATGCATCTTTGTAACCGTCTGTAATTTATTTGAATTTTCTGCTAAAATCAGGGTATCTAAGTATTGGATAATTTGTTATTAGTTCTTTCAATTTATCAAAAGCTGTAATGAAACTGGGATCGTTTGCATTTATTCGTTCATTTTTCTTTAAATATTTTATTAACGTATGTGCTATTTTAGCATAATCTTTAATAAATTTTCTATAAAAGCCGGTTATTCCCAAAAAAAATTTAATCAGTTTTTAGGTGGTTGGTAGTTTCAGATTTTGAATTACTTGTACCTTTGCTTGGTTCGGCTTAACACCTCCAGGCGTTAAAATATAACTAAGATATTCGGTTTCCTCAAGGAGGAAACTACATATATCAACCTGAATTTTAAGCTTTGCTTCTTTTAATCTGTTTAAAATTTTTCGAATGCTCAGTATGTGTTCCTCTAAAGACGTACTGAATATTAGAATATCATCAAGGTAGACAAAAAAAACACAAATTTTATTTATATAGACCCTGAGAATAGAGTTCATCAACCGTTGAAATGTTGATGGGGCGTTCTTAAGTTCGAAAGGCATTCTGACATATTCATAATGCCCAAACGGAGTTGAGAACTCAGTTTTTACTCGGTCTTCATTTTTTACTAGGATTTGGTGAAAACCTTTTGCTAAGTCTAGCGTCGTAAAATACTGTGCTTTTCCCAATTTGTCCACTATATTTTCTATATTAGGGATTGGGAATTTGTCACTAATAGTTACATCATTAAGCCTTCGGTAATCTATTACTATTCGCCATTGTTTTTGGCCAGATTTATCAGGCTTTTTTGGAACGATCCAAAGCGGCGAATTATATGGCGAGTTGCTTTCTTTAATAATTCTCTGTTTAAGCATTTCGTAAATTTGTTTTTCTGTCTCTTTTTTGTGTGTTTGGGGGTATCGGAAAATTTTTGAGCAAATAGCACTTTTACTGGTTGTTATTATTTCATACTGGATTTCATGAGTAAGACGTATAGCCCTATTATGGTTTACAATCAAACTGAGTTGAGTTGTCTACAACACAACTCAACTTGAACACCACTGGAATACTTTTTGGTATTATGGCTTACAACCATTTTAAGTTGAGTTGTATGGAATACTTTCCAAATTGTAATAGAATTTAATGGAAATTATGACAGATGAATGTAAATAAAAACAGCTGCTTTTTAATTTTCGCTGCTTTTATAAGTTGGTGAAATAAAAAGTTAAGCACACAGGAATTTTAAAATGGAATCTTCTTGGATTTATTTTTTAAAGATGAAGAAGACAATAGTTCAATGTGTCGTGCGTACGTTAACAAATCAGCGATAGTAAAAATCTTTTGCAGGTGCCGCACACCAAGTAATTTTTTTATTGATATTGATTCAAATTTATTTAAGCGAAATGCTTTTTTACAGATTCCTTAGCTTATATAGGCGAAGCAAAGAAGCATTTGCTGATGTTTTAGATGATACCCGAACATTACTTAAAATGGGTTATTTTTCATAAATTTAACCATCAGCGCGATCTAGTTTTTGTTTGTAATTTTTCTTAATATTGTTTCATATATTAATATAATATCCACGCTCCGTTTGGCTTTTTTCGCAGTTTTTTTCTACACAGTCTTCACAGTCACAAAAGTGGATTTTGTTTTCCATTTCCGATAATGCAAATAACTGGAAAACGTAATTGAACGTCAGTGCAGCAAAATTCGAAGACATAATTTTTAAAAATCATTTAAAAAAAATTGTGATGACATTGAGAGGTCACATTAGGTGCGTTGAACTCGCAAAAGGTTCTTCTTTGAGAATTTTTACAAATGGTTCTTGTAATAATGTAGCGGTCACACTGTGTTATTGTTAAAGTTGTTGTTATTTTGGTATCTTTTATTGTATGGGAATCTATTATTATTAAAAATTCTACTAGAATTCTGAATGCAAGCACTGCTTTGTTGTGCCAAATTATGAGTAATGCTTTTGTTACTAGAGCTACTATTTCTGTAAAGATTTGAATTTTGGCGAAAAGGGTTATTTGTCTTATGTCTTCCCTATAACTGTTTTTAAAAGAGTTCGTAACTTTGCGATGAGCGATATCGACTGCTCTTTCGTCATCAAGAAGTTTAAGATAAGCAAATCTTTTATACATTTCAAGTGAGGTGCAATTTTTTTGTACATTTCCGCGGACAATATTATCCATTTTTTCCATAACGATCCCTACAAGATACCTATCATAATTTTCAGGGGTATAATTAATTGGTTTTTCTTCATTACTTTCAAAATCATATAATTCATTTAGTCTATTTCTCTTGTAATATCAAATAGTTCTCTTAACTACCATACTACCATACTATTCGGCATTCATTTATTAATTCAGCATAATCCTTTTGGAGTCTGAAATGTAGCTTAAGCTCCGTCACAGCTGTTTCCCAATTCACGTTGTTTCCTAAACGTTGAATACATCTCTTTGCTGTTCCTTGAATTTTTTTCATTTAAAACGATCTGAATTGCATACCGCAATAATTTTTCATTCCTGCTTAATGCTACTGCATCTTCCACCGATCTGATAAACTCCATCAAAGTTAAGTCTTCCTCTCCGTTAACGAGTTTTAGGCGTCGGAAGTGATTAAGTATTTGTTCTGAATAAAGCTTGAACATATTTAGACTTGTTGATGGTTGCTAGCCGGTAACTTGCTGTTGTTGTTGGTTCATCTGTTCCAGCTGGGCTGCTTGTTGAGCCAATGTTTGTTGTTGCTGCTGATTTATCTTTCCAGCTGGGCTGTTTGATGAGCCAATGCTTGAGTTTGGCTTATCTGTTCCCTTAGTTGAGGTATTTCAGCTTGTTGTTGCTGGACTGATTTAAGCAAAATACTCATTTTTGCTTGAGATGCCATGTCGTCGTCACTGTCACTGATATCAGCTTTTTTAACTCGATATTTATTTTTCTCAAAACTCATTCAGATAATTGTTCTTTACTTCGATATTGCTTTTTATATTTTTTTTTTTGTCTATTATATTTTTTCAATTGTCTTTATCTTTTACAATGTACTTTTTTTTTGCTTTGTTTTTAATAATTTCACACTTCCAAAAAAAAATTTCTGTTTCACTGTGTTATTTACTGTTCTTCACTTGACACAAAAAATACTTAACTAAAATACTACTCTTTAGAGAGGAATCCTGACGACTGCGCCAGAAATGTGATCAACTTAAAAGTTAATCAACCGATTAAAATGAAACACCGTTTACTTTGAGTTAAACTTCAGAACTGAACTTTATTATTTTCAAATATTCTTACATTAAGTCAAAACAGAAGAAATAAAGAGAACAAAAAGAAATATAGATATAGTTGTACATATTTATTTGTTTACAATGTGTTAGTGCATTTTTATTTGTTTATTTAAATTTCAGTTTCTGCACTGGGTTTTGCTTTGTTAGCATTTTCCCACAGTTTGAGGAATGCAGGTCGTATTTCTACTTGCTGTTGTGGCTGGGACATGACTCGCGTGGTCTATCCGATGTCCATTTTAAGCTTCGAGCATCTACGAGATGAGTGCCTCGAATTGGAAAATAATTTCCCTCGTTGAGACATCCGAACACAACCACTTCAGCCACCACAACAGTCAAGATACCCTGTCAGGAATCCCCAGCTCAACGAGGTTATCTTTGATAATGATAATGACGTAGAAGGCTATAATAGTAGCATTGAAAATGTCGAGGCTATACAAGAAGAAAGACGTAGCCACATCGAGCCGCAAAAGAGAACGTTGGTGTGCTGCAACTGCAATGTGACAGGGCACACATACATGGAGTGCGAGTCACCTGTTAGAAAAATATTTTGTTATAAATGTGGTCTCGACGGATGTATCACACCAAAGTGGCAAAATTTAGCATGGGAAACGGTCGGAGGGGTACGACAAGAACGGGCGAGTCGCGTCCCCAACGGCACCCGGATCACCGAGAGCACAGCAGCAACAACAAATACATTAGAAAACCCTGCGACAAAGGAAAATAAATTTAAAATCGTCTTGAGTCAAAATCATAATAAAAAAAATCATTATAATAATATTAAATGAATGCCTTTAGAAGATAGATTAAGAAATTATTATCAAATAAGAAAGCGTTTCTTTGGCCATAAGCAAATCGATGGAATGCGACTTGTATCAAGAAGGGTTCAGAAGGCCCGGGAGTGATTTTTACACCGAAAAAATACAAGAAAACTAGTAGCAGAAGCGGTTAATCTAGCTAGCAAATCCGATCCAAGAGCATACGCTCAAATACAAATTTAAAAAAAAATCCCAAGGGTCTTTTAGACACCGGTGCATCGGTAAGCATAATCGGAAAAGGCTGTTGTGAGTTAATGTCAGAATTTGGTATAGAACCACAACGATTGATGTCCAGAGTGAGAACCGCTGATGGTAGAGCTCATGTCATCATCGGTAATATGACGCTTCCTGTAAAATATAAAAGCCAGCAAAAAGACATCATGTTCTATTTGTGCCCTTCTCTCGAACAAACCATGTACCTTGGAATCGATTTTTGGAAAAAATTCAAATTAGCGCCAAGAAAATCAATAATTTGGCAGCACAAGCAATTCGCTCAACGAAATGGCGAACGACAAGAAGAAAGACATGTCAAAAGACAAAAGCAACGAATGCTTTCATCTACTCTTTTTACTTGCTGTCGTTGGCCTGCACGCACGCAGTTTTATGCCCCTATCACCGTCCGCGAGTCGAATGTTGCAGTCGAATCGATTCAGCTGGCGAACTATTAATCTTGCGGTATCATCGTTTGCGAATACACTTATTTGCCGTAAATTCAGTGCTGCCAAAGTAAAAACTGTTAAAATATATAAACAAACGTCAAAAAAATGTTTATGATTCGCCAGCTGCTCACCAAGTATTTTATTCGTCTGTTTTTGACTTTTGATTCGAATCGAATTTTTGAAATTTGCGAACAATGATAACAACTTGGCGAATTTTATATGTTTTTTATTCGATTCGCGGACGGTGATAGGGGTATAATGTGCAAATATTTAACAATATGATTATATAAGTTCTTTTTGCATCATTAAATAAAGTAACGCCTTGGTGTTAATAAAGTTGACCGTGTTTCATTTATGAACCATTTAATACAACTGGCTCATTTGGTGACCCCGACAAAAAAACAGCCAACGACAGCGACAGACAAGCAGCGCCTGTAATAATGGCTACGGAAAGCAGAGTAAGCTTGGCAAATTAGCAGCGTTTAATTTTTGATCAGAAAAAATCCGAAACATCAACACACTAATATCGCCAATTTTGAGATTTTAACACCTGCCATCATATATAATTGCCATTGAAAAACATCAGCTGCGCACAGTACCAAATTGCGAACTACAGTCCACGTGATAGCAGTGATCACATCATCCAGCACCACGCAGCTAGCGTTACGTTGGGCACATAGTCAGAACTAGCGCACCATAAACAGCGTCAAAAGAGACAACAGCGCTTAAGAAACAGCAGCGTTTAAAAAAGAGTGCAGCCCTTCAGCATCAGCATAGTAAAATAAAAACGCAGTTTTTTAACAAGAGCAACTTTAGATATAGCTGCAGCGCAACAACAACAGTAGCGTTAAAATAAACGGCATAAAAAGAAACAGCAGCGCTAAGACAACAGTAGCGTTATAAATAGTAGCACTACAAATACAGCAGCGTTACAACAACAACAGCAGTTTTTATCAACTACAGCAGATTTTTTTTCAACAACAACAACATCGACAACAACAAAAACAGCTACGAACACCTCGTTGCAACAGCAACAATATCAGCATTGCAGTAGCAACAGTAGCATCGCTTACATCAAAAGCAGCAACGTGCAGCAACAACATCAGCATTACACCAGTTAAAAAACAGGTTTTAGTTATTAACTTAATAGCTATATGTACTACTATATAAATATATGAGTGCTACCATGTAATTTTCATAAATGTTTAAAAAATTCAATTCTTATTTTTCAAAAAAACAATTTTAAACAACCAGCTGTGTATATTCCAATACATTTAATGATGATTGAATATAAGATAACATAATATGTTGCTACGCAAACTTCTATACATTTATTTTAATCTTCTAACCTTTAAATTATTTGCTTTAATTTTACCAGTCTGAACTGCGATGAGCTGGACTCTGCAAAAATGTGAAACTTATTCTCTAGTTCATTTGCTTCAGTCTTTTTCCTGCACACAACATTTTCATAATATTACTTGCGTTCAAAAAATATAAAAAAAAATTTCATTTATAGTTTACAGTACATCGCATTTGAAATAAAGTCAAGTTGCTCTTCCTAAATAAAAAAATCAATTCTGTCTTAGTGCAATATGCAAAAAATAACATCGCTAAAATATTTTTAATTAGAGGCAATTTGAAAAATAGACGCAACTTAAACAACAGCTTAAATTAAGCAGATTTAAGTTCCATTTTGTTTTCTTCTTTTCTATAGAAAATTATATGAATTCTAATGTTTTCAAATTAAACTAAATGAATTGAAACTTATTCAATACTTCCGGTTAAATTAAACACTGTTTTTACGATTTTAAAATTTGTTTCACACTTTTTCAAATAAAACTCAGTCGTTTTTACGACTTCGACCTGCAGAGTTGGTAGTTTTTGTGCGGTTGTTGAAATCGAGTACAAAATGGTAGTAGGTAAATTTCGAATAGCATTCAATAAGTCAAATTTGAAATGATTTCTTGATCGTCAATTACTAATTTATTTCGCTCATTTAAGCTCAAAATCAATCGTTTTCACGTTTAATTTCCGTACTCAGTGTACAAAAAATTTTCTTTTTTTCTCAATCATACCAGACAATGAGGAAGCCTCCAACAGCAAAAGCTCGGGCATTTCCAGCAACTCAAGCGAATCTAATTCATTAGTTCAGCCGACAGTTTCGAACGTACTTGACCAAGCATCCTTAATCTCAATCAAAATTTCACCTTTCTGGACCAATAGACCAGACTTACGGTTCCTTCAAATTGAAACGCAGTTTAGACTCAAAAACGTTAAAATAACGTGAAAGTAAAACTTCAAGATAAATACGGGGATTTAAAGAAAGCCTTACTAGAGAGGAACATGGATAGTGAAGAACGGCGGTTAGACTCTTTATTTAATAAGATTGACTAAGGAGATCAAAAACCTTCAGAATTGTATAGAAATATGGAAAGCCTCGCTAGTGGTAACAATTTGGTAAATCCTTTACTCGTGATGAAATTGTGGCTAAATAGACTTCCTTCGACTATACGCGTTTGCCTCATGGCAGTTGAGAAATCGCAAAGAACTCATCGATTCATAGCAAGGTACAAATTTCCGAAATTCAAAATTCAAAACATTCTAATAAACTCGAAGCAAGTCCGATTGAGGAAATTTTCAATAAAATAATAAATAGAATAGAACGCCTTGAGGTACAAAGATCAAGAAGAGACAATTTTCAAAATAGTGCTCGTACTAATAGGTCGTACTATATAGGTCTAACTCCCGATCCCGTTCCGCTAACTGCTTAGAGACGCGACAATATTCACACGCCGCCTCTTTTTACAAGACAAAAAGTCAAAATTACACCTTCTTATCGATACCGGAGCAGAAATTTAAATTTTTCCTAGAAAATACTTCCCATATCTCAATGAACCAAACAATTTCATACTACTCACTGCAAGCGGTGGAAAAATTAAAAATTTCGGTTTTAAAATATTGCAATCGATTTTAACTTAAGAGGTTCTTTCAACCACACCTTCGTAGTTGCTGACATAGATCATCCGATAATAGGAGCTGATTTATTTCAGAACTTTAACCTGGTCGTGGACATTGCAGCAGGCAAGCTTTTAGATAAACAAACAAATCTTAATGTCAGTTGTATTCGCAAGGTAACATCTCGTGACACTCTTAACTTTGTCAATTCCAAGCGGGTGTGGAAGTATCCTTGACAAGTTTCCACAACTCAAATCTCACCTGATTTTACGATGCCGGTCAAGCATGACGTTGTTCATCGCACTATAACCAATGGTCCACTTCCTTCAGCTCGTGCTAGAAGACTCAACTCTGAGAGACTCACGTCAGCAAAACAGGAATTTCAAGAAATAATCCGCTTACCAGCCGCTTGTCCGCTCCATATGGTACCAAAAAAGGGTTCCACAGATTGGAGGCCGTGTGGAGACTATAAGCATTTAAACGCTGTGACAACACCTGATAAATACCCCCTTCCAAATATTCAAGACTGTTCAGCAAATTTACAATGTTGCGTTATATTTTCTTAAATTGATCTTGTCAGGGCATATAACCAGAATGCCGTTGCTGAAGAGGATGTTCACAAGACAGCCGTAATCACTCTTTTTGGTCTTTTCGAGTTGTTGAGAATGCCTTTGGTATAAGTAATGGAGCACAAACATTTCAGCGCTTCATAAACACAATCTTAGATGACCTTCCTTTCATTTTCATTTATGTTGATCACATTTGGGTTTCTAGTAAATCAGCACATGAACACAAAGAACATTTACGCATAGTATTCAAACGTTTACAAGAAAATGGACTAAACGTCAACGTTTCGAAATGTGAATTGGGAGCTAAACAACTAGAATTTCTAGGCTACACTTTTTCTAAAGACGGTTTAACACCATCTTTGAGTAGAGTCACCGCAATTAGCGAATTTCCAACACCTGTTTCAGTCAAACAGCTCCAACGTTTTTAAGGTATGATTAACTCATATCATCGTTTCGTACCTAACATTGCAATAAAAGCGCATCCGTTATATAACTTATTGAAAACTGCAAAATCCAAAAAAGACAAACGCAAGAAAACCCTTAATTCAAAGGTCGTAGGAATTTGTTTGGTCTGAGGAATGTAGCATCGCGTTTGATTCACTGAAAAAAGATTTGGAACGGCAAATAATGCTTTCTCAACCAAATTCTAAAGCTCAGATTGATGGTTGATGCATCAAGCGATGCCATCGGTGGTGTCCTTCAGCAACAATTTTCTGATCAGTGGCAACCTTGAGGTTTTTTTTCTACACGGCTCAGTCCAGCAGAAAAAACTATTCCACCTTCGACAGGGAACTCCTAGCAATTTTTAGAGCCATCAAATATTATCGTTACTTTGTGGAGGCCAGGCAGTTTTCCGTTTTTACCAACTACAAACCCCTAACAAATGCAATTTGTTCTAAGACTGAGAAATCTCCTCGCCAAACTCGGGATTTGGAATTCATTTTATAGTTCACTACGGACATTCGCTACATAAAAGGATTGCATAACACTGTTGCTGACACATTGTCAAGATCCCACATCGAAGTAATAAATTTCAAGACATACCCAGTCTCGCAAAAGCGCAAGATTTAGATGAAGAATTAAAGTCAATTATTGGCGACGACAATTCTTAATGTAAACTTTCTAAAATTCACATTCCGATTCACGACATAGATATTTGGTGCGAAATATCCCTCGCACCAATTTATATATGGATTTAATAGGCTCCTTGCCTCCTTCACAGGGTTACACATATCTTCTTACAATAAAAGATCGTTTTTCTTCCTGGCCCGAAGCAATTCCCTTAAAAAATATTACTGCATCTACAAACCTGTTCGAATTCATTCGCAATTGGTTTTAAAGATTTGGCGTTACTCAAACGATAACCACTGACCAAGGGACTCAATTTGAATCTTCCTTTTTTAGAGAAATATCTGGCCCGCTAGGCTTAAACGCATTAGGACGACAACGTATCATCCTCAAGCTAATGGGTTTGTGGAACGATTCCACAGGCAGCTAAAAGAATCTTTAAAATCTCATGATAATAGAGAAAATTGGTTTTCAAACTTACCTTGGACTCTTCTTGGAATTCGCTCCACAATCATAGATGATTTAGATATGACCCCGGCACAATTGTTGTATGGTCAAAACATCCGATTACCAGCAGAAATAGAAGGACAACAGTCGCAAGACAACAATCTGAATTCCTCATTAGTAAAAGAAATTAAGCAGGCAATCGCACAAGTGCGACCAACTTCAAAAAGAATAAGAAATCAGAAATACATACACACACCTAAAGGGCTTGATTCATGCAAGCATGTTTTCGTTAGAGAAGAAATTAACAAGGGGAGCTTAAAACAACCTTATAATGGTCCTTTTGAAGTACTAGACAGAACAGATAAAACGTTCATGCTATTTTATGCAACGAGAAAAAGCAAACAATTTCAATCGACAGAGTTAAACGAAAATATGCCTACGCGATCAACGTGAAAACCAAAAGTATCTTTTATGTTTTCTTAATATATAAGCAAAAATGTAAAATTTAAAAACATTTATTAAATTTATCAATTAAACTTAAAAATTTATTTAAGATATTAAATCATTCAAAGAATATTTAAAAAAATTAAAAAAAAATATTTCATTAAAATATTTATTTCATCTACTATTTAAATTTTAGTCCATGAATTATATTAAAAATTAAATAACCAGACATAGAAATTTAAGACATGAAACAAAAACAATAGCATTACCTAAAATCTTTAAAAATTTATTTATATAGTTTATAGTTTATATTCAAGCCTAAAAATAAGTCTGGAAGGTCAAATAATATCGTCCGTCAGACCCAAAAAAACTAAATAGGCTATCCCTTTATTATCAAAATGTAAGGGGATTATGATCTAAGACCGTGACATATTTTTGTCAACCCAGAATTTCTCAGAAGATATTATCGCGTTAACTGCAACGTGGCTCAACGAAAACATAACTGATTTGGAATTGTTTGACAATAGTTTTCAAGTTTTTAGAAAGGACAGATACGCTGACAGTACTTCCACTGTTGGCGGTGGTGTCCTATTAGCTGTAAAGAACTCCTTCATCAGTTCCTTTATTGATATTCCCTGCTCTTCTAATATTGAACTAACATGCGTTAAGGTTATACATTGTAATTCCAATGTATATGTTATTAATGCGTATGTTCCTCCAAAGAGCAGTACAGGGGTCTATGCAAGCCTTACTGATTTATAATAAGTATACTTGACGTTAATGACGACATTTTGTTGTTGGGCGATTTTAATCTGCCTGACTTAAAATGGTATTCTTCTGACGATGATACATATTTTTGTGCATCTAATTCGAAGACTCGTCAAGAACATATATTTGTTGATAATATATGTTCCGACCTACAACAAGTAAGTTGTATTTACAATAGTCTTAATCGACTTCTTGACCTGGTCTTAACTACAGACAGTAACAATGTCATTGTTAAGAGGGCCGTCCATGCTCTAACGACTGTTGATGAATATCATCCAGAGAAAATGATGAAAATCTGACAGAGAAAATGTAGTAAATTCGAGTTCAATAGAAAAGGTTTATGAATTCAACTTTAAAAAGCTGACTTTTTGAAGTTGAATCATTTACTTCATAGCAAGCTTAATGTTATTTTAGAGTACATAATTGGAAATAATCTTGATGATTCCATTAATTTTTTTTGTATGGAGCTCTTTGCTATGTATTCTCAATCCGTGCCATACAGCCTCAAGATCGCGAAAAATTCTGCGTATCCCTGGTATACAAAGGATTTGAATACTCTTCGCAACAACAGGAATAGGGCCTGGAAGAAATATGTCTGTAGCTTAGACTTAAATGACCTGGAAACTTACAAATGTTTGTTTCTAAATTTGGAAATAGCGCAGCTGCATTATATCATCAATATTTAGACAATATTAAGTTAAGGATATTGTCTGATCCAAAAAAATTTGGGGATTCATAAACATAAAGAAGAAATCTGATGGATTCCCTTCGTCATTCAAAACCATTGATGGATTTAGTGACGATCCCGTTATAATTTGTAGCCTTTTTCTTGCCAATCTTTTCAAAGAATCATTTTGTTCTGATTCTTTCAATCCTGATGAAGAGTATTTTGAATATATGAATTCAGGACCCAAAGTTTCTTTAGAACCTTTATTTTTTACCTCTGAGGATATCTTAAAGTATATCGGATCGATCGATGAGGACTTTAATGCTGGACCCGATGCAATTCCTGCCGCAGTGTTAACTCAATGCGGTTCAATTTTCTGTCAACCACTTTCTTTGCTTTTCAACAAATCAATCAACGAAAGTCATTTTCCAATTTTTTGGAAAAAATCGTGCATAAGTCCAATTTATAAAAAAGGTTGCAGGAATGATGTTATTAACTACAGGCCTATTGCCAAGCTCTCATCGATTCCAAAACTTTTTGAGCGTATCGTATATGATCGGGTAAAAATTCACTGCGGAGAAGTCATAACAACTCGTCAGCATGGTTTTGTTAATGGCAGATCCACTGTGTCAAATCTTCTCGATTTTACAACATTTTGCCTTAATACAATTAAATCTGGTAACCAGGTTGACTGCATTTACACTGACTTTAGTAAAGCATTTGATAAATTACCACACAGTTTGATTCTATTTAAACTTAAATCAATGGGATTTCCTCAATATTTTGTAAGCTGGATTCAATCGTATTTGTCTGAACAATCTTATCAAATACGATTCCGGGGGGTTTTGTCGTCTGCATTTGTTGCGGAATCAGGTGTTCCTCAAGGTAGTCACCTTGGTCCACTTCTGTTTATTTTAGCCATTAATGATGTTATCCACATTATTAAACATTCTCATTTGTTAATTTATGCAGATGATTTGAAAATATACAGACAATAAATGCTAAAGATAATTCAGACCTACTACAGGCCGATCTAAAATCCTTTGAAGTTTGGTGTTCTAAAAATAATATCTTTTTAAATCCATATAAATGCCAAACAATGAACCATAAACCGAACCATAAAAGTTCCAATGACCGCCTGTGACCTCAGATAATCCCATTGCATCCGATTGGCCATAGAATCATCCATTTTAGTCCAAAAGTTGCATTGAACCCATAAAAGTTCTAATGACCCGCCTGTGACCTCAGAAAATACCATTGCATCCCATTGGCCATAGAATCATCCATTTGTGTCCAAATGTACCGGGGATCCATTAAAGTTCCAATGACCCACCTGTTAACTCGATAGCACATATGTATTAGTTAAATTACCTTTCATCAAAATTTGTTTGATAGTTTGTTAATGCTAATGCAATAATAATGCATTATTCACAATGGGTTTTAATGATAATGTAAAATCAAAACATTATTTGCCATACAATTTAATGGTAATGAAAAATTAATGCATTATTTTGATATAAAATTAATTTAATGTACATGCAACTAACATGCACCTTTTAATTAAATACTTTAATTTTGTTTTAATTTGTTTTTAAAATATTTTATGTATTCAAATTATAAGATTAAAAAAAAATAATTAACTTCAAATTTTTTCTTCAGAATAAAACACTTCATAGAGCAAATGTACTTCACATGAATCTGTTTTATTAATTATAATTAAATAAAACATTAATTAATAAAAATTAATAAGAAACATTAAGTTTATTTGTGATGAAAAATAAAGTAGTGCACATACAATTATCGTGCACTAAAAATAGCATTTGTTAGCTATTACAGAAAAACAGTCTCGTGGCATCCCTCCAGTTCGACTCACCAGTGACGAATGAGTGAGTTCACTAACTATCGATAATCACCACTGGTTAACCACCAGATTACCTGCAATGTAATTCATTCATGAATTTAAGGTACTATTACAGTGTGTAAAAAATGAAAAATAATTTTTTGTTTTTTTTAGAATCTGGTTCCTTAAGGCCTTAAGAATGCGTATATGAAATTTTAGAAAAAAATATCGCATAAAACAAAAGATATAACATACATTATATTCGTATGTCGCCCATTTTTTCATATATAATCGTTCATAGAAGAAAATTTAATCGCGTTTTTCTCGAAACAAGTTTTTTCGAATTGGTTTCTAAGATATCTCGAGTTCTGCTTGATCGATTTCGATGAATCTTGGTTCATTGTAATCTTCATAGACTCTGTTAAGCACTCTACCTATAAAAAGCCGAGAAACTTTTATATTTTGTTTTTTGCGGCTAAGAATTTCTGCCAAAAAGAGGGGTTTTTTGTAAATTTTTTTATCAACGCATGCCATTTTTTTTGTTGTTTTTGTTTTTTTATTTGCGTAGGTAGAGTGCTCAACTACAACCTTTTCTTGAAGAATGCACTTTGATTTTTTACTTTCCAACGCCTTGGAAATGCTGGAGACGAGAAACCAACTTACAATCTTTTTTTAAACACGCCAACTTCAACGTCCTCTATAAAATAAACAACAAATACAAAAAAAAAAAAAAACATTTTTTTTATATTTTCAACTTTAACTGTTCATAATGTGAATAAATTTAAATCAAATAATTGTAAAATACTATGTAAAAAATTAATAAAAACTGTGTTGTTTTTTGTAGCTTCACACTGTAATAGTACCTTAACACGGGAATGTCATTGCCGGTAATGGTTCCATTACTCTCTGCATTACCATTCACTAGCTGTTTCATACTTCATACGTTACTGCTCAATATGTTTTCACCATTCCTTTTGTAATACAGTTTATGTGGAAGAAAAAACAAATGAAATAAATGTATTTGCATTACCTCGGATACTAGAATTCACTAGAATTCATGTATGATATCATGACCGTTAAAAGACTAATTGTGATTGCCAGTACTGGAGGGATAGAGTCAATTAGATGTCTGCATCTCTCCAACGGTATATTTTCCCACGATGTCTTTACTGCAGCCCATAGATTTGCTACATTTTACGGCTTTTTGTTGAATACCGCATCCTTCACATTACCCCATAGATTTTCAATCGGGTTCAGGACAGGATTGAGCAGGCCACTCTAAAACATCAATCCCGTTATTTGAAAACCATTGTTTTGTCAATCTGCTCGTATGTTTTGGATCATTGTCCTATTGGAATGTCCACTGGAGCGACATATTCCACATTTTAGCATCCATCTTGCTTTTAATCCAAAATATGGGAGTGGTGCCGTTGTAAATGAAATATCTCCAAACATTTATTTTTGCACCGCCGTGCTTAACAGTCTTTAGCACGAACTAAGGGTTATACTTAACGCTCCCATCTCTTTTCCCGCCAAAAACAGGACAAATTGACCAATTTTTTAAGATTTTACAGGATTTACAGGACGTCTCGTAAAGAAGCAGGACATTTTTACAAGAAGCAGTTTAAAGTCGAAAAATTATTAATACTTCTATGTTGATAGAATTAAAATAAGCATTTCATTAATATTATCAAATTGATGGCAAGATTACGATTTCCGGCGCGCCGCGATTTGAAGATGTTTTCTGAGAAAGAACAACAAAAAACATGATTCGCCGAACAAAAAAATCGATAACTCTATTAGTTATCGAGTTATCGATTTTAAGAAAATTTTTTGTTAAAAGATCTGTTAAAAAAAACATCTATATCTTTGCCGTTACTAAATGGATCTTTAAGATTGATATGTGGGAGATAAGGAGGCGATCTTCACATGGCAACGTGTCTGACTGCCTCAACTTGGCGAGGCTAGCATTATCCATGTCGAAATCGTCTCAAGTCGACTCAAACCTCCGCGTGGTTAATATTATCAAATTTATGGCACGATTACGATTTCCGGGGCGCCGCGATTTGAAGATGTTTTCTGAGAGAGAACAACAAAAAAACATGATTTGCCGAACAAAAAATCGATAACTCTATTAGTTATCGAGTTATCGATTTTAAAAAAAATATTTTGTTAAAAGATCTGTTAAAAAAAAAAACATCTATATCTTTGCCGTTACTTAATGGATCTTTAAGATTGATATGTGGGAGATAAGGGGGCGATCTTCACATGGCAACGTGTCTGACTGCCTCAACTTGGCGAGGCCAGCATTATCCATGTCGAAATCGTCTCAAGTCGACTCAAACCTCCGCGTGGTGTCTCCTGGAAACGTCAAAAAACTATCACACCGATATACTTTGGCGGCGAATCTGAGCGGCGCACAGTGTGAAATATACGGATTCTAGCTGAACTTAATTATAAAAATTATGTTGGTCTTCCCTGGAAAAAATTGTTTTTTCCAGCTCTTAATAATCCAAACCGTTTGTTTTTGCATAATATTGCTATGTATTTGCAATATATATTTTGCCACAAGTGATCAAAGTCAAGGTTTACTATCAAAAAAATCAGATACGGATTTTTTTTTATTTCTTGTAACAATTATGGAATAATCTTGTTTCTAATCCATTGCAATTGTGAAAAAAGGTTATAAGTATTTAGAATCTAAAATATTTACACTTTACGCGTTAATAAGTAGATTATATTTTTTTTTAATTTTTTTATACTTTTTCGCTTGTTTCCTTCTCAGGTTAAAAAAAAAAAAAAATATAAGCATGTTTGCACTTTGGATAGAGTTTTAAAATTGTAGACACGTGTAGACAAGCTCTTTTTTCATTTCCTGTTTTTTTGAGTATTTTAAAACCAGAACCAAAGGTAATCTCGTGCTTCTTTTTGCCCCTCCGGATATATTTTTTTTAATTTCTGTATTTGAGAAAAATCTTATCAGATAACGATTAAAGTTTATTTAATATACATTAATAATTTTAATATTAAACAATGCAAGTAAAAAACATGAAACATACAGTGTGTGCTGTAAGCAAAGAATACTTAAATCATTAAAAAATATTGAAAACGCTAAAATTTTTGGGAAGAAAGGAAATTTTTGGTATATTCTTTATTCTCTTATATCATCATTTTATAAGGAAATAAAAAACTGAAAATTTGCATTGCTATAACAAAAAAATTATATTTCCTGTCAAATTAGGTAACAGTGGGTGCAGATCAGTAAGATTTGGAATTAAGTTCCACTAGAATGCGAAAATTTCACACTGTGCGGCGGGCTTCCTTTGGCCATCAAGCAAAGGTTGTGCGTTGGGTTTGAAGCCCACCATGTAATAAAAATATTTCAATGAAAAGTTTTAGAATGAATAAAAGAATGATCCCCAAATCTGATGACGACCAGTGGCGTAGCTAGGGTTGGTCGCACCCGGGGCGGAAACTAAATTGTGCACCCCTATAGAAGATTTTTTTTATAAAATAAGGCGATGAATCTTACTACATATTTTCGAATCAACCTCAACCAAAATGACATATTTTAGAAGAGATTAAAAAAATAAACAAAACTATGCTATGCATGAATATTTGATAAAAGAAGTAAGATATAATTGTCCCAATATTTTTGTCTACCGGGCTTATAAGTTGTGAGAGAAAAATTTACTATCAGTAACCCACACAATATCATAATATAAAAACTTAAGTTAGTTTAATATAGAAAACTTTTAAAAATTTACGAAAAATTTTGCATAATTGAAGAAAAAATAGAACCTAGAAGCAAACCGTTGACAAATTTTCGATAGTGACCCTGAATAACTATTAATATAAATATTTTTTCGAAATCAACCCCCATTTTCTACATAAAATTTAAATGAAAAATTAATATAAAATAATAAATTCATTTATAAAAAGTTTTCATAATTTTTATCAATTTCTTTATAAAGGGTCCGCCATCTAACGTTTTTTTTTTTCAACTAATGCTTATTTCGTGAATGGTGACACTAAGAATATGTCTGATTTGACAGATAATTAGTTTTATCCTTCCGCTGAACGAACATGGTTGTGGATACGCTTGAACAACGCTGGGAAGTATTGCGACATTACTTTGAAAATCATGGTAATGTTGCAGAATGTGTTCGAAAATTGCTTACGGATTTTGGAAGAACAGAAGCACCGTCAGCTCCGTATGTTCGTTATCTTGTGAAAAAAGTGAAAGAAACTGGCATCCTCTTCGATAAACCCAAGCGTGATAAGCCAAAAACAGTGCCTACACCCGAGAATATTGCTGCTGTGGCAGAAAGTGTGCGTGAAGCGGCATCAACATCAATTCACCGTCGTTCTCAACAATTGAACATTTCGGAGACATCATTTTATAGCATTTTCAAAAAAAAAAATAGTACACTGAAGGAGAAATGTGTTAAAATGAATTTTTAAATGAATTTGTGTTCATATCTAACGAATTTGTTTTTGAAATAGAGCTTGAAACAAATTCATTAAAATTAAACAGATTTAAAACGAAAATTTTAAAATTCAAAACACATGTTTTAAAGCATATTTCGATGCCATTTTTTTAACTTTTCCGAGTTTTAGCACCAGATTCTCATCCAGCTACCCCCGGGACCTTCCGAATACCAAATGTTAACTCCATTCTATGAAGTTTGCATTTGAAATATTTTAATATTTATAATATTAATTAGTTTTTATTTTATCATGTGTTCGATATTTGTCAAACCAATTCAAAAATTTTCATTGAATTCAAATTTTTGTTTGTTTTTTCAAAAACATAATAAGAGAAAAAAAAAAAAAGGAAGGAGTTTATAGGTAGGTGAAAATTAAACAAACTTGTTTTAAATATTGTTTTGTAGAAACGCAAAGGCCTTAAATTTTTATTTTAATATTTTTTTGTTTTATTTTAAGGTAAGTTTTTTTTCTCAGTGTATCTATATTAATCTC
Source organism: Tetanocera ferruginea (assembly GCA_958299015.1). NCBI lineage: Eukaryota > Metazoa > Arthropoda > Insecta > Diptera > Sciomyzidae > Tetanocera > Tetanocera ferruginea. Next base: position 52,461,569 of record OY282644.1, on the reverse strand, counting down.
CGCTTGGACTTTTATAGACAAGATTGAGGTCTGTAACATTTGACTGCTTTATATATTACAATATTACAGTGATACCAAATTGATATCAGAATTTTTTTTCATTCTCATTATCTACATAATTCCCAAAGCAAACTTGCCCAGGTTGAACAAGAAATCAATTCCAAGAAATCTGTTGATTCTTCATATTCGGTGATTGAGAACAAAATTTAATTTTAATAATTAGAATAATTTTTAAGGAACTGTGCATCTTATCTTCTCTTAAAACTGTATTTTTGATAGTTTTTGTTGGATGGTTCGAACGTAATAATAATTATTTTAGTAAAATAAAGGATTCAGAAAACCATCTTAAAATATTTAATAGACATCTGCAAAATAAAATAAAAAAAAAGTCAGAACGCAATAAATTGTCATAGAACGCCATTTATTTAATTTAAATAAAAAATGTAATGAATTTAAATCAATTTAATTTTTTAGAAATTTTTAAGCAAGTAAAAAGTTTAGTAATGATTTTTAAACTAGTAGTTTTATGTAACAGTGCACCCAAAACATATTACTATTCAAAATTACGTTCTAGCAGGTTAAAAGCTGTAAATGAGGTTTGTTTCATAATATATAGTCTCAGAACTTAGTAATCACAAAATCATAAAGTATATTTTTATTTTTGACATTTATGACATGAACATGTTTTTCTGAAAAGTTCTGGAGAAATGTATTGCTTACAAAACAACTGACGCCTCCATTCATCATACTCTGAAAATCATGCAGGTTTTCGAAACTTAATGGTTTTAGAAATGTGTACTATGCTAGCAAGTTTGAACACTTCTTAACCAGAATATAAGATGTAAAAAAGTGCTTTTTTATAAAACTTAATGGAATATAAAAAAATGTTTTTAAATTTTTACTTTTGTACTCCATCTTAATATTATGAAAATTTAAATATAATTTGTTTGTTAATTGCACCCCTAACTAACGAAAAGTACATATGGAATTGACTTGGGTTTAAGTGTGAGCGTTAATATTGAACAAAGTTTAATATAAAGTTAAAGTTTGTTTCAATAAAAACCAAGTCCTGGTGATGGTAACAAATATTTTCATTCACTTTTGCACCCTCTTGATATTCAAATATAAAACCGAAGTCATTGAGGTGTGTTCTTTTTAGTAAAAAAAATCAAAAATTATGTTGTAAAAAGTTCTTTTGCCAAATTTTACACCCCATTTTGGTGTGTACCCGGGGCGGACCGCCCCCCCCGCCCCCCCCTTGCTACGCTACTGATGACGACTACCGCAAACGAAAAACTGATAATGATTTACGGATATGCACCTGGAATGTCCGAACCCTAAATTGGGATGGTGCCTCTATCCAACTGATTGATATCTTGGAAAGATATAATTCTGATATCACTGCAATCCAAGAAATGCGATGGAAGGGACAGGGTTGCTTACGGCAAGCATCCTGTGATATCTACTACAGCGGCCATGTAGAGAAGCAAGAGTTTGTATGCGGATTTGTAGTTGGCAAGATAATACGGCATCATGTATTGCGATTCACTCCTGTGAACGCACGACTTGCCATAATCCGCTTCAAGGCTAAATTTTTTAACATTAGCCTAATATGTGCGTACGCTCCGAAAGAAGTAAAAGATGAAGAGACCAAAGAAAGTTTTTACGAGCGCCTTGAAGACGCATACGAGCGCTGCCCCCGTCATGACTTTAAAATCGTGCTTGGTCACTTCAACGCCAAGGTGGGTAATGAAAACATATTTGGTCCTACAGTCGGAAAGTTCAGCCTCCACGACAACACATCCAATAACGGAATGAGGTTGATTGACTTCGCCGCAGCACGAAACATGGTCGTTAGTAGCACTAGATTAAAGCATCTCTATATTCATAAGGCCACCTGGTTGTCCCCTGATCAAAAAACATGCAACCAAATTGATCACGTTTTGATTGACGGAAGGCACTCTTCCAGTGTACTAGACGTACGCACGATCCGTGGTGCTAACATAGACTCGGATCATTATCTTGTCGCAGCCAAGATTCGCACGCGTCTATGCGCAGCTAAGAATGCTCGCAATCCTACACAAAGAAAGCTAGACGTCGATAAGCTGCAGTCAAAACGGACGGCCGAAGCCTTCGCTACTCGACTCTCACTCCTGCTTCAAGAAAGCACTCCTCCGATCGACGATATATGCGGGCAGTGGACGCACATATCCCACTCTATGCGTACGGCTGCCGAAGAGGTGATAGGCTACCACCACCCTCGCCGAAACCAGTGGCACGACCAGGAATGTCGCGACGCCACTGCAGAGAAGGACATCGCCTACAAAGCCACCTTGCAGTCGGTTGTAACGCGTGCTGTTATGGAGCGATACCGAGAGAAGAGGAGGGAAGAGAGACGCATTTTCAGGCGAAAGAAACGTGTAACGAGTATTTTTATTTCGAAGGCTGAGGTATGCTCAGCCGCTCCAGGGTCCGTCCAAGGGATCTCGCAACCCTTGGGCAAAAGTAAATTTTTCTTAGTCAGCAATGAAATAGATTAATTAATCGCAGAATTAGTCACGGTTGACGTTAAGGTCAACACAATCACTAAACCTCAAAGGTTTTAGCTCGGCGCGATTAATAATCTATTTTGTTACTTTTTTTTTTTTTTTTTTTTATAAATAGTTATTACAAACTTAGTGAATACCTAAAATTAGTTCATATGCGGTATACAAATTAGTGGCAAAGTGCGCACGGTGGCAGAGGGCCAACTGATTCAGGAGTACTTAGTATATACTTAAAATTAATTCATATACGGTGTAAACATTAGTGGCAAAGTGCTCACGGTGGCAGAGGGCCAAACTGATTCAGGCGGTAGACGGCAGAAGGCCGACTGCAAAACAGGCCTTTACAACGTAGACCTACTTAGGGTACGGTGGGTTGCTGAACCCGAAAAGCCGAAGCTAAAGGTTGACCGTAGTCGAAAAGCCAGAGCTTGAATTTGACCGGAGTCGAAAAGCCGGAGCTTGAATTTGACCGAAGTCGAAAAGCCGGAGCTTGAATTTGACCGAAGTCGACCAGTAACTGGGTTACTGAGGTTAGGTGGTTTGATTACAGGAATCTGTAATCAATGTATATCCCTGGCCTTATCACCACCTGAAAGTTGACTTACAATTAAAGATCTTAATTGCCGTCAACTGTAATGTCAAGCGAACTCAACATGCCTATACCAACATTGTGCGCAGTACTTATTCAACGTTCACTGCTAACTGCATGTGAATCATAGCATTGTTAGCATGTCAACAATGCAACGTGGCTATAAATAGCCTGCCTGCTTGCATTGCTGCTAAATGAGTTCTATGTGTATGTGTGCTGCGCTGTGTTTGCTGGATTAAGCAGCCTTCACTGCGGTTAGTACTTAGATGGGGGACCACATTGGATCCTCCATCCGCATTATTATTTTTTTTCTATTTTTTTTTTTTTTTTTTTTTTTTTTTATATTCTACTTAACTTAATTTATAAATCCTTCTGTTTCTTTTTTTCTTTTTATTTATTCATTAGTATTTTCTTTTTATGTTTAAATTAAATGTTTGGCTTTGGCGATTCCATGGTAAGCCAAAGCATGCAGTTGTTGGTGTTTTTTTTTTTAAACAATTCGGCAGCTGCATGACTAGTAAAGCGTCGCATGGAAATGCCGTCGGCATTTTAAACTACTTTTTTTTTTTTTTTTTTTTTTTAAATTATAGGAAATCTATATATTTTTACTTTAATATTAATTTGTAACGACTTCAGTCGTTACATTCTTCTCTTCCAAGCGGATAAAAAAAAATAAAAGAAAAGAAGGAGCCAGAAAGCGAAAAAAAAAAATATGGAAGAAGAAAAAAAACATGTTTTTTTTTTTAATTCGCCGAATTTAGACACGGTGGGCCATGTCGGCCCACTCTATCACTAAACCCAACGGGTTGTAGCTCATAGGGCAAAAAAAAACCTTTTTTTTTTTTTTTTTTTTTTTTTTTTATTTTTTTAAATTCCAAAAATTATATCTACAATTCATCAGTTAAGCAAAAAAATAAAACAACAGCTAAATTAATTCAATTCAAACAAAACAATATTCAAATTCAAACGTAAACAATCACCAAGCAGCGGCTACATGACACATTAAAACCCGGTCGGCGGCGTCTTGGAGCAATTTTTGTTGGTCATAATAACCTTTTTTGTTTTACCATACCGCAGTCTGGCCCAACCGTCCTGTACCGTAATGTGTATTTTACCCCATGGCCTATTATAAGCGAAGGTTCGTCGGCCGGGGTTTTTTTGTGGCGGTATAATGATCCCTTTGAACGGATCTTGTGGGGTGCCTTTCGATCTGTGGTTGTCTGGGGATTCGGAGGACGGCTTGGGACCTGATGTGGTGGCACCTGGTGTGGAAACTCTGCGTTTTGCCTGACGCTCCGCCTGGGCCGTTTCAAAGGCGAGCAACAGAGCATGATGTCGTGCCGCTCGTGCTTGCACGGCTTCTGCCCAGTATTTGGCTCTGGGGTCAGCCTCGGCCGGTGGTTTGTATGGCAATGGCGGTTGAATGTTGTCCGGTGGTTGTGTGCCTGGTTTAGCTGCCTGAACACTTGGACGGCTGGGCTGTGTTCGCTTTCGTATGGTGTTGTCCATGGTTGAGGGTGTACTATGCAAAATAATGTAATAATAATGTATTTTAATATATAGATTTAATGACATAAGTATTGTTTTATGTAAATACAGTTTTGGTGTATATGAAGTATGAAATATATTATTATTGTTTGTTTTTTTTTTTTTTTTTTTTTTTTTTAAATTTACTTATAACCCAACGGCGGAGAGAACTCTTTCAGGTCTTGGAGGTGTACACGTGACGTTCTTCCAGGCTGCTGTGGATCACTGATGCGAATGATGTTGGGTGAGGGAATGGACTCCACCTTATAGGGCCCAATGTATTTTGGGGCTAATTTTTCTGCGAAGTTCTTTGCTGCAGATGACAGAACGTGATTTTTTTTTAAAACTAAACTACCAATGGTAGGTCTCCATGTCCGGCGTCTGAGGTTATAAAATTTCTGTTGATTATGGGTGGCCTTCTGGTTGGCTTCGTGAGCCTTCCGGTAGAGGGCTTCAAAGTTAATACTGTCTATAGAGTTACTATCGGGCAGGTTTTGCTCCTGTGCTAGGATTTTCGGGGCGGCAGGGTTGCGTCCGAGATTTAAGATAGCCGGGGAGAGTTTTGTGGTTTCATGTATTGCAGTATTAATGGCAAAGACTATTTCTGGGAGTTTGCTATCCCAGTCTCGGTGGTCTTGCTTAGTATAGATGGCCATCATGGTTTTGAGAACGCGGTTGACTCGTTCGGTAGGGTTCTCCTGCGGTGTGTAAGCGGCAGTAAATTGATGTCGAATTCCAAACTGTTCGGTTAGTTTTTTTGTTAACGTGCTCGTGTACTGGGTGCCGTTGTCGGTGATTAAGACCTCAGGACAGCCGAAACGAAAGATGATGCGTTCACGAAGGTGTTGAATAAAGGCAGTGGCGGTGGCTTGACGAAGTGGTATGGCTTCAACCCATTTCGTAAACTTATCGGTGAATACGAGGAGCATTGTGTTACCTTTTCGAGAGCGGGGAAATGGCCCCATGAAGTCTGAACACACAATTTGCCATGGTCGGGTTGCCAGAATAGTATTCATGTGACCAGCGGGTTTTTGTTGGTTTGCTTTGTATTGGGCACACGTAAGACAACTCCGGACATATTTTTTTATTTCTTGATGCATTTTCGGCCAGTAGTAGCGTTCGTTCACTCTTTTGATTGTTTTGAACAATCCCAAGTGACCTGCGGTCGCGTGGTCGTGATTTTCTTCGAGAACCCGTGGTATTTGCTCCGGTGGTACGCAAAGTTTCCATTTCTGGCAACCGAAAGAGTTCTTGGTTTGTTTCCTAAATAGTTGCTTATCGTGTATTTTATAGTTGCTTGAGTTGGTGTGCAATGTCTTCTGTAGGATTCGTTTGTGCCAATCCATCACCAGGAGGGCGTCGGTCGAGGGTAAAGGGCTCCGTGATAATGCATCGGCCACCACGTTCAGAGTCCCCTTCCGATATTCGATGTCAAAGTCAAATTGCTGTAGCTCGAGTGCCCAGCGAGCCAACCTTCCAGAGGGGTTTTTGAGAGAGTGCAGCCAACGCAATGAATGGTGGTCGGTTATAACCGTGAACCGGTACCCTTCTAGATATGGTCTTAGCTTTCGGATTCCCCATAAAATAGCCAAGCATTCCTTTTCAGTGGTAGAATATTTTTGTTCTAAGTTACTCAAGGTGCGGCTGGCATAGGCCACGATTTTTCCTTGTTCATCATATCTCTGAACCAGCACTGCTCCAAGCCCCGTATTGCTGGCGTCGGTTTGTAGAATAAATGGGCGTGAAAAGTCCGGACAACACAGGAGTGGAGCGGAAGTAAGTGCCTTTTTAATGTTCTGAAAGGCTTCCTCTTGTTCGGGCCCCCATTCCCATCGCACATTTTTCTTTAATAAATGTGTCATAGGTGACACAGTAGTAGAGAAGTCTTTTACAAATCGGCGATACCACGATGCTATTCCAAGAATGCGACGTAGTTCCTTAATATTATGGGGAACTGGAAGATGTGTAATGGCCTCTATTTTCCCAGGGTCGGTGTGTATACCCTCAGAAGTTACAGTATGACCTAAATACGAAAGCCGGTTCTTACAAAACTGAGATTTATCGAAATTTATTTTTAAGCGGGCTTCGTGCAGCCTCTTAAATACTAGTCGTAGGTTTCTGAGATGTTCTTCAAACGTTTTCCCCAGCACTATGATGTCATCAAGGTAAGCGAAAGCAATTGGTTCTAATTCCGGCCCGATCACCTGATCGAGGATACGCTGAAATGTGGCGGGCGCCGAATGCAAGCCAAACGGCATTACTTTCCAGTGGAAAAGTCCGCGGCCGGGCACCGTGAACGCTGTGAAAATTCGAGACTTTGCTTCGAGTTCGATTTGCCAATACCCATTCTTAAGATCGATTGTGCTAATGTACCTGGCTTCTTTAAGTTTGTCTAGAATCGCTTGAATCTGGGGTAGAGCGTATGCGTCTCTGACCGAGATTTTATTGAGCTGACGGTAGTCCACGCAGAGCCGCCAGGTACCTTGCTTCTTTCGTACTAAAACGATAGGGGAGCTGTAAGGGCTTTGTGATGGCTCAATTTTTCCCTCTCTTAGGAGCTGATCAATCTCCTGGTTAATGACCTCCTGCATGGCTGGGTTTCGGGGGTAATATCGTTGTTTGAAGGGTTCTTCGGTGGTGAGCTTAATTTGATGTTTGGCTACTATGCAGTTGCTGACAATTTTTTCCATATTTTCTTTTTCTTTCGTGATAAGTGCTTGTAGTTCCGGTGACTGCACTTCAGGTGACGGTGTTACATTTAATATTGCATATAACTGATTGTGATTATTTTGATTTGTACTGATGGTGGGCTGCTGCTCGTGTCCAGCAAGTATAAGCTTACAATCGAGCTTATTTAGTAAATCCATGCCCAGGATAAATTCTTCTGTCAGTCCTGGCAGGAAGTATACGCGATGAGAGATTGTCCTCCCATAGGCGGTGATAATGACATCATAATATTTGTCTATAGCGACCTCTTCGCCATTGGCAATTCGAATAAATTTTTCTTGATCGGTTTTACGAGCTTGTCTCTGTAGACGATCGTGAAGACTATAGCCAATAAATGATATCGTAGCCCCCGTGTCTATGAGAGCTTCTACAGCATACCTATTGCAGAGCAGAGGCACATGATAGCGAGCTACATCCGGTGTGACTGTGGTTGCAATTTGTTGACAATTGCAGTCTCTCGTCAATATATTATTGGTGCCACAGTATGAACAGAATATCTGTGGGGGCTGGCGACATGTGCGTCGGGTATGCCCTGGCTGCCGGCATGTCCAGCAATGTGTTTCGCGCTGGTATGGCTGATACAGTATGCAATTGTTGGTATGTCCACGGTTAGAAGCTCGCACCTCCTCCCCGCGGAGATGCTCATATTCATCCGCTAGGGTCATTAGGGAGTCGATATCTTCGAAATCATGTCGTCGAATATATAGCCGATATTCCGGTCGGAGTCCCTCATAAATCCGTTCAATTTGTGATTCCTTTCTCAGTCGTGAGTGTTGGCGGATCATGACCATCATCCCCATGATGAAATCTTTTGCCTTCTCCCGATAACCTTGTCTACGCCGTATTATATCTTCTTCCAGGCGTTGTAGGTAACGGGGCGGCAGGAAGAATTTGCTGGCAGCCTCCTTGAAAGCATCCCATGAATGGATTTCATCACGCTTATAACGCCACCAGTCCTTGGCTTTACCCTTGCACAGTTCATTCAAAGGCAGCAGTAGGCTATTCAATGGAACTTGGTAACATTCGGCCAGTTCTTCAATGTTTTCTATGAAGTCATGGAGGGGTCGGGTGGCATCAAAGCTAAGTCCCCATTTCCTGACTGTGTTCATCACATCCAAATCGACTACCGGGTGTGCCGGGCTGGTGGTGGCTTCTTTACTGGTGGATTTGGGAACAGCTGTGTGTTGTTTTTCATCCATATTTAGTGCCTCTGTCGATTTGCGGGTCCGTTGTGCTTTAGCCCAATCGCTCATGCGTTTACGTAACTCTGTTATTGTTCCTTCAGTAGCCAATCCGCACGATTGAAGTTTGGATTCTAATTCTTCTTTATTTGAAGTGTAAATCCAGTTGAGAGTGTCGGTGTTTAATTGATTTTTTTCAGTGTCTTCTTTTTCGGGCAACTTTTGCTGTTGTCCCTGCTCGGGCGCCATTTGTAACGAGTATTTTTATTTCGAAGGCTGAGGTATGCTCAGCCGCTCCAGGGTCCGTCCAAGGGATCTCGCAACCCTTGGGCAAAAGTAAATTTTTCTTAGTCAGCAATGAAATAGATTAATTAATCGCAGAATTAGTCACGGTTGACGTTAAGGTCAACACAATCACTAAACCTCAAAGGTTTTAGCTCGGCGCGATTAATAATCTATTTTGTTACTTTTTTTTTTTTTTTTTTTTATAAATAGTTATTACAAACTTAGTGAATACCTAAAATTAGTTCATATGCGGTATACAAATTAGTGGCAAAGTGCGCACGGTGGCAGAGGGCCAACTGATTCAGGAGTACTTAGTATATACTTAAAATTAATTCATATACGGTGTAAACATTAGTGGCAAAGTGCTCACGGTGGCAGAGGGCCAAACTGATTCAGGCGGTAGACGGCAGAAGGCCGACTGCAAAACAGGCCTTTACAACGTAGACCTACTTAGGGTACGGTGGGTTGCTGAACCCGAAAAGCCGAAGCTAAAGGTTGACCGTAGTCGAAAAGCCAGAGCTTGAATTTGACCGGAGTCGAAAAGCCGGAGCTTGAATTTGACCGAAGTCGAAAAGCCGGAGCTTGAATTTGACCGAAGTCGACCAGTAACTGGGTTACTGAGGTTAGGTGGTTTGATTACAGGAATCTGTAATCAATGTATATCCCTGGCCTTATCACCACCTGAAAGTTGACTTACAATTAAAGATCTTAATTGCCGTCAACTGTAATGTCAAGCGAACTCAACATGCCTATACCAACATTGTGCGCAGTACTTATTCAACGTTCACTGCTAACTGCATGTGAATCATAGCATTGTTAGCATGTCAACAATGCAAAGTGGCTATAAATAGCCTGCCTGCTTGCATTGCTGCTAAATGAGTTCTATGTGTATGTGTGCTGCGCTGTGTTTGCTGGATTAAGCAGCCTTCACTGCGGTTAGTACTTAGATGGGGGACCACATTGGATCCTCCATCCGCATTATTATTTTTTTTTTTTTTTTTTTTTTTTTTTATATTCTACTTAACTTAATTTATAAATCCTTCTGTTTCTGATGGTCTACCGGCTGAGCTGTTTAAGACCGGAGGCGAAGCTCTGTTTAAATGCATTCACAGACTCCTATGCAGAATATGGTCGGAAGAATGCATTCCAGATGATTGGAACCTCAGTGTGCTCTGCCCAATCCACAAGAAAGGCGATTCCACCATTTGCGCCAACTACCGTGGGATTAGCCTTCTAAATATCGCATATAAGGTCCTGTTTTTTGTGCGTATTGTGTGTGAAAGACTGAAGCCCATCGTCAACCAACTGATTGGACCTTATCAGTGTGGCTTCAGACCTGGAAAGTCAACCATCGACCAGATCTTCACGCTCCGACAAATCTTGGAAAAGATCTCGAAAAAAAAATCGACACACACCATCTTTTTGTCGATTTCAAAGCCGCCTTCGACAGTCCAATAAGGAGTCACCTTTACTCCATCATGTCTGAATTTGGTATTCCTGCGAAGCTAATACGTCTTTGCAGGATGACGCTGAAGAACACCAGCAGCACAGTGAAAATCGGGAAGGACCTCTCCCTTCCGTTCAATACCAAGCGAGGTTTAATGCAAGGTGATTCCTTATCGTGCGACTTCTTTAATATAGTCATGGAGAAGATCATCCGAGCTGCTGACCTGAGACGCAGCGGCACAATTTTCTATAAGAATGTTATGCTGCTGGCGTATGCAGATGATATTGACATCATTGGGCAAAATACGCGCGAAGTCAGTGCAGCATTCTCCAGGCTAGAAAAAGAGTCGAGTCGAATGGGTCTTGCAGTGAACGCAGATAAAACGAAGTATCTTGTGTCAACAAACAAACAGTCCCAGCTCTTGGAAACCACGTCACTGTTGACAACACCTCCTTTGAGGTAGTGAAGGACTTTGTTTACCTGGGATCCAGCATTAACCCCTCTAACGATATCAGTATTGAGATTAAACGAAGGATAACTCTTGCCAACAGGTGTTACTTTGGGCTCAGTAGGCAATTGAGTAGCAGAGCTCTCTCTCGACGAACAAAACTGACGCTCTATAAGTCAATAATCATGCCCGTCCTACTATACGCATCACAAACCTGGACGTTGAGCAGCTTTGATGAAAGGACTTTGGGAGCGTTCGAGAGAAAAATCCTTCGCAAGATCTATGGTCCAATCTGCGTCAATGGCGAGTATCGAATACGACAGAACCACGAGCTGTATGAGCTATATGCCGACATCGATATAGTCAAGCATATTAAAATTGAGCGGCTTCGCTGGCTAGGTCATGTCGAGAGAATGAACGACGAAGCTCCAGCGAAAAAGATATTGGATTCGGTACCCAGCGGTGGCCAACGCAGACGAGGAAGACCGCATCTCCGTTGGAAAGACCAGGCATTGGATAACCTGACAACGCTTGGAGTTTCCAACTGGCGCCAGCAAGCGCACGACAAAAGAGGCTGGCGAAAATTCTTAGACCAGGCCAAAACCGACCAACGGTTGTAAGCGCCATCTAAGTAAGTAAGTAAGATGAAGTTAATACAAGAAATATTTTAACACTTACAGGAATAACAAGAGAAGAAATTGAATGTATTGGCACAACTAATCTGAAATTAATGGTAGAATCAGAAATCATTGTGCACAATTTTTATATAGTTGAAGATGATTTTCCAATCGCAACAGATGGAATCATAGGGCGAGATATTTTAGAAAAATATATGTCAAAAATAGATTTTGAAACATATACGGTTAGTTTTAATATAAATGAAAAAGAATTAATCATACCAATAAATTTAAAAGATAAATATAATACAAATATTTTAATACCAGCTCGGTCTGAGTCAATAGTACCCATAAACATTAAAGTTATGGATGATAGCATAGTTTTGAATGAAGAAATAGCAAAAGGAGTATTTTTAGGAAATAGCATAATACCCGCGAAAGGCGTGGCACATGTTAAAGTATTGAATACAACAGGGGAAGATTTAATACTGAAAAATTTAAATGTAAAAACTGAACTTTTAAAAAAGTACAATGTTTTCCAATATAAAGGAAACAAATCAGTCAACAAGGACAGGCTACCACTACGGGTATAAGAACTGACCCAGCAAAAAATAAGGTAATAGAAAACTACCCAACCCCAACAAACGCAGATGACGTTAGAAGATTTGTTGCTTTCTGCAACTATTATAGGCGCTTCATACCAAAATTTGCTGATATAGCCAAAGACCTTAATTCTCTTTTAAAGAAAATTGAAAAAATTTATCTGGACTGAGAAATGCCAAAATGCATTTGAAACATTAAAAACTAAACTACTAAATCCACCAGTACTTCAATACCCTGACTTCGATAAACCTTTTGTGTTAACAACTGGTGCCTCAAATTTTGCACTTGGCGCAGTTTTATCGCAAGGTGAGATCGGATCAGATTTACCAATTTCGTATGCGAGCAAATCTCTGGGAAAACATGATTTAAATAAACCAATTATAGAAAAAGAACATTGGGCAATTAATTTTTTTAGACCATATCTTTACGGTCGCAGATTTTCAGTCGTAACAGACCACAGACCATTAGTGTCTCTTTTTTCGCATAAAAATCCGTCGTCGAAGTTGACACGAATCAGGTTAGACCTATGCGACTATGATTTTGAGATCATATATAAAACAGGCAAAATGAATACCAACGCAGACGCATTGTCGCGCATAAATTTAAATAGCAACTCACTTAAAGCCATGATTCCAACTGGATTGGAACATGAAGACAAGAAAATACTAGCAATAACAAGGAGTATGGATAAAAATAACCATACAAAAAACTCGGATTTTAAAAACAAAAAATGTCTTTCCAGCAAAACGTCTGATCAACTAATTGCTTGGGAATGCACATCAATATCGGATGTAAACAAAATAAGAAAGCTTAAATTTATAACAGAAAAAGGTTTTAAGGGAACCCAAATATATATAGAAGATAATGAAGTCATTGCAAGATGCAGCGATAATCCTTTGTTCACACAGCTGACTCTGGAGAAACTGTCGTCAAAAATGCATAGTTTAGGAATAGAAGAATTAGCATTAAATGCGAATGATATAATATTTAAAACGGTAGAGAAAGAAAAATTCAAAAAGATTTATAATAGTTTGAAAAGAGATAAAGAAAATTTAAAGATATTGATTTATAGAGAACCGGAAAAAGTAATAGATATAGAAAAACAGAAAAGTATAATTGAGGAATATCATAATTCGACCCACGGAGGTCATATGGGGATTAGAAAAACAATTTTAAAAATAAAGCAAAGATACATATGGAAAAATATGTGTAAAATGATAAAGAAGTTCATAAATAATTGCGAAAAATGCAAAATAAATAAACAAACAAAACATACAAAAGAAAAACTTACAATAACAAACACGCCAGGAACTAGTTTCGAAGTCGTATCGATAGATACAGTAGGCCCTTTACGTTTAACAAATAATTACAGATACATACTCACAATGCAATGTGAATTAACAAAGTATATAATTGCTTGTCCAATGGAGACAAAAGACGCGAAAACAGTCGCAAAAACTATTTTCGAAAACTTAATTCTGATATATGGTCATTTTAAAATTTTAAAGTCAGATAGAGGTACAGAGTTTACCAACGAATTACTATCAGAGATATGCAACTTATTAGAGATAAAACAAATTTTCAGTACTCCATACCATCATGAAACACTTGGTTCGATAGAACGTAATCATAGAGTATTAAATGAATACTTATTAAATTTTTGTAAAGGTGACGAATGGGATCAATGGATACCATACTTCACATTTGCTTACAACACTACACCTCATGTTGATACAAATTACACGCCATTTGAACTCATTTTTGGCAGGTTAGCGAACCTTCCAAATGATAATTCAGTAAATTCAAAATATTACAATACAGATAACTATGCGCAAGAACTAAAAGCAAGATTAGCATATTCTTTAAAAAAGACTGAAGAATTAATAAAAATATCAAAAGAAAATCGAATAAGAAATAATGAAAATTTTAACCCGTTAAATTTAAAGATCGGTGATAATGTAATAATAAAAAAGATGAATAGAAAGAAAAATCAACCACCTTATCATGGTCCATATAGAATAGTTGATAAAAATGGAGTAAATTCAATTATAGATATAAATGGAAAAATAAAAGAATATCATAATAATTTATTAAAAAAATGGATTTAATGAATTTAATAATCAAAGTAAAAGTATCACATATATAGTACATAATACTATTATTGAATTGTATAGCTAGTTGTAAGTAAGTTTTAAACTCACATTTATCTTTTGAATTGTATAATATAAGAAAAATTTTGAAAAAAAAATTATTTTCATAAAATCAAATAATTTTTATTTTGAGGATGGGGGTGTAGAATACTCTATAACCGCCTGCACTATCACACTAATTTTAAGCACATCACTATGTTATGATTATACTCAAAAAGTATAACACTTTTATTTATGTTAAAATTAAGGCTCTATTTATTTATTTTAAGTTATTATATATTTAACATTTTGACTCAATTTGACTATTATCAAAATACTGTTAGTTTACTTTTTAAGGAGGTGCAATCCTCAAAAATAAACATTAAGTATCAAGCATTCAACTGCTATCTTTTAATACAAAGCCTTTTGAGCATTCAATTGCTCAGGCCAATAATATAAATAAATAGAGCCAGTGGCTCTATTTCAGACAAGGTGATTCCTTATCGTGCGACTTTTTTAATATAGTCATGGAGAAGATCATCCGAGCTGCTGACCTGAGACGCAGCGGCACAATTTTCTATAAGAGTGTTATGCTGCTGGCGTATGCTGATGATATTGACATCATTGGTCAAAATACGCGCGAAGTCAATGCAGCATTCTCCAGGCCAGAAAAAGAGTCGAGTCGAATGGGTCTTGCAGTGAACGCAGATAAAACGAAGTATCTTGTGTCAACAAACAAACAGTCCCAGCGTCTTGGAAACCACGTCACTGTTGACAACACCTCCTTTGAGGTAGTAAAGGACTTTGTTTACCTGGGATCCAATATAAACTCCTCCAACGATATCAGTATTGAGATTAAACGAAGGATAACTCTTGCCAACAGGTGTTACTTTGGGCTCAGTAGGCAATTGAGAAGCAGAGCTCTCTCTCGACGAACAAAACTGACGCTCTATAAGTCAATAATCATGCCCGTCCTACTATACGCATCACAAACCTGGACGTTGAGCAGCTCTGATGAAAGGACTTTGGGAGCGTTCGAGAGAAAAATCTTTCGCAAGATCTATGGTCCAATCTGCGTCAATGGCGAGTACCGAATACGATGGAACCATGAGCTGTATGAGCTATATGCCGACATCGATATAGTCAAGCGTATTAAAATTGAGCGGCTTCGCTGGCTAGGTCATGTCGAGAGAATGAACGACTCGAAAATCCCGTTAATTCATATAAATATTAGCTGCGTTTTTTCCAACATCCAAATCCGATTTCCATACAAACAAAATCTTGCGTACGATTCAAACAAAAAAAAAGCAAAAAACGTAAGCAAATGTACACAAATGGCAGATGACTGAAAAATATGGAGACAACTAGAAAGTAAGTGGTAATCTTTAATTGTTTTTAAATAATATTAATATTAAATAAACAATTTTATTTTATTTAGGTGGCCATAACAACCCGTAATCTGGTTACGGCCGACTTCATCAGCTCTCGCCTGGTGAATCTGCTCCGCGCACGCCTCTAATTTGTGTCACCAAGCGCAGTTAGGTCTTACTCGGAATGGTCAATCCACCGGAGACATGGTATTCTCCTTCGTCGTCGACCTCGGCTTTCACCTCATACAACTTCTTCGCTGAATCTTATTCATCAATGCGATAGACCCTCAGCTTAGTGGCTTAGTTGTATACGCTGAACTAAGCCAATGTCATCGTAGAGCACAAAGCTATGTCTGTACAAAGCTATGAATGTATAAGAAAACCGACTTCATACATATCAAACATGGCCAGATAATGCACCAGTTCATCCCAGGCAGCTGGAGACAGAATGCTTTAGCTGCAGCAAGCTTATTGACAATTGGCAGTACGGCGATATGATCACAACACGACATTTTCAGCTGAATCCAGAATGCGACTTTCTAAAAAATCGCAGTGATAGCGGCAATTCACCGATGCAGCAGCACGGCATTGATACATCACAGCAATTCAACAGTGTGCCAGTGGCAAGTGTTGCAACTGCAACTACATCTGCATCTGCTTCATTAACCTTGGCGTAGCTAGACCTGAAGATAGAAGCTAGCCGGTTGGCAACATTTGTAAACTGGCTAAATTCAAATATAACACCACAGGCACTGGCCAAAGCCGGATTTTATTATTTAAATCGTTCGGATCAAGTACGTTGCGCCTGGTGCAAAGGAGTTGTTGCCAAAAATGAAAAGGAGGTTAATGCCTTTGAGGAGCATCATCGTTTCTTTCCTGAATGTCCACGGGTACTACTCGGTCCACTTATAGAGATTGTCAGTGATGGCATATGTGATCTAGGCATACAGCAAATCTCGCCACAAAACGTCCAAAGTTTTCATCACTAGATGCACGCCTTCGCACATACAGCAACTTGCCTATCAGCGATATTTAATGGCCGGAGGCATTGGCACAAGCGGGTCTCTACTATCATGATATAGACGATCAAGAGCGCTGTTTTAATTGCTTTATCTGGCTGCGCTCGTGGCAGAAGATGATCCTTGGTTTGAGCATGTCAAGTGGTATCCACAGTGTCAAGTTGTGCGCCTGAATTTACAATAAAGTTTAACTGAACCAAAATCTGTTAACAGCACATTGAAGATATGGACTTACAAATAACATTCCCTGATCTGCAGAAAAACTTGATGGGGTTACTAGACTTGATAGACTTCAGCAGAAGAAGCAGATGAGCAGCAAACATTTGCCAAAGGCATAAAAGCACTTGCTGAAAAATGAGATTTTCGAGATAAATAAATTGCAAAATTTCATTGTTTTTTTTTATTATTAAATGTTCCCTATTCCCATAAACATATATGTGATTGAGCCTGTTTAGATTCGTCATTGAAATTCGGCGTTTCCATGCCCTTCGTGTCTACACTTGAGCATGGGCATGTTTCTGTTTCTTTTTCATAATGAGAATTGAAACTATAGAATGAAACATTTTTCACAGCTCATAGACAAAGAAAACCGGACTTTTATTTTTAATATAAAAATGCAAAGAATTGAACGCCTCCAACTATGCGATGGCTGCAATTGTTTAAAAAGTATGTTATTGAAAAGCCTTTGCTTTCAGGATAATAGAAAACACAATAAATTTAATAACTTAAAGGTGACAAAGACAAAATATTCAATATGTAAAGCAAACTTTTATTATTAGCTTTTAATAAGAAAAAACCTTTATAAAACAACACATTCTTTAACAATAAACATATGTAACACAACACGATAACAGAAACTTAAATCAAATCAAAAACTCCTCGCCAGAGTCTTTTGTTCGCAAACTTTATTGAAGGCAGTTTGTTATAAGAACCGCGAAAAAAGAACTGGTGAATATTTCGCTACTTCTGGAATTGATGTCGATGCAAATAAGTTGCTGGAGCGCTGGACGGACACAAAATGGTGAGCCTATGTGTATAAAATTCTGGTGCAATACGTGCTCACAGAATTTTATACGCAGGAAATAAAAACCAAGAAATATCGTAAGTAAAATCACAATGAGATATTTGGTATTTTGTAGTTTATTATTAATTATTGCTTACTTTTTACAGGATTTTATAATATTCCGGAGGAAAAAATTGTACAACTACTGCCTGGATGATAAGTAAAATCTGATCATCATCTTCGTTCGGGAAAAACCAACGAAGTAAAATATAAGGAAGCGCTGTTTCTCTCATGTACACTGTGTGTGTACTGAGGCATCTTGTGGCGAACTGCCATACCGACATCACAGGCATTTTTGACATTTCTATTGGATGTCTGTCCGAGTGCAAAGTTAATTTGAGCGAATTAAACAAAATATTCAATTAAAAGCGATTTTTATTGCTAAAACTTTAAAATTATTATAAAAAATAAAGCAAAAAATAGTTTTACGATGAATTGTGTGGTGAAAAAGTGTGGAAACAGCCAAAAATCGAAGAACAAGTCGGTTTCCTTCCACAGGTAAGTGTACGGATTCTAGTTGGATTTTTTAAATAAAACAACTTTATTTATACTTAATTGCACTTAAAAAATCGGTTATTAGTGAAATGTTTAAGATTTCCGATTGGAAAATATTGAAAAAATGCAAATTAGAATCCGCTGTTTTCGCGCCAATTTCATTCCATAGAAATGTCAGAGTATAAGCAATACGTAAGGGGCGCATTCAATTTACACAGTTGCAAACATTTTAGGGCGCTGATGTTTCACATAAACTAATTCTAATGTCTACTTATTTTCAGATTTCCAAATACGACTGATTTAAAAAATCTATGGATTCGTGCGCTAGGTTTAGAATCTAAAGTTGTTGGTGCGTTATCTGTTGTTTGCTCCAATCATTTCTTTGAAAATGACTATATCGGCTTTTCAAAGTCGAGCAGACATATATTCCCGTCAGCTGTGCCACACGTTGATGCTCAGAATGATGAAACGTAAGTTTAAATATATATTTAAGATATATTTAATTAAAATTAAATGCAAATAAAACATTATTTAGTAATATTGATATGATGCCTAACTGCAGTAACGGTGTTTTAGAAGAAGTGGCAAATAATAATAAAGAAAATATTCAAATAATAGAAAATATTCAAATTGCGCCACCTAGGGTTGGAATTTTGGAAACTGCAGCACCAAAGCCGGAAGTTCTTGGTAAAGAAAGACAGTTCAAAATGTCATTAAAGAGAGCGATGGAGTCAACCGACGATTTATCGTCCACACCCAGAAAAAAAATCGCCAAAGGCAAACTCCGAACTCTAAGAAGAGTCGTTTTGGAAAAAAATAGAAAAATAAAAACTTTGAATCAGAAAGTTCGGAGGAAATAAAAAAAAATCGCCTCATTGAAGAAGATAGTTCAAAAACTAAAGAAAAAGAATCTTATAAATGAGGAAACTTTAGATATTTTGAATTCCCTTGGTGATATGAACGCAGATTTGTTCAACAGAAAGTTGAGGAAAGTGAAAGGAATGCCGAATGCAAGGATGTACCAACCGGCCATTAGGTCATTTGCATTAAATTTAAATTTTTTATCACCGAAGGCATACGATTTCGTGCGAGCAAATTTTTCAAATTGCTTACCGCACCCTCGCACGCTGTCCAAATGGTATGAGGGTGTGGATTGCTGCCCCGGCTTTACGGAGGAATCGTTCGAAGCTATCAGAGTCGCTGTTGAAGAAGCCCAAAACAAAGCGGAGAAAATAATATTAAATTTAGTTTTTGATGAGATGGCGATTCGAAGGTAAGGATCATAAAAATAATTGTGAGTTTCATTTTTAACATTGAAAATTTTAATTTTCAGACACATAGATTGGAGCAACAAGGGATCTATCGGTTACACCTACATTGGAGATGGTGATTGCAGCAGCACAGAAGCCACACAAGTTTTGGTTTTCATGGTTGTGTGCGTCAACCGAAGTTGGAAAATTCCTGTAGGATATTTTCCCATCACGTCTCTTGATGCAAACCAGAAGGTAAATTTAATAAATCATTGCTTACAGAATATTTTAGCGACAGGAGCTGAGGTAGTGGGAATAACTTTTGATGGAGCTGCAGTTAACTTTACAGCAGCTAGACTTTTAGGATCTGATTTGTCAGATATTAGAACAGAAAGTATTTTTAAGTTAGATTCGTTGTGTACTAGATTTTGTATTTTACCTGACCCTTGTCATATGATCAAACTCATTAGGAATTTTTTTGCTGAAGTAGGAGAGTTTAAAGATTCACATAATAATATTATAAAGTGGCAGTATCTTCAAAAGCTAGTGGATTTGCAGGAAAAAGAACAATTACATTTAGGCAATAAGCTGAAAAGAGCTCATTTATATTTTCGCGATCAAAAAATGAAGGTTAGACTTGCTGTGCAAGTATTAAGTAAATCTGTAGCAGATGCTTTAGATTTTTGTAGGGAAGTTTTGATATTGGCAGATTTTCAAGGTAGTGAGGCAACAGTAAAGTTCATAAGGTATATGAATGATGTATTCGACATTTTAAACAGTAGAAATATTAATAAATTCGGCTTTGAAAAAGCCCTTTGCAAAGAAAATATAGGTTCTTTACTTTCATTTGAAGAAAAGTTTGTGTCATATATAAGCCAGCTTCGCGTTCTAAATGGTCAGCTTGTCGTAAACAGTCGTAGAAAGACAGGGTTTATAGGAATAATAGCACTTATTAGGAACATAAAAGTTATTTATGATAGATTTATAGATAGTGAAATTTTGTCCTTCATACCATTTTACAAACTGAACCAAGACCATTTAGAATTATTTTTCGGTTCAGTCCGTTCACATTTAGGTAACAATGATAATCCTTCAGTTAAGCAGTTTAAAGCTGCTTATAAGAAGTTAATTATCAGATGTAAAATTAGAGAAGGGGGTATTGGCAATTGTATTCCTTTAGAACATATAGACATTTTAAATTTAAGCAGTACAAACCCCGTTAAAACAGATAAATTTGAAACTAAAGAGCAGAACACATCGATACATCATGAAGCAATTTTAAGAATTTTCGATAGGGATAATTCTTTTTTTAATGATCATAATTATTTTGCAGATGCTAGTTTTTTAACTGAATATACAGGTCATGTAGTAAAGTATATAGCAGGGTTTGTTGTGTATAAATTGCAATTAATTCTGAAATGCGATGAATGTAAAAAAGATTTGGAGGGAGAAAGTAGTCAGCAATCATTAATTTCTTTTAAGTCAAAGGGGTATTTGAAAAATCCTTCAAAATCGATTGAAGACATTTGCCTTATTGCTGAAAAAGAACTACGCATCCAATCAAAATTGTGTAACAAAGACGAGTCTATATTGCATAAAAAGTTTTACAGTAGAATTTTGTTCAATACGCAGCAATCCCTGCTTGGAAAATGCATATTTGAAGGTCACGTTAAGTCTTCCGGCCACTTTAATATAGTAGTAAAATCCTTAACTGAATTATTTTTAAAAACTCGATATTTTTATTTGACAAAAAGAAATAATGAAAAAGCATCAATTAGGCAAAAATTGCATAAGACGATCCATTTCAGAGGAGTTTAGAAGAAACATTGTATTCATTTCAATTTAATTTATGTTTGTTTCAGTAACATTTGTATTTATTTATTTACATATTTATTTAATTTACATATTTATTTCCCAATAAAATAGTTTTTATGAATTAAAAAATGCAATGCCTGCTTTTTTAAAATTAATAAACAAATAAATGAATATTTGATATATTATAACAATAATTTTTACCCATAATAATAATTCTTTTACAGCACATTCACACAATTTTTGTATGCATTCACTAATACTTTTCTTTGCTTTCAGATGAAATAAGCCTACTGGGGATTTATATAATAATAATTTTTTTACCCATAATAATAATTCTTTTACAGCAAATTCACACAATTTTTTATGCATTCACTAATACTTTTCTTTGCTTTCGGGTGAAATAGGCCTACTGGGGAACCGAACACCCAAGAAAAAAAATCGGTAACGCGCCACATTGTATACCCCAAGGGTGGTGTGGAAATACAATTGAAATTTAAATAATTAAAATACACCTAGACAAGTTTTTACGCCTTCCTTTACAACATTACCGAATGTGGCCCTGTTTGAATGTTTTTGTATTTGTGACAACGTAACTGTGTTTGTAAAATGCTTCATTTTAGCTCAACAACACTGATTCCTTAT
The DNA here is from genome assembly GCA_958299015.1 of Tetanocera ferruginea. Taxonomy (NCBI): domain Eukaryota; kingdom Metazoa; phylum Arthropoda; class Insecta; order Diptera; family Sciomyzidae; genus Tetanocera; species Tetanocera ferruginea. The sequence goes on along the minus strand of OY282644.1, from coordinate 52,439,816 downwards.
ATTTTACTTCGTTGGGAAAAACGAAGAACCAGCGATTCGCTTGAAATAAGCGATTTTACATCAAGAGGCTTACATCAGTCGATATGGCAGTGCACACAAAAAGGTATTAGCACATTTGTTTAACTTAAGTACTTAGTTAAGTAGTTAGAAATATTATTACTTAAGTAGTTAGTTAAGTAGTTAGAAATATTATTACTAAGGGTTTAGGCATAAACAACTGGCATCTGCAGTTTTTTTAATTCAATCGAATATATTTATACCGATGTATTGATATTTATAATGAGCGCCCGTTCATGCTTTTTTGAATTTTCTAATTAATTTATTCACAAAAAAATTAAAGAACATTGTCTTGTTTTTCTTTTTAACTGTCAAACTGAAACTAAATGAAATTGAAACCGCATGAAATTTCCAATTTTTAAGTTTGTGAACGGCATTTCGGCTCAAAATCTTTCATCTCACTTTCACTTTCCAATTCTTATCCGTTCTCGCTCACAATTTTTGTCATGGGCATGACGATCTAAACAGGCTCATTAAAATAAACACGTAATTTTTTAAAAAGATATATTATTTTTGATTGGACTTAAATGCATTTTTAAAATATTAAAAACAAATTTGTTTAAGGTGTCACGTCCCCTTATGACTATTTTTGTCGAAGTTTGCAATACTTATTTTGCAATATTTCTGATGTTGTAGTTTTTGTGGTTATTTTTGTTGCAACTGTCGCTCAGTACTATTCGTTGGTTCAGGCTCTTAAGATTTTGTTTCTTCTTCGCTTAGAGCATTAGTGAAGAATATGCATTTTGGGCCTGAAGCCCATATGGGATCTGAGTGAAAGCATCAAAAGCTCATGTACTGCAGCAAAGAAACTACTGCGAAAATTTTCATCAGGTGCTCCTCGATGCAACTTTAAATCTATCTTGTTATCTAGGCCACTGTCGCAAGTTCATCACAAGTTGTGTTTTTAATTTTCTGCTGTGCTTGGTCTGCAGGATTATTTCGTAACGTACGCTCCAATCTTCCTTAGAAAGTCCTTTTATGTTTCCGTTTTGTAGCATGCCGTCATTGGATGTATTACCAGTGCTGGAATTAAAGCGGTGTAAAAAAACCATTGGTAGGTACTTAAGTATTAAATACTGATTTTTGCTCTAAGACCCATATAACCTTTTAAATAATACCTTAATCATTAATATCGGTTATATATTAAGAATAATATAGCCGATTTTCTTCATAGACCTTATAGCAAAAAAAATTTTAAATAATCGATAACTCGAAAACAGATCGATAACACAACATTTCCTTCAGCTATTCTTATTTTTATTAAGAGTACTCTTCTTTAAATTTAGAATTGCAGCTAAAGCTTCAAATATCAATTAATATAAGGTATTTGTGTTTAACACATATGTAATTTTATTAAAACAAAAATAGAATGCAATCTTATTACATTAATATTCAATTATATTCAATATAACAAAAGTATAACAAAAATAAAAAAAAATTAGTCATATTAAAATGGCACATTAATTCAATTTTCCAAGTACTCGGTCCTAAGTTAAATAATGTTAAATAATAAAGCAATAAATTTCAGTTTATTCATATACTGTTTCAATACTCTGAGCCCTCAACAGCTTTGTACTTTCCTTTTGCAGAGATATCCCGAAGAATTTCCGGCTTGTTTTGAACATATTCAAAAAATTCCGGACAGGACATTTTTAAATTTATTTTAATGCTTAGAATGGCCTTCAGGGTTTCGACTTGTAACCTATTTTTTCGCTAGTGCAAGTTTTGTTCATCGCAGCAAAAACTCACCGAACTCGCAGCAAAAACGCTCCACCGAAGCGCTCGACCCGGGCAGACACAGGATGTACTGAATTATTGTCGCCATTTCTTTGTGTTCAAAATTTTCAGCTTCTAAATAATTGAAATTTTCAACCCACCTCTTCGGCGCTGAAATTTTTTTCTCTTCTCTATTTCATAATTTTATGGTCCGTACAGAAATTTTTCACGTAAATGAAATCCTTGTGCAATTTTGCAGAGTTTTTTTTACTATCCTACAAATTTAGATTGCTCAATGCCTCTGCTAGCATTTATAATGTGATATGCCCAGACGGCTTCCATGATTGCAATTTTCGCGTCGAATGTCGATTGGAAGTACGTATAAATTTTTAGGTTAGCAGACGCTACATCCAGGTCGGAAAGGTGCTTCACTGTTTTCAAATGCCGTCCTACGTCTGTATTCCCTCCTGACTCTATCGAAAAAGACTCGTTTGCACTTTGAGTAGAACACTTCACTGTCCTTATTTGTTTTTTGCAAGAACGAATATTTTTTTTGAGTAAATCACTTAACACACACTTTCGCTTCGACATTTCGACAAGTATGAAAAATGAGTTGCACAGCCAGGGTTGTAGTGTGACACTTTAAACAGAGACGCAAAAAAGGATTGTATTAAGGGGAACTTTCGACTTGTTACTAAAAAAATTGTGACATACAAAATGGACTTTAGTGGAAAAATGGAAGAAAATAAAGAAAAAACAGGATAAAATATAAAAATACAGGATTTTAAGCCCGTTGCACAGGACGCAGGACTTTGCTTGAAAAAACAGGACTGTCCTGCTAAATACAGGACGGATGGGAGCTTTAGTTATACTCCGTTTATCTCGGCCTTCGCACGTATTGCCTTGATCCAGGCGTGCTAAAAAGGACTACTTTGGTCTCACCTGTCCACAAAATATTACGCCAACACACGGGCCAATCCAAATGCGAATGTGAAAATTTTAATCTTTTTTGGACGTGTTTTACAGTCAACAAAATTACCTTTCTGCGGCATCTGCCAACTAATTTTGCTTCTGAAGACTTCTGCGTATAGTTGAATATAAACTTCCAATAGCAAATCTTGCTTAAGCTTGGAAGATGTCAGATATCGATCGATTCGCACCATTCGCTTCATGCGCATATCCTCAAAATGCTGAATTTTTGCCTTCCGACCGCGTGTTTTTTGGTTTATTTGTCCAATTTTTGCAATTGACAATCATTGTTGGGAACACCCGACAACATCTTGTATAAATTTGTACGTTTTACTTTCAGACAATAATTTTTTATTAGTTTTCTTTCCTCAGAAGTGCAGTGTTTTCCGCGGCCCATTTTGACTTAAATTATTATTTTTCTATTATTTAAATAATTGGTATATGTTTAAAAATGTAATTAACAATTTTATAAAACTATGTAAGTTCAAATAGTTAAAAATTATTCTTTTTATCCAAGAACGCGTTGCACTACTATTATTTTGCACAGTTAAACAACAATTCAATATCTATAAAATAACGGGATTTGGATAAACCCGCTAGAAATAACAATTGTTGATCACAGATACAATGTTGCCACATCATGAGTTTTTATTTCATAGGAGGTACTATTGCCACCTATGTTTAAATTAATTTTTTTAAAAAGTTTGATGCACTACTATTTTTACACACAGGTGTATCTCTCGTAAGACCAATTCTTGAATATGCACCCGTAGTATGGAACCCGTAATATAACGTCCACATTGATGCAATAGATTCGGTTGAAAAACAGTTTTTAATTTTTGTTTTACGTCATCATCGTTGGAACCCAAATATTATTCTTCCTTCGTGTGAAACACGCCTAAAGCAAATTTTACTGCTTTCCCTAAGAAACAGAAGAATGATGCTTAATGTCATCTTCTTATATAAATTACTTTGTGGTGAAATTGAACAATTGTTCAATTGAGAACTCTCAAGTCTACTCAAAACCTCCACGTGGTGTCTCCTGGAAACGGCAAACTAACACCCGTTAGTTGACAGCTAATTTATCTGCGAGCACCTTTGGCCTTCAAGCAAAGGTTGTGCGTTGGGTTTGAAGCCCGCCACATAAAAAAACATTTCAATGAAAAGTACAAGAATAATTAGAAAAATTATCCCAAAATCTCATGACGACTACCAAAAACGATAAACTGATAATGATTTACGGATATGCACCTGGAATGTTCGGACCCTAAATTGGGATGGTGCCTCTATCCAACTGATTGATGTCTTGAAATATATAATTCTGATATCACTGCAATCCAAGAAATGCGATGAAAGGGGCAGGGTTGCTTACGGCAACCTCATGTGATATCTACATGGTCGTTAGTAGCACTTGATGCAAGCATCTAAATATTCATAAGGCCACCTGGCCACGTGGTGCTTATATATACTCGGATGATTATCTAGTCGCAGCCAAGATCCGCACACGTCTGTGCGCAGCTAAGAATGCTCACAGTCCTACACAAAAAAAGCTACACTATTCGATTCGGTACCCAGCGGTGCCCAACGCAGACGAGGAAGACTTCATCTCCGTTGGAAAGACCAGGCATTGGATGACCTGACAACGCTTGGAGTTTCCAACAAGCGCCAGCAAGCGCACGACAAAATAGGCTGGCTGAAATTCTTAGACGAGGCCAAAACTGACCAACGGTTGTAAGCGCCATCTAATTGCTCTTCATGACCCTTTACGATGTATGTGTAATGATTTCAACAAAAGCTACTGTTTGATTAATTTTTGTTATATATCTAGTGTTCCGCAAGGAAGTCTTGGACCGGTTTTAAGCTAAGCGCTGATGCTAAGCTTTTTTTGTATGGGACTGGGAAAGCCAATGAGTGTTGTAGGAACGACTTTGAGCCTATTTTCAATAGTCCTGGTGGCGCCAAGGTAGAGTATTTGACAAGCTGTTGCAAAGTCGTGGGCTCAAACCCATAGCTGAGCGAAATTTGTTTAATTTATTAAGTTAAGTTTTAATTTGTTTTTAGTTTAACTGGCAAATAAGAAATTAGAAGCAAAAAATAATTTTATTTTGGATAAAAGCAGTGCAGAAAAATAAACAATTTAACAAAAATAGGTTTCTTTGTTATTGTTGTTGTTGTTGTAGTTGTAGTTGTTGTTGTTGTATTTTTTTCATCGTGTGTGTTGTTGAAAAACCTGTTCGTGCATGCTGCTTTCCCAAATGTGTTGTTGCTTTCTGTTACACCATACGTTTTCCGTTTTTGCCGTCAGGGTTCATATGTAGTGAAACTTAATACCAAGATTAATTAATAGTTTTTCACGTGCTTCAATTCTGCATAAAAAAAATTATGATTGGGGGTATTTTAGAAAGTTATGTTGAGTAACTTCATCTAGTATAAGATGACGTCACAGTTCAAAGATTTTATAACATGAATATAGCCCTTGCTATGAGCTCCGTAACGATATATTCAAATTAATTATCGGGCTTTAAATAACCGAGTTATAGACAAAAACCGAACGGCTGTTTTTGCCACGCCCACAGAAAAAAGTATTGTATTCCCGTAAGTTTCTCGACATAATAGTTCATACGAGGCGGTAACATTTGGGTTTTTTCTTTCTCATATAGAGCGATCCGGCTCAGGGTACAGCCGGACCAAGAGAAATGTTAATGCTGATTTCGCCGCTATCGAAAAGGAATCCGCCGAAGTGGGTTTGATGGTGACCAAGGTCAAAACAAAGTATATGCTGTCTTCAACAGGGAAGCGCGGGGTCCAGGCTCTCATATTACAGCAATCAAATATAACTTTGAAGTAGTCAGTAGTAATAGTAGTAGCAATTATTTTCCAGAGCCCTAACTCCATCGATAACACTGACACTCTACAAGACGCTCATCATACCTGTGCTTCCCAATGACGCTATGGCATGGGTGGTATCGTAAACAGATGCAGCCGCTCTTGGGTTCCAGAGGAAAGTTCTTCGCAAAATCTTTGTTTGTACCCAGCGTTGTCCTGTTCGAGTTAGCGATGAATATCACAGTCGACTGAATCAAGATCTGTATGAGCTTTACGACGAAATTGACTTAATTCAGCGTATATGAATTCATCGACACTGACTGAGTCATGTTTATCGGATACATGAAGAATCTCCAGCGAAAAAGGTGTTTAAGGCGAAAGCCGCAGTCGACAACGAAGAGGACCACCATGCCTCCGATGGATTAACCAGGCAAAAGAAGCTCTAGCCGCGCTTGGTGAGAGAAATTGGAAAAGGCACGCACGAAGCAAGGGCGTCTGGCAAGAGCTCATGAAGACGGCTGTAACCCGACCTCCGGTTGTCATGTCAACCTAAGTAAATATTTAAGAATAAATATTAAACCGTACTATCGACATAAAATTCACGACTTATAAGAATATGTATTATTAGTGTAGAAAATCAACTTACATTCTCGAAACATAAAGGAAAATGCAAAAATGAAAAATCGAATAGAAGAATACTCTTTGAATTAGTATAAGATCGATTTTTTTGGAGTGCGAGTGAGTTTATTTAATTAAACTAACTAATAATTTTAAAATTTCATCTTCTCTTTTTAAAGTTTGTATTAAGCATGAATTTAATTGATTTTTTGTTATTGGTTTCCCTCCGGATTTCAATATAAATCTCACTTTTCCATTTGACACTCCAATATTAATAACAGCACTTGATAGACACTCTTCGTCAAAGGTTGGATCTGAAAGAAGAAAACTAAGAAAATGGTTAAAGTTAAAAAAATGTAGGCAAATAACACTTAGCGCCAAAATCAGAAAAAAATTCTGTACACGGCATCTCACTATTTTTTCTAATAGATTTGAGGTTTCTAAACACGAAAATCATTAAAAAAAACAATTTTTTATGGTTACGTTTTTATAAAAATGTTTTTAAAGTTGTTCTCACTTTTTGATATATAGTCGCATATATTGGAATATATCTTGTATACAACTTATTCGCGTTTTTAAGAATTCATAAAAAATCTAAAACTTTAAAGATTTTTTTCCATTTTTCCTTTTGATCTTAAAAATATATTTTTAATTAAGAAAATAAGCTATCGCCGAAAGAAATCCATGCAAACATAAGGTCAGGAGAATGATTTGAGTGTAGATACTACAATTCGACATTGTACTGAATAATCGGACATCGTATTGGTTATGATATTCAGCAGCACTAGCTACTTTATTTGCAGTCAGTAATGCCATATGAACCGATATATCGTATGCGTTACCATTTTCAGTCTTGAATCCGATGAGACCATATACGGTAATAATTTTTAGAAATGTTACGATTTCAAAAAAATAGATCCGACGCACAGTGTAACGATGTCTATGGGATGAGGGACAAAAATAGAAGGAGTTGTCGTAGGAACATGAAATTTGACACGCATCATTCTTTCATAAATATAACACACCACACTTAATTTTATCAAGATCGGCCACGCCCTTCGCCCACCTCCCATACAACCCACAATGGTGAAACTTAATAAAGAGGCATATATTTGAGCTACAGCAATAAAATTTGGTATGTTTATATGTCACATCAAAACTAAAGTATGTAAAAAAAATGGGCATGATCCGCCCACAGCCCATCCACCTCCAATACAAACCACAAGAGTAAAACTCCATAAAGAGGCATATATTTTAGCTACAGCGATAAAATGTCGTATGTTTATATGCCACATAAAAAACTAAAGTATGTACAAAAAATGGGCGTGATCCGCCCACTTATACGCCCACCTCCCATACAACCCTAAAATTGAAACCTATATATAGAGGCTTGTGTCGAAGCTACAGAAGTAAAATTGAAGAAAAAAGGGCGTCATCCACCTACGAACACGCCACCTCCCATACAACAAGATATGTTATGTATGTCGCACACTTCGCACGTGCGATTTGGCGTTAGAACACATGTTGAACTCAAACAAAAATCATTTATAAAAAAGTGCACGTTTGTAGCAGCTAATATTTTTTATTCTTAATCAATATACTTTGAGACATATTAAGGCAGCAGGTGAGGGTTTTTTTCCATATTTCCAAACATTTGTTTTCTATTTTTTCTTAGAATTTTATTAAAATTAAATTATAAATGTTTAAATAATCACTCAAATTTAATTTTATTCGTTTTAGCAATCTAATACTAATATATTAAAAAAAAAAATTGTAATCTTAACGTCTGTTTCGCAATTTTGGCAATTTTTTTAATGAATTAACCAAAAAGTTCAAAATTATGGAAAATCTTTGTTTCGGAACTTCTTACGGCTAAACTAAAATTATTAGCTTAAAACCCTTTTGGAATTTACTTAATTGGAATGTTTTTAACACATCCTGATACTTTTTTTTCTCAAATAAACAAGTCGATATTTTGCATTTTGTCCCTCTCGTTACACTGTGCGACGTCCGATTTGGCGTATTTTTCTTTAAGTATATGCAATGAAAAAATTAAGATAGAAAATTGGTGGCAACTTTAAACTTTCTTTTAAAAATTCTGTGTCCATTTTTTAACGATTGACAAAATATGGAATGAATATTATTTAATTTTATTTTTACTTCTATTTTGTGTGCTTAAAGTATTTTCAAGTGTATTTTATCATAATATTTTTTATATATAATTATTATGTTTCTAACGAAATGACTTTTGAAACAAAATTTCACAGATCCGACGAGAATCCAACGAGCTGAGTGCAATAGTTACGATATGAAAACTTTTTTGATGGCAACACTGCAGTCAACTTGCTCAGAGAGAAATATAATACAGTAAAATCTCACCATGAAATGGGGGATGAAAGTTTTTATTGTTGTAGTTTTTTCAGCATAAAAATATTCCATATGCAATGGCTCAAATGTTTCTAAGAGGATCGCAGTTCGATCTGAAATGACGCGATGGTATGTCGTGGCTTTTGTGCATCTAAGCAGGAATTATTTTCATGCTTACTGCCTGTATTCTGTCGAAGGGTTTGCCTTTAACAGCAAGTAAAGATGCATAAATATGCGGTATACGCATGGCACGCGGTATGCAATTACTTGCGAGTGTTTATTTCTACATGAAATCAAATTATAATTAAACAAATTTAAGTTAACAAAATGGTTCTTACCGCAGTGTTCTCACCCTCCTTGCGACAGATTACGATGTGAACAGATTTACGATTATTACAAATTTACAAAGTCATAGCGATGAATCGACAAATGTCAAAAGTTGCAAGTCGTGGTGAAAACACATGGCGTTTCTAAAACAAATAGTAAAACATTAAAGGCCGTTTTGCAACACTGCCTTATAAAACAGATTTCTTTAACCTTTCAAAAGATTTGTCCATGATATTGGACGCAACAGAAAACATGTTTTTTTTTATTTTCCAACGTCTTTTTTAAAATCAAATAGGTTGGTACTATGAAATGAAGTTGTACCAACATGACAAGCATAAATTTAAACAGATATATAACGTTTAATTTAGTTGAATTTTCGATTTTGTCCCCAACAGAAGCCTACAATTTTTTTATTTCGCGTGTTATTAAATGTTGCAAAAAAGTGGTTATTGTGATTGGTGTGCAAAGCATAATTTTTTTTAATAAAAACATTATAAATAATGAATTTCCATTTTCAGTGAAACTCTAGCAAAGACTTGAGTGTTCCTGTAAAGTTTAGAACCGATAGAAAATGGGGGCGTGACAACTCTCATACAACCATAATTTTCAATATCGAATAGCTTTATTTTACCAAAATTCGGTATTCAAGCTCAATTTCCACGTACTGTGTTACAGGTAACATTTAATAGGCGTTGCAAAAGGGGCGTGACAATTTTTTAGCATTCAAACTTTTCAGAATAACTTTCGAAATATAAGTAACACATTTATGAAACTCGGTACGAATATAATATTTAGTCCTGTCCTTTGACTGAAAAAATTCATCGAGCACTGGAAATTGGGGCGTGTTACCAACCATACAATTCAAATGCTTGATATCGAATAGCTTTGGTATTAAATGTCTCATAACATTTAAACTCAGTATGAAGTTAATTTTTGGTCATGTCTTTCCACAGGAAAAATAGCACGGGCATTGGAAAACGGGGCGTGACTCCGCCAATACAAGCCAAATTTACTATAAGTACAGAACAGTTATGAAAGTAAGTCACAAGCAATTCCAACTCAGAATGGAGTTACTACTTAGTGATGTTTTTTTTCTTGCAAACTGAGACGGTCAATAGACAAAGGGGTGTGGCTCCACCCATGCACGCCAAAATTTTAATATCAAATAGCTTTGGAAGTAAAACTCGCTGCGGATTGAAATTCCGAATGGAGTTACCAAATGGTCGGGCTTTGGGCAAGTGGGTGTGCCTCCCCATACAAGCTACATTTTTGATCGAATAGTTTTTGAAGTCACAGATGAAGTACATGTGTTTGACTAAGGCGTTGCAACGCGCGCCGGGTATTGCTTATATACAATAACACAGTACATTGTCGAACCGTATTATCTACACTAAAATCATTCTCCTGGCCTTATTTTTCCAAGCAGTTCTTTCGGCGATAGCTTATTTTCTTTATTAAAAATATATTTAAACGATCAAAAGGAAAAATGGGCAATTTTTTTAAGTTATCGATTTTTTATGAATTTTTAAAGACATTTACTTGCATTTTTATGTGAACAAATAATTTTTTCAAAATATTTCCTTTTATAGCGCAATCCTTTCCTTTTCGACTACTCAATAAATAATCAAATTCTAATCCGCAAACATCAAAATAAGGACTAAGGTGTAATCTTCGATGCTTATTTTAACTTCAAAAGTCACTATCAATATGTTATAGCTAAGTCATATGCCATGATAGGTTTTATAAAAAGGAATTCCTAAAGTTTTAAGGACCCTTTGACAATCAAAGCTCATTACGTTTCATTGGTTCGAAGTAATCTATACTACTGTTCTATTTTATGGGATCCATTTTACGCTGAGCATTAAAATCTGACGGCTTTCCTTCTTATGTCGCTAGACGTAAATTGCTTGGGTTGCAGTCATTATCTGATAGACTTTAATTTTTTTTCTGGTTATTTCTCTTTAATGTCTTATCTGGTAAAGTCACTTGTGAAAATATCCGAAGTATCTCATCCCGACTCATCCCGATTCGTATCTCATCCTTCAACTATATCTCTAAGAAATCATCGTATGTTTGATGATGTAGTTCATACAAACAATTATTCTTGAAATGAATCTATTCATTCGTTTATGTAATAATCATTCTCAATTTCTAGATTTTAATATTAGTTTAAATGAATTTCGTTTAAAATTGTTTATTTTATTCAATTAGGTTAAGAAATGTATTAGTCTTTACGATTTTATTAAATCAGTAGACCGTAATAAAATAAAAAAAATAATTAATAAAAAACTGCTGATCCAAATGTAAAAATTTGTTTACAAACATGTAGAAGATTTTATTATTATTAAATTTTATTTTATATTTTATTATATGGGCATTTCCATCGTTGGGAACGCGCCATTCGCACGCATTTGAGGAGCAAGAAAATAAAGAAAACTCAAAATAAATTTTTTTTTTTTCAAGTTTTAGATAGCATTTTATTAGCACTTTATTTAGAAAAGAAAGTTAGGTGCTTCAGATTTTATGTTTCCAAAATATAAGCAATAAACATGGCATCGCGAACGCGACAAAAAGGAGGCGTGGCATATATATAAAAGTGCATACATTATCCTGCAGTATCACCATCTAAGTTGATTTAACCATATCCGTCCCTGTTGTTGTTTGTGCCCCTGTCTGTTGACATGATTACAGCCGTTATTATTAAGTTATCGTAATGAAATCCGATATTTAAGCTTAGATCATAAAAATAAAGATAATTTTCGAAAATAAGCCAAATAGGATGAAAACCACATTTACCTCCCATACAAATTGACGTTCTCAAAATAGAAAATTTCTTAAAAATCTATTAAAAAATCAATCAAATGACATAAGAATTATCACATGAGCTTTAATTTGAACTATTAGCACTTAGTTAAAAATTCAGTAAAATCGAAAGAAAACTTCCCATACAAAGTGTATTTCGAATACGGCGCATGATCGCGAACGCGATTCACTTTGATAATCAATATTAAATGTTTAGTATGATTTTTACCTATAGTAACTTTTTTTATAGTGAGGCGACCAAATTTTCAGACACTTGCTTAGAACGATCACGAAGTTCTGATAACAAATGATGATTTAGGTACGATGATTCGAAAAGTAATTAAGGAGGGACATAACAGTAGCAGATAAAACAGACCTTTTTTTAAAAATTCATAACTCAGTCGAAAACAAACATTTTCCAAAATTTTTTTATTGTGTGCATTCAAGCCGAAAAAGCGCTCAGGTAGCGAAGTAGCATAAAGTGATTCTTTCTGCTGAATGCGTTTCTTTGTGAAATGTCAAATTTCCAACAAACTGATTGATCATCTGTCAAAATGAAGTGAGCGTAAAACGCTCAACCGAGGTAGCATAAAATATTTTCGCTACCTAAGATGGCGACCGCTCAGGGAACATGTTGTATGAGCGGTTTATGCTACATACCATTCAGCCGGAAAGTTGTGTAGCAGCTAAGTAGAAAATTTTCTGCTGAATGCACTGATTGTTGTAGAGAATTGAACAAATTACAAGAAAAAAATTCAAAAAAATATATTTTTCACTCCAACATGGTTTTTTAGAGCTCCAAGCTGGCGGCAGAGAAAAAAACGGGACCTCGTGGTTGCAGCGATACAGGAGCTTTTTTTAAATTTTTGGTGATGTTCCAAATTTGAAAGTGTGTTTTTCGAAAAAAATATTGACTTTAAAAATTCATAAAAAATCGAAAAAAATTTAAAAACAGCTCGCGTCATATGATAGCGAATCAAGTTTAAAAAAATATAAAAAAAAAATTTCGTCAAAAAATGAACCCGCTAGTCCCGCAACCAGTACGAAAAAACATGGTTTCGAGATAAACGCGTTCAAAGTTTGTGAGCAAAGAAAAAAAAGGCGCAAAATTAAAAAAGCGCTCTCACTAATCCGGATGTAACTTTTGAACCCGTATGAATTTTTCCATGAAATTTTTTCTTAGAATCTAGAAAGAATATTTTCTAAAATACAAAATTATAAAAAAGGCAGGCCTCAGAAAATTTCACTCATGAAACAAAAATCTCAAACGAAAATGAAAATAAACACTGTTTCAAGCAAGCAACACACAATTTTATTTTCATTTCATTTTTGTGTGCGGCCGACTTGGCATGCTCTCGACCATCCTTCATAAATTCTTCATGAACAAACTAAGATCGATCTAAACGATTCGATGTGATTTCTTCTCAAACATGTGTTGGCTTTAAAATGTTCGTGTCATTCAAATAATACAATTTTTTTAAAATGACTTGTTTGTGTTGGAAAACGCTGGCGGTCGTGAAGAGAAAAATGAATGAAATGACGAATGAGTTTCTTTGCATTAATCAATAACTGTTGGTCGGCCAAATTAGACAAATTGTCGCCAACCAACGCAACAAAGTGATCGATGTATGCATAGAAACTCATACGTCATTTCAATAATTTTTTCTTCACGGCCGCCAGCGTTTACCAACACGAACACGTCGTGTTTAAAAAATTGTATTCATGAACGCCTTCATGAAGACCTGACAACAACGAATGTTGGTTAATGACACGAACATTTTAAAGCCAACACATGTTTGAGAAAGGATCACATTGAATCGTTGAGATCGATCTTATTTTGTGTACGTGAAGCGCAAGCAAATGTAAAAAAGAATTCATGGAGAATTTTCGACAGCACGCCAACTCGGTTACACACAAAAATGAAATGAAAATAAAATTGTGTGTTGTGTGCTTTAAGAAAAATATCGTGAATGAAGGTGTGTACATTTTTTGAAGCCTGAAAAAAGTCGATTTAAAAAACGGCCAATGTCATGTCCCCTCTAAAGCAATATAAAAAATTTACCGTTAATGGAGCTTTGTTTGGTATCTTTTTATTTTTTATTGTTTATGTGTAGTTTATAGATTGATTTAATAAGAGTGCAAACATAACGTTAATAAATAAACGAAAAATACTAAAGAGAAAAAGCCCTTAAAAAAAGGACTTTTTCTTGCTTTTTAACATTTTTCTCAGATCTCAGGCTAATTTTCTCAGAATGAAAACTGAACTAATTTGTAAATGCAGTAAATTCTAAAAATTCAAACATTTTTTTTAAATTATAACAAAAAAATTATTTGTTTATTTAACATTTTTTTTTCGGTCCCGGTAGACCATTCTGTGGAAATGCCCATATGCAACTATATTTGAAAAAAGCGAGAAAAACTTAAATCTATTAGAAAACAATGAGAGATGAGATGCCGTGTAAAGCAATTTTTTCTGATTTTGGTGCGAAGTGTTTATAAAAATCTGAAAATGAGAAGAAAAGATAAAAAAAATATTATTCCCTCAGGTTGCATTTATGAAAGTGCCTATTTATAAGAACGCTGGATCATTAATCCTTTTGTACCGTTTTCTCTATAAAAACTTTTAAAAACTGATTGCCTATTATTAGTTCTTACATAAACTTTCTCGCATGGATGAAAAATTTGTGAAATACAAATACAACACTATTAATTGTTTGTGCTATCCTGTCATAGAAGTAAAATTATGGCAAAATAGCAAATTTTGTAACAAATACATACTTGACTCAACTTCTTATAAAGCTTATGCTTGATTTTAGCATAATTCAGTTGATTTCTTACCTTTGCGAGGCATTTTGGTGTTCTTAACTTTCACGATCAACTGATCAGCTAAGTACAGTAATATGACGTACAACTATTAAGAGGTGCTCACAAACGTTGTATTTTTTAGAACTTTAAAGACGACATAAGACAGATCTTGTGAATTGCCTAAATATAATAATAATACGATGATAATAATAAAATAATAAAATATATAAAAATTTAAACGAAACAGTTACTCCAAACATTTAAAATAACTGAAAAAATACAAATGTAAAATATGTAGGTATTGAAATTAAAAATGATGATGTAAATGCATTATATATTACTATGTTTTCAATATATTTATATACTATTATATAAAAGGAGACTCACGGCGTATTTGGTGGCGAGTGTTCTCAATAACCACTAAACGTATTTTTATAATTTTTTTACTGCCACGGCTGCCATGTTTTGTGGGAAGTTGCTCTTGGCTTGGTCTCTTGAGCAATGTTGCCAATAGTCTGACATCGTATTTGTTATGATTTTCAGACTTCATTCAATTAATATATATATTTACAGTAAAAAAATCTTTTATCTGCTATGCCTGATATACAGTTGCGGTCAAAATAATAGCAGTGCTCTAAAATTCAGACATGCTTGAATCAATAATACTAGTCTAAAAAAGTAGGATCCGGAAAACCCAAAATAATTTCTATATGACCTTTCAACGCTGATTCCAAATCTGTACTCAATTTTTACTGTTGTGGTAGGATTTTCAAGATACAGGGTGTTTTACACTTTTAACACTTGTCTAGTTTTATTAATCCAGAATTAATCCAGAATCCAGAATACATACATACCAAATTTAATTTCTCTATGACAAACATAACCCTATTTATTGAGTTTTAAACTTTTTGGGTTTTATGGGAGGTAGGCGTGTCCGTAGGCGGATGACATCCATTTTTCAGAACCATCTTTGTCTTGTCATAAAAAACATACGTGCCAAATTTTAGCTCTGTAGGTTAAACAGAGGCTTATTTATTGCGTTTTCAAGTTTTGGATTGTATGGGAGGTGGGCGTGTCCGCAAGCGGATGACGTGCATTTTTCGAAAACATCTTTGTGTTGATATAAAACACACACATATCAAATTTAATTGTTGTAGGCTAATTATGAGCTGAGTTATGCAGTTTTCAATTTTTGCGTTGTATGGGAGGTAGGCGTGTCCGTGGGCGGATGATGTCCATTTTTCAAAACCATCTTTGTTTGCTTATGAAAAACACACGTGTCAAATTTTATTTCTGTAGGTTAAACAGAGGCTTATTTATTGCGTTTTCAATTTTTGGGTTGTATGGGAGGTGGGCGTGTCCGTGGGCGCACGACACCCATTTTTCGAACACATCTTTGTAATGATACAAAACACATACACACCAAATTTTATTGTTGTAAGTTAAATATGAGCTGAATTATGCAGTTTTAAACTTTTGCATTGTATGGAAGGTAGGCGTGTCCGTGGGCGGATTCCAAAAATATTCACTTTGTGAGCATGTGAGCATGTTTATCAAGTTTCATCCAATTATCTCAACTCCTTCTTCTTATCCTGTGTATACGGACAACACACAGACAGACGGACGGACGGACATGGATAGCTCGACTCACGTGGTGACGCTGATCAAGAATATATATACTTTTCTATACCGGACTCGGTTCGTTCTATGCGTTACAAACGTTTGCACAAAGTTAATATACCCTGACCTTTCAGGTTTAGGGTATAAAAATACATATGAGGCTAGTGAGAAAAATTATTACATATTATAGTAACCCCGCCCGTACTACGTATGTGGTTATTTACTTTATGACGACTTTTTTACTCCCATAAGGAGGCGTGACAGATATAGAAAAGTGTAAATAATATCCTGCAGTATTACCATCTAAGTTGATTTAACCATGTCTATCCCTGTTTTTGTATGTCCCCCTGTTATTATTAAGTTATCGTTCTGAAATTCGATATTGAAGCTTATACCGTAAAAATAAAGATCATGTTCGAAAATAAGCCAAATAGGATGAAAACCACATTTGCCTCCCATACAAATTGACGTTCTCAAAATAGAAAATTTCTTAAAAATCTATTAAAAAATCACATGAGCTTTAATTTGAACTATTAACACTTCTTTAAAAATTCAGTAAAATCGAAAGAAAACTTTCCATACTTCCCATACAAAGTGTATTTCAAATACGGCGCATGATCGCGAACGCGACATACTTTGATAATCAATATTAAATGTTTAGTATGATTTTTACCTGCAGTAACTTTTTTTTATAGTCAGGCGACCAAATCTGATTTAAGTTACAATTTTCAGACACTTGCTTAGAACGATTACGAAGTTCTGATAACAAATGATGATTCAGGTATAAGATCGCGACATTTGAAAAGTAATTAAGAAGGGACATTGCATTAGGGCAGAGAAAACACAAATTAAAAATTTTTAAAACCTTTTTTTAAAAATTCATAACTCAGTCAAAAACAAACATTTTCCAAATTTTTTTATTATTGTAGAGAATTGAACAAATTACAAGAAAAAAATTCAAAAAAATATATTTTTCACTCCAACATGGTTTTATAGAGCTCTAAACTAAAATAAATTTTTAAATTTATTTTTTTATTGTTTAGGTCATATACACATATGGCCAAAATAATAGGTGTGACCACAAAAAGAGCTATAAGTCAATAATTAAGTTGAAAACTCGGTGTTGTTTTGATTATTTTATTTAATTGGATTAAATAGAAATTAGAAAAATACAAAAAATTAAAATATTTCAGATTGTATGAGTTGAAAAATTCATTTGTGTTAAATAGCCTGGACAAAATAATAGGTGCATTTACGGTGAAATGTTTTTACAACAAAAATAACATAATAAAAGTTAAAAACTAAACTTAAAATTAACTAGCGACGTTAGTAGCCTGTGTGGCCACCACTATTTTTTAGTAGTTTTTGAATTCTCCGTGGCATTGATGCCACCAACCGTTGACAGGTGTCCAAAGGTATACTATACCAAATCTCCTTGACTTTTTGCCATAGTTGCTCTTTGTTTTGGAAGCTGTAACTCGCCAACTGTTTCTTCAGTTCACCCCACAAATTCTCAATAGGATTGAGATCGGGAGACTGGCTTGGCCATACCAATAGATTGATGTTGTTGCTACGAAACCAAGCACTTACTAGCTTTGACGTGTGCTTGGGATCATTGTCTTGTTGCAATTTCCAAATTATTGGCATTTGTTCTTCGGCAAACGGGAGCATAACGTTCTGCAATATATTTTTGTAATCCTCGGAGGTCATAGTGTTTTCAATGCGGTAAATAGGACCGACGCCTTGCCAGGAAAAGCATCCCCAAACCATGATGTTTCCTCCTCCGTGCTTTACAGTTTTTTTAGTAAAGCGAGCATCGAATTCCTTTCCTTTGGGCCGACGAACGTTTCTTCCGCAATCGTTACAAAACAAATTAATTTTTGTTTCATCGGTCCAAAGGATATTTCTCCATTTTTTGTCTCCTAAAGCTCCACACCATTCCTTATGTGTTAAAGCGAACTGTTTCCTCATCTGCAAATTTTTTGTTCGTAGTAAAGGAACTCTACGGGCTATTCTTCCAGGAAGACTGGCATCCACCAATCGCCGTCGAACAGTTCGGGAGCTGATCTGTGCACTCATTTCAGCAGCAATCGTCTTCGAGGACTTAAAAGGATCTTTCTTTGCCAACAAGACTATGCGTCGATCATCCCCTTCACTCGTTAATTTTGGACGCCCACGCGTTTCGTTGGATCTTTTTGGTTTCAAGGCATTAGTAACAAAATTTTCTGACCTTCCTAGTGCTTGTGAAATAAACTTATACGTTTTTCCCTGGCGTCTTAGCTCTTGCACAAGCCGTCTTTCTTCTGGAGTGCAGTGGCTATTGCGACCCATCTAAAAAGCAATTATTTTTCATAAAACTATTATCAATCACCGTTCACCATATATTTTATTACAGACCTTTCGTATTTATTAATAGAACGTGAAAATTTTGCTTCAAAAACACACACACCTATTTTTTTGGCCAGCTTAAATTTTCAACTTTAAGAAAATGTTGATCTTTTTAATCAAAAGCGCAGCAATCGACTACCAAACGCAATTAATATAAGATCACACTAGACACAGCTGCAAACAGATAACGGTAAATATTTTATTTGATTTTCTATTTCGACGTTAGCTTGCAATATTTGTTGCTAGAACACTCACACCTATTATTTTGTCCATATGTGTATGTAATACTTCTATATTGGCAGTACATTCAAGGGACATTCGCCAACATTAGAGTGCAGATATTGTGTATTATGAGCGAGAAAATATATAAACGAATGTACCCGATATGAAACTTAAAAATCTAAAAACTCAGGAGCGATGCTTTTATTGACTAAGTATTCAGCTTATTTGTTTTATTCTTTCATCGTTGCTCTTAAATCAATTATTATTAAAAAACGATAAGTTTATATATTAAAATAGTTCGCCTTGGTTGGCGCCACCGCTTTTTATTTGAACCGTTCTTGGAAAGATTTGCGGTCATTTGGCTGTATTAATTCACATATATTGAAATATACTTATACAAACAAAAACTAGTAAGGTATATCTTCGACTTGGCCGAAGTTAAAATACCCCCACAGGCGATTCCGGATGGTACAAAATATTAAATTACAGCTCTTTTTATATGAGACTGCAAAAAATTTTACTATTTTGATGACGTCTAAAATACATTCATATCAAATTGTTCAATTGTTTCTAACACGCCTCAATTTTGATATAATATACCCAAATATCCAATTTCAGGTCTGTAGCTTAAATATTAGCTTATTTATAGAGACTTCAATATTATGGGTTGTATGAGAGGTGGGCGTGTTCGTCGGTGGATGACGCCCATTTTTCTAACACGTCTTCATTATTATATAAAAAAAATAAATATCTAATATTACTTTTGTAGATTCGACAGAAGCCTATTTATATAGTTTTCAATTTTGGGGTTGTATGGGAGATGGGCGTGTAAGTGGATGGATTACGCCCGTTTTTCTCTCACGTCTTAATTTTTATATAAAATAGTAAATATCTAATTTGACTTTTGCAGCTTTGACAGAAGCCTATTTATTTAGTTTTCAATTTTATGGTTGTATGGGAGGTGGGCGTGTTCGTGGGTGGATTACGTCCATTTTCTCTCACGTCTTAATTTTTGTATAGAAATAATAAAAATCTAATTTTACTTTTGTAGCTTCGACACAAGCTTCTATATATGTTTCAATATTAGGGTTGTATGGGAGGTGGGCGTGTTAGTGGGTGGATGACGCCCATTTTTCTAAAACACCTGAGTTTTGTCATAAACTACACAAATGCCGAATTTAAGTTTTGTAGCATAAATATGTGCTTCTTTATGGAGTTTTTATTATTTGGGTTGTATGGGAGGTAGGCGTGGTTTTCATCCGATTTAGCCCATTCTCGAACTTGATCTTAGTTTTATAGAAAAAAGCTTAAAAATCGAATTTCAGCTCGATAGCTTCACAATTACGGCTGTTATCGTGTCCACAGTCGCATGTTATCGTGTCAGGTGGTGCTGCTGAGCAAGAATATATATACTTTTCTATACCTACCACGCCTCCTTATGGCCGTTACACACGTCGTGACAAAATTAATTTACCCCTTACGCAGTAAGCGTGGGGATATAAAAATCTTACTTCAGAGACAGCCTACAGTCTGTCTCTCTTTCATTTCGGAGTTGATATTCATAGCAAAGTAAGGCAACTGCCAATATACTTATTTATTATTTCGTCAAGCAGGGGACAATTTCTCTTATAGACTACTTAGATAATATTAATCGTAATTTGCAACAACAAGAATTTAATGAATTATACATTGCAAACATAGAATAATAACATTTCATTTTAGAAAACGATGAATTACAGTGATACATATTTAAAATTATCAGTTACAAATAGAAAAAAGAATTAAATATATCGGTTACAATAAACTTATAGAGGATGAGAATTAAGAATTACTAAGACGCCTATCACGGAACTCATCATCCTCTCAAAAAAACGACTAGATGAGTTCTCAACTTCAACTTCAACTTAGATTGCTGCGGCTAACATTAAGTTTTCATTGTATTACAAGAATATTGGAGGTATGAGAACTAAAATTAATCAATTTTTTATTAATTCGTGCTCACTTGAATATGATCTTATATTATTTACGGAAACCTGATTGACTGAGCATCATTACACTTCAAAGCTGTTTAATGGCTCCTCGTCCATTGTGTATCGGAAAGACCGTAGCTCTGAAATTACTGGTTTGTCACGTGGGGGTGGGGTTTTGATCGCGATCAAAAACGCATTCCCTTGTGAGCAATTGCAACCACACAATAGTAGCTCAGTCAGTGGCTTTAGACATCGACCAAATTATTAATAAACTCACTTTATCTGACAACTTCGAGCTTATTCTTATAGTCAGTTACATTCCCCCTAATAGTTCTGTTGAACTTTATAATGCTCACTTTGATTACTGCCGTCCTATTCTCGAGAATTTATCCTCTGTGCAACGCGTAGTGTCTGCTGGAGATTTCAACCTGGGTAACATAACCTGGAAGCCTGTTGTCAATGAATATTTCCTTCATCCTTTTAATGCTCATAGCCTATCAGAAATTTACTTGATAGATTTTTTCAGCCAATACGACTTAATTCAAATTAATGATTTAAACCGTATTCTTGTCCTGGTATTCGTCGATAAAGAATTTCTCGTAACTCCAGACATACCCGTATCTCAAATTTTTAATAGTAGTAATCACCATGTTCCACTTTTTTTTAATTTTTACTCTACAAATACCAGAATTAGTATTAGTTACTAACCGTGAACTTGCACTTTCATCACTCGTGTACGTGATCTATCAGTTGCCTATGATATCTTCTCATCAATTTTAAAAAATTCGATTACTCGATTCGTGCCAATGAAACTGACTTTCAGTATAAGAAACCCTCCTTGGTTTAATAAGAGGCTCTCCAATTTAAAAAACAAAAAGAATAAAGCCTATAAGCGCTTTAGGCATGATAAATCTAATTTGAATCTTAAATCAACCTCTTGTTGTTAAATCAACCCTTCAGAATCATTTTGCTATTCTCAATAAGTTCCTCTACAGTTCTTTTATTTCCTCTACCGAACAAACTCTCAAGGATAACAGTAAATTCTTTTGGACTTATGTTAATAACAAAAGGAAAACGAATGGTTTACCGAGCTCTATGTCTTATCTTGGCTCAACTTCTGACAACATTGAAACAATATGCAGTCTGTTTGCTGACTATTTTAAATCAGTTTATTCCCCTATTTCTAGCTCTGATCCTGTATTGTGTAGTTGCCCTTCTGATTCTGCCCTAGAATTAGGCGATCTCTTTTTCTCAATAGATGATATTGTAACTGTTCTAGCTAGCCTTAAGAATAACCCCATATCAGGGCCTGATGGTCTACCTCAAATCGCGTTAAAAAATTGTGCCCTAGCCCTGGCGACACCTCTCTTCATGATCTTTCGGAAATCTTTGTCAACTGGATGCTTTTAAGACACTTGGAAGCATTCCTACATCGTTCCCATCCATAAATCTGGTCCGAAACAAGACATAGTAAATTACAGACCTATATGCAAACTGTCTGCTATACCTGAAGTATTTGATAAAATCCTATATAATAAAATTACTTTTTACGTGACATATGTCATATCTCCAGAACAACTGGGTTCTTAGCTGGTAAATCAACGTTGACGAACTTTGTACTCTTTTGCAATAGTATAATTACCAATTTTGAAGCAGGTCTTCAAACCGATGTTAAACCGATTTTGCTAAGGCATTCGACAAAGTCTCCCATAAATACCTAATATTTAAACTCGCCTCCCTTGGTTTTCACTTAAACCTCCTATGTTGGTTTCAATCATACTTACATATCTAACCGCCGCCAATCAGTAAGGGTAAACAATAGCGTATCTTATTCATTTGAAGTTACCTCTGGTGTTCCCCAAGGCAGTCATCTGGGGCCCCTTCTATTTTTAATTTCCTTCAATGATCTTCCCAGTGCCACTCCCAATGCCTTCTTCATGCCGATGACCTTTAACTTTTTCGGCCAATTAGATCGAACAGGGATGCTAGTCTGCTTCAAACGGACTCAATTTTTACTTGGTGCGAGCTGAATAAATTGCCACTTAACATTTCCATATGCCAATGCCTCTCTTTCTGTTGGTTATCCATTCCACTAATTAATTCATATTTTATCAACTCTTGTCTACTTGAACGAGTAAGCTCGAAGAAAGATCTAGGTATCCTGCTAGACCCTCGCCTTAACTTCAAAGGCCATATTAACTTCATCATTAATAAATCAAACTCAATGCTTGCTTTCCTTATAAGAAACTCAGAAGATTTTAATGATCCCTACAACCTCAAATCGTTGTTTTGCTCGCTAGTTCGGCCTCATCTTGAATACTGTTCAGTGCTATGGAACCCAACCTCTCTCACCCAAACGCTGCGAATTGAAAGAGTCCAAAGAAAATTCACAAAATATGCGATCTCTAAACTTAATTGGAACCTCCAGCAGCCGTTACAATACTCTACCTTAATTGACATCTGTTCCCTTGAATCAAGACGCAAGATGCAGTCCATTACTTTTATCCGTGACCTGGTTCTTCACCACATCCAAAGCCCAACTTTACTCTGTAAGCTGGATTTTGTAACCCCGCCCCGCCACCTTCGTAGCCAGTTAATCTTTCGCGTCCCGAGTTTTCTTAGTCTTAGTCTTCGATCTTAGTCTTCTCCGAGTTTTCCGTGTCACCTAGGTGTATAACTGTCAGTCTTCTTTTTCTAATATCTCGATAATTAATTCTTAGTTCTCATCCAGTTTATTGTATTCGATATATTTAATTCTTTTTTCTATTTGTAACTGATAATTTTAAATGTGTCAAACACTGTAATTCATCGTTTTCTAAAATTAAATGTTATTATTCTATATTTGCAATGTTAAATTCTTGTTGTTGTAAATTACGCTTAATATTATCTAAGAAGTCTATAAGAGAAATTGTCCCCTGCTTGACGAAATAATAAATAAATATATTGGCAGTTGCCTTACTTTTCTATGAATATCAACTCCGAAATGAAAGAAAGACTGTAGGCTGTCTCTGAAGTTAGAGAGAAATTGTCCCCTGCTTGACGAAATAATAAATAAATATATTGGCAGTTGCCTTACTTTTCTATGAATATCAACTCCGAAATGAAAGAGAGACTGTAGGCTGTCTCTGATGTCAGATTTTTATATCCCCACGCGTACTGCGTAAGGGGTATATTAATTTTGTCACGACGTGTGTAACGGCCATAAGGAGGCGTGGTAGGTATAGAAAAGTATATATATATTCTTGCTAAGCATCACCACCTGAGTTGATTTAGCCGTTTATTACAGCCGTAATTGTGAAGCTATCGAGCTGAAATTCGATATTTTAGCTCTTTTCTATAAAACTAAGATCAAGTTCGAGAATACAACCCAAATAATGAAAACTCCATAAAGAAGCACATATTTATGCTACAAAACTTAAATTCGGCATTTGTGTAGTCTATGACAAAACTCAGGTGTGTTAGAAAAATGGGCGTCATCCACCCACTTACACGCCCACCTCCCATACAACCCTAATATTGAAAACTATATATAGAGGCTTCTGTCGAAGCTACAAAAGTCAAATTAGATATTTACTATCTAATATATAAAAATCTCGTGTCACGGTGTTAGTGTATAAACTCCTCCGAAACGGCTGGACCGATTTAAATGAAATTTTTTTTTATATATTTGGTAGGTATGAGAATAGGTCGTAAAGTATTTTTCACCCTCCTACCCACGAAGGGCGTGGCACTTTTTCAAAAAATCAAATTTTCGGTTTTACTTTCTTCTTTAAATCGCACATCAATGAAGCTCTGTACGAACTTACTATTTAGTCGTGCCCTTCGACTGACAAATTTGATCGATCTTTGGAAAGTGGAGCATGGCACCACCCACAAATTCAATTTTTTGATATCGAATAGATTTGGAACTAAATGTCGTATAACAATGAAACTCAATATGAAGTAACTGATTGGTCAGGTCTTGCAATTATGAAACATACGCGGACATTGCAAAACGGGGCATGGCTCTGCCCATAAAAATAAAATTTTCGATACAGAATAGCTATGCAAGTGAAAGTCACAGTAAATTTTTATCCATAATGCAATTACTATTTGGTGGTGTCCTGAAAACAAGACGAGCATTGTGCAAGGGGTTTTAAATTTAATCCCTTTGGTGATATCCTAGCAGTCGGAAATACTCGAAACTAGAACGGGTATTGGACAAGGGGTGTAGCTCTGCCTATAAAAGGCTTTGAATCACAGCTTTGAATCACAGAGTATTGAAACTCAGAGAGCGTAGTTACTATTTGTTGATCCTTCTATTGGCAACCTGGAACAGCTATTGGTTAAGGGCGGCAGCAGCGCGCCGGGTACCAGCTTGTTTTATATAAAAATTAAGACGTGAGAGAAAAACGGGCGTAATCTATCCACTAACACGCCCATCTCCCAAACAACCCCTAAATCGCCAAGCTTCTGGACGGTTCTCGTGATTCAGATGAACAAACAATTCGCCGACATCCGTGCAATACACTAGGTTATTGTCAATACTGTCAGCTTTGAAAATTTGCTCGAACAGTAGGTTTCTACTCCGAGACAAAGTGATTTTGAAATCAGTTGCCACAATATTCTATTGCTTTAACCGAGATGCCAAGATCTGTTTGCCTTCATGACAGTCCAACATCACGTACAATACTTTATAACACATTCACGTAAATCGCGTTTATAACACATTCCGTAAAATATAATATAACAGCCGATAACTTGAACGCACTCTTGAGCACACGCGTTAATATTTGGATTATGTTTTGATCTTGACAGAAATGCACCGTTATATAGTTAAAGCCTTTATTTTTTTCACAAATACGCGCACAGTACTTGGAGCCCTTACAAAAGTGAGGAATACAAAGTACAGTGCCGTGTGACTTTTTGAAAATAATTTGTTTTTCGAAAACTTTCCATAAAATCGTCAATTATAAGCCGATTTTTTGAAGCACTCACTGCACACGGTAAAATAAGTTCTTTCAGAATATTAATTTAAAAAGGTGGTATTCTGTGGAAACTATGTCTTAAAAAATTTGTTAAAGTTTGGAAAATGCGAAAAATTGTCAAAATTTTTGCGTTTACTTGATAAATACACGTAGCAATAGCATTATAACCATAAGATGTTATATATCTTAAGGATGGTCTATTTCTACTTTCCAAAAATGATAAGAAATTGAAAATCGGTTGTTAACTGATTGAGTTGCTGTGTTAGAAGTGAATGAAGGTACGCAAAAACTTTTTTTAACGGTAAATCAACATTTTGAGGGTGTTAGGCGTCTTTTATTCGCTGTTTCCTACTGTACTCCACCAGACCTACAATCTAGAATATGTCACTTCAAAAGTGGAATATGACTGTCACACCGTGTAATCAATTTCAATTTGGTGAAGAACAACGAAATGCATTTGAACAATTTGTGACGGTTGAATAGGAAAAAGTAATTCTTTAAATCAACTAGTTTCTATTTCTGCCCCAAATGACTATTCCCCAAAATTTCTATTTGTCCCAAAATCTATTACCTGAAAACATCATTGTTTTGCATTCCCACCTCAAGTCTGCGAAGAAAAAAAAAAGAGTTGATGTGCATACACAAAAATACAATTTGTTCCTGCATATGTCGAAATGTCAAAACCAAATTCCTTTTATAACCAAGTTCCGGAGTCGATCAACGTTTCATCGTGTGCTCTCGAAGTTATAAAAGAAAATCTTGATTTTGTAATAAAATCTTTTGACTTAACGAACCAATTTCATAAAATTTAAGTTTAATTTGCCCTCGGTGATTAAGGTGTAGGCCGCGAAAAAATCAAGTAAAAGTTTTTTGGCCAATCATCCACCTTGATGATAAAAGGTATGTCAGCTGAAAATAAACTAGAAGCAAGAAAAGGTATAGTAAAATCATTAATTTTCTAATTTAGTCTGTTGTTGGCTACTAGTTTCTCCATGTGCATCGAGAGAACCAAACAAAAAACCACAAGCATATCAACTGCTCCAGACCTGATCAAGCACATTGTTGACATAACCTGTTCAATTCACCTAGCAACTATAACATCGAGAAAACGTCAAAGGTGCTAACTTTATTTATTACTTTTAACTTCTATTTTTAAAAACTATAAAATCTTCAATAGATGAACTAATAATTCGACAAATTAATTTAATTCATAATTTTATTTAAATTTAAATAAGAATTAAAACAAAAAGAAAAAATTATAGAAAAAAATTAAATTAAGATAATAAGTTAATTATAGTATAGTAAAAGTCTAGAAAAGAAAGTAAAAGTTACTTAGAGACAAGTTCAAACAACAACAATTAAATAGCTAACAAGGTAATACGAAGGTAAAATAATTTGCATCTATCATCTCACAAAGATATTCTTTAACTTCCACTGCGTCGCAAACAGATCTGTATGCTGCTCATGACTTGGTAAGTTATCTTAATTTTACTATTTAATCATTCAAATATATTATTTTACCTTCCAATAAAACATAAAGAAAATCATGAAAAAAAGAAAAAAAGAGAAATTCAAATAATAAGGTTTGATTTGAATAAAATAATAAGATATGTAGCTTAAAAATAAAACAAGTTAACATTAAAATTATATGTAAGTTTAATTTAAGTTGCTTTAATTTTCTTTTCTTCTCGTCGTTACTTTGCGTTCGAGGCTAAGCGTAGTAATTTTCGTTTTTTTTTTGCTTAAAACGAGTTTTTTTCAATTCCGTTTTGGTTCAGTTGTAATTCAAAGAGTAAAGCTCATTAATAACCAACTATTTTATTTTTGTATTTTGTTATAAGAAATGTCAATGATTGATTTTGTTGTAATATTATTTACAATTATTTGTTTTGGTTTACATGTTCGCCATTCGTGGCTTTAAGGTCAAAGAATCAAAGAATTAAATATAATATGGAGTAAATTTTGTGCATTTTTTTTTTAAGCAAAAGGTAAACAAAGGAGAGAAGAAAGGGGATTCTCATGAAAACAAGTTATGGTTCAACTGAAGAGAACATAGTTGGGATAAGGGCAAGACGAGAAAACATCTAGATGTCGCATGATACATCCCCCGGGCGAGTTTAAGCCCCAAAATATGTACGTGCTGATCGCTACACTGAGGAGAAGATTTTTCAGATAGCTCTTTCATTACAAATGGCGCCCAACGTGGGCAAGAGGTAAATTATATATAAATATAATAACATACTAATGTATAACTAGACCGTATTTCCAACTCCAGGTCAATCCACTTCCCCAATTTTATGTTTACTTTCTATCTTTTGTGTTTTCTTATAACATTTTATGTGATTTAAGTTTGAAGTTAGGCGAATTTTTCAGGAATTTTAAAGATGATTAGTTTTAACAATTATTTTTGACCGATTTTGAAACCTAATTAACAAATCTTTAACGCCAATCATGCAGATTGTGTTTTTTTCTTTAAGCAGATTTGTTTTATTTTGAGCTGTATTAAGGGGTATTTTTTTGGAATATAATGAAATTGTTTCTATAAATAACCTCATTGTCTGATTTATTTAGCTTAAAATAGAAGCTCAGTAGTAATTTCAATAACACTCTTCTATTTCTATCTTTTCTTATGCATTGATTTTTAGCACACAAGTATTATATCTTTTAATTTTTGTTTGCCAATAATGCTTCGACACAGAAACCTCGAACCATATTTGCGCAATGCGTTTCCCAATTACGTCAGCTTTATTTGAGAAGGGAATCTTTAAATCAGGAGATGGAGCAAGTAAATGTTACCAAAAATGTTAGAAAATCTATAAGCGAAATCTCAGAAGTATTTTAGTAGAAGCAGATATAAGTGAAATTAGGAAAAATAATAGTAGAAATTCAACAAAAGAAAATTTTTGCTGAAATTGTAGGCAGGATGGACATAAGTATATGGACTGTGTCAAAAATAGAACCGTTTTTTGATATGGCAGCGGTGTTCCAAATACGTACAAACCCAATTGTGAATTCTGCAAGGGCAACAACGACTACAGGTGTCACTCGAAAATGTGTTAAACCCACAAAACATAATTAAGTCCTCACGTAACGTTGAAATGGTTCAGTGAAATAACCCCCAATGAAATAACGCCCAAAATAAAAAATGAAATAACGCCCAAACTACAGAATGAGTTAATGAGTTTAATGAGTTAATGATTATGTTTATATAATGAGTTATCGCTTCGAGTTTTGTTTGATTTCTCCATGTCAAAAAGTTGTTTTAAATCATTGTTAAATGGCTTATTTTTTTTTATTATAATTAGAAACAATAATACAATTATTATAACTAAAAAAAAAAAAATAAAGAGCACTAGCTACCAGGGCTTTCGACTCGAAAATAATGACAAAATGTTAAACTTATTGTATGGTAGAATATATATATGTTGGTGTTAGTTTATAATCGGTATCAGTGGTTATATTGAGACCATTGCAGATCGCGTTGTTTTAAATGGTAACTATAAAGCAATCTTGAAATATCTTTGTTTTCCGCAGTGTAAAAGGTTAGTGCCGGTGATTTACTTACAGCTGCAGCCGCTTGATCGGCGTATTCGTTACCTTGAATACCAGCGTGCCCGGGTACCCACATTATTTTTAATTTATTGGTATTTTTAATACAGGTTGTCCTTAAGCTTACAATTAGCTGATGATTTTGGCTAGCATTTCGTAAAGCCTCTACACATTAGTAGCTATCCGTGCATATAATAAATTTACCTTTATTTTTGTTAGCGAAATCTGCAGCATGCTTCAAAGCAAAGGCTTCAGCTGTAAAAACTGAGCTATGTGATGGAAGGAAGCCAGCAGAAATTGTTGAACCATTGTTACAGACGACTGCAAAAGTTGTAAAGTTTTTTGATTTGGACCCGTCAGTGTATAGAAAATTCCAGTTAGGATAGTTGTTGCAAAACTCAGAGAAAAATTGCTGATACATCTGCGGTGATGTTTTGGATTTAGGAAAATTATGTAGATTATCAATTATAGACGTATCTTTTAGTAACCAATGGGGTTCACCGGGTTGCTTTATTAGTTGAGGTCTTAAATCAATATTTAATTCTTTTGCTGTCTCAATGCACCGATGGATAATTGATTTAACTTTACAAGCACGTTTGCGTTTAATGGCATCTGCGACATCTTTTCGTAAGGTGGGATTGTGGCAGTTAAACAGTTTCGGCAGAAGTTTGAAAGTAGCGGTTTTAAGTCTATCATTGAGACTAGGTAATCCAGCTTCAGCTAAGACATTTTGGATTGTTGATGTTGGAAAAGCGCTTATACTTTTCCTAACGGCGGTATTGTAGGGAACGCAGATTTGTTTTAAGTGGCTTTGGGCGCAGTAGCCGTAGATAGGAAGTCCGTAATCTATCTTAGAAATTACTAGCGATTGCGTTATGTAAATAAGCGTATTGATATGGATATTACATTTTTTTGAAGAGAGATACTTAATAATGTTGACCCTGGTAGCTAGTTTTTTTCTTAATTCAAGACAGTGGTTTTTAAAAGTGAATTTACAATCGAAAATTATTCCTAAAATCTTCAAATTAGTGACAGTTTCAATGTAAATGTTGTTAAAATTAATAGATAAGTTAGTACAGTTTTTCTTTTTACATATATGAAGTATTTTGCACTTTTCAATTGATAGAGTGGCGCCAGAAGATTTTCCCCATTCATTTATGTCTCTTAAGACTTGATTTAAAGATGACGATACTGTGGAGATGTCGCAAGTTTTGGAAAATATTATGGGGTCATCTGCGTAAATTGAATGTTCAAATATTTTGTATTTAGTTATTATTTTACTGAGTTGTTCAAAAGCTATTATAAAGAGAACCACTGATAATGGGAACCCTTGAGGTATTCCATTTGGAAGTGGATAAATATTGGAAAGTGTTGATTCAATTTTGACACAAAACTTGCGATTTGTCAAAAAAGCTTTAAGTGCATTAAAGATATTTTGACCAATCTTCCAAGCTACAAGCTGGCCAAGAACGACATGTATTCCTATGCGATCGAATGCTCTTTCGAAGTCAGTGGCCAAAATGGTGACGTGATTTTTATTTGATAAGGCAGTTGACGCATAATGTTGAAAGTGGGCAAGCACATCAATCGTACTATGGTTACTTTTAAAGGAGACTTGATTCGGGCTGATAAGTTTTTTAAGCATTACAAACCACATAAGTCTTTTGGCAATGATTCTTTCCAAAATTTTCCCCATACAGGGTAGCTGGGACGATATACAAGGATATAGGACGATATCCACCAACTTCGGACCTGGATTTATTTGGCTTTGGTATAGGCACAATTACAGCCGTACGCCATACTTGTGGGTAGGTACCTTTAATAAGAATGTGGTTGTAGATCTCGAGAAGTTTATTCTTGAATTCTGCTGGAAGATTAGCTATCATAGGATAGGATATTCGATCGCGGCCAGGTGTCTTGCCTTTAGCATGGCTTAAGGAGTTTTCAAGCTCTATGATTGTAATTTTTGATTCAATTTTTTTTGCAGCAGCCGAAATTTTACCGGGCCTATAATTAATATTTAAGTTTGTAGCTTTGGAAGATTGAAACTCCGTAGAAAAATTGGTGTCTTCAGAGAATTTAGACCAAACACTAGCAAAGTGTTCAGCAATATCAAAAGGCGAGGAAAGTGTCAAGGAGTTGGTGTTTATAAATTTTATATTGTTAAAAGGTTTAATTCCTGCCAGCATTCGTATGTCGTACCAAATTTTTTTTGTACTGGTCTTAGGATTAATACGAGCAGTAAAGTCTTGTAGGCTGGAGGCTTTTGCACTTTTCACTGCTTTTCGAAAGATAGCATTAGCTTTTTTGTGCAATACAAGATTGATAGTTGTTCTGTTGCGTTTAAAATTATGCCAATTAAGTTGCTT
Organism: Tetanocera ferruginea; assembly: GCA_958299015.1. Taxonomy (NCBI): domain Eukaryota; kingdom Metazoa; phylum Arthropoda; class Insecta; order Diptera; family Sciomyzidae; genus Tetanocera; species Tetanocera ferruginea. The sequence continues at coordinate 52,408,244 of OY282644.1, read as the reverse complement.
CGTTAACCTTAGGTTTTTTAGGTTCTCGTTCCACCAGGGAACCATTGTTTTAATGAAAAAGGGCTTGGTCTGAGGAATAGAGATGTTAGCAGCTGACCTAATTGATTTGGTCAACAAAGCTTCATCTTTGTTGATATTGGAGTTTGGGTAAGAAAAATTAAATTCTTGGCAGGAGTTCTGAAATAGAGTCCAGTTGGCAAAGTCAGTCTTTTATTTTAAATTTGGTTTTACTTTATCTGTTTTCAGATTAAGGGAGATATCAATTTTAATTGGGAAATGATCACTACCATAAAAATTATCTATAACAGACCATTCACATTTTGGAGTAAGAACATTAGAGCATAGACTAAGGTCAACATTTGTAAATGTCTTGTGAGTCGAAAAATGCGTAGGGGATCCATCATTTAACACCATTAAGTTTTTATAATGAATTAAATCTTCTAAAATTTTACCCCTTAAATTTGATACATTAGAGCCCCATAAAGGACTCCAGCTATTATAATCTCCGGTTAAAATAAGTGGTGAAGAAATTTGTTGGCAGATGTTGAGGATATCGTGTAAAGTGAAGTTTTGGTGAGGTGGTATATAATTGTTGACTATTGTGAAAGTAAATCCTAGTGTGATTTCGATAGCTAAGATGGCTATGGGAGATTGAATTGGCAATAACTTATGAGGAATGTGATTTTTAATCAGAAAGCCAATACCTTGCTTAGCCGTATTTACAGTGTTTAAATTATGAAAATATCCAGAAAATTGCTTTGGGTAAACTATATTTTTATTTTTGTTGGGTATATGTGTTTCTTGAATAGAAAAAATACTAGGGTTTTACTTACTTACTTACTTAGATGGCTCTTACAACCGTTGGTCGGTTTTGGCCTCGTCTAAGAATTTTCGCCAGCCTCTTTTGTCGTGTGCTTGCTGGCGCCAGTTGGAAATTCCAAGCGTTGTCAGGTTATCCAATGCCTGGTCTTTCCAACGGAGATGCGGTCTTCCTCGTCTGCGTTGGCCACCGCTGGGTACCGAATCCAATATTTTTTTCGCTGGAGCTTCGTCGTTCATTCTCTCGACATGACCTAGCCAGCGAAGCCGCTCTATTTTAATACGCTTGACTATATCGATGTCGGCATATAGCTCATACAGCTCGTGGTTCCATCGTATTCGGTACTCGCCATTGACGCAGATTGGACCATAGATCTTGCGAAGGATTTTTCTCTCGAACGCTCCCAAAGTCCTTTCATCAGAGCTGCTCATCGTCCAGGTTTGTGATGCGTATAGTAGGACGGGCATGATTATTGACTTATAGAGCGTCAGTTTTGTTCGTCGAGAAAGAGCTCTGCTTCTCAATTGCCTACTGAGCCCAAAGTAACACCTGTTGGCAAGAGTTATCCCTCGTTTAATCTCAATACTGATATCGTTGGAGGAGTTAATGCTGGATCCCAGGTAAACAAAGTCCTTCACTACCTCAAAGGAGGTGTTGTCAACAGTGACGTGGTTTCCAAGACGCTGGGACTGTTTGTTTGTTGACACAAGATACTTCGTTTTATCTGCGTTCACTGCAAGACCCATTCGACTCGACTCTTTTTCTAGCCTGGAGAATGCTGCACTGACTTCGCGCGTATTGTGGCCAATGATGTCAATATCATCTGCATACGCCAGCAGCATAACACTCTTATAGAAAATTGTGCCGCTGCGTCTCAGGTCAGCAGCTTGGATGATCTTCTCCATTACTATATTAAAGAAGTCGCACGATAAGGAATCACCTTGTCTGAAACCTCGCTTGGTATCGAACGGAAGGGAGAGGTCCTTCCCGATTTTCACTGCACTGCTGGTGTTGTTCAGTGTCATCCTGCAAAGACGTATTAGCTTCACAGGAATACCAAATTCAGACATGATGGAGTATAGGTGACTCCTTATTGGACTGTCGAAGGCGGCTTTGAAATCGACAAAAAGATGGTGTGTGTCGATTTGTTTTTCGAGGGTCTTTTCCATGATTTGTCGGAGCGTGAAGATCTGGTCAATGGTGGACTTTCCAGGTCTAAAGCCACACTGATAAGGTCCAATCAGTTGGTTGACGATGGGCTTTAGTCTTTCACACAATACGCTCGACAGGACCTTATATGCGATATTAAGAAGGCTAATCCCACGGTAGTTGGCGCAAATGGTGGGATCGCCTTTCTTGTGGATTGGGCAGAGCACACTGAGGTTCCAATCATCTGGAATGCATTCTTCCGACCATATTCTGCATAGAAGTCTGTGAATGCATTTAAACAGAGCTTCGCCACCGGTCTTAAACAGCTCAGCCGGTAGGCCATCGGCTCCTGCGGCTTTGTTGTTTTTAAGCCGAGCTATAGCTGTTAAGACTTCGTTATAATCGGGCAGCGGAACTTCAACGCTGTCGTCCATAATTGGGGTTTCCGGGATATCATCTCCACTGGCGGGATTGTTGTCAGCGTCGCCATTTAAAAGTCTAGAGAAGTGCTCCCTCCATAACATCAGTGTACTCTGGATATCTGTCACTAGATTCCCATTCTCGTCCTTGCAGGAAGAGGCTCCGGTCTTAAAACCATCGGCCAGGCGTCTTATTTTTTCGAAAAATTTTCGAGTCTCATTCCTGTCGCCATGCATCTCAATTTTCTCGCACTCACGCATTTCCGCCTCTCGTTTTTTTCGCCTGAAAATGCGTCTCTCTTCCCTCCTCTTCTCTCGGTATCGCTCCATAACAGCACGCGTTACAACCGACTGCAGGGTGGCTTTGTAGGCGGTGTCCTTATCTGCAGTGGCGTCGCGACACTCCTGGTCGTGCCACTGGTTTCGGCGAGGGCGATGGTAGCCTACCACCTCTTCGGCAGCCGTACGCATAGAGTGGGATATGTGCGTCCACTGTCCGCATATATCGTCGATCGGAGGAGTGCTTTCTTGAAGCAGGAGTGAGAGTCGAGTAGCGAAGGCTTCGGCCGTCCGTTTTGACTGCAGCTTGTCGACGTCTAGCTTTCTAAGTGTACTATACTAGGGTTTTGGTCTTTTATAATTAATTCTAATTGATGATAGTTATTTGCGAAACCATTCATATTCCATTGTAAAAGCTTCAATAACATTTACTTATCAGAAGAAATGGAATCCATATCATCGTCGCTAGATATGATTGTAGTCTTATTATCACTAAGTTCTGATGGGGCTGTTGAGGGATTAAATTCATTCATAAGTGGCTGAGGTGATTTATTCAAAGGTAAGTTTTTAAATTGTGTATTTTTATTTTTATTTGTAGTAAGAGATAGGGGTGAAGGTTTTCTATGGAGTTGTGGTGAATTAAGATCGTGGTCGTGGTTGTTATTGTTGTTGTTGTTATTGTTTTTGTTTTTATTGTTATTGTTGCTGAGGCCTGGAGAGTAGTTGTAAGTTTGGCTTAGTTCTGAGCTAAGAGTACTTGTACAAGTGTCGAAAGTATGATTACGAGTTAAGTCGGAAGAGAAAGGGTTTAAATCTGAAATATTTTTTAAATTGTTGGAGTTGGTTGTAGTTGTAGTAGAAGACAGGCGAGAGTTGTTGGAGGAAATAGAGAAGTTTTTATCGATATTGCTTTGTGTTGGTGTAGTGTTTGTTTTAGTTTTACTCGAAGAGAGGTTTTGAGCAGTGTTGCCGTTCGCGAATTTTAAAACGAAGTAAAATAGGCTACAAGAAGGAAGTATTTTCAGAGATTTCGAAGTGTTAAAATAAATTAATTTTGTTTTTAACATGAATGTTTATTAAGCATATTTAGTAAAATTTCAAAATGAATTACGAAAAAATCAATAAAAATATTTTCATAAAAATCAATCAATAAAGTTTTATAAGAAAATACGCGTTCAATAAGAAAATACTGAAATACATTTCAATCACTTATACTACTCCGACAACAACTCCGACAACAATCAGTTCGTACGGCTGAATATTTTATAATATTAACACTTTCAACTTTTATTTATAATAAGTAAACAATATTTCTGAAACAAAGTTTCTGGTATCCTTAAAGCTTGAAATGTATTTTTTAGAATTAATAGCAAAAGTAAAAAAATTACAAAAACAACAACGTTTAAAGCGAGATTAACCAACTCAGTCATAAAATGCAATCCAAAAACTGACAACATTCAGTTCGTACGATAGAAAGAATGCGAGTATCCACAAGGATAACGGGACAAATTATTTTTTGTTGATTCTGTATATCAATTGAGAATGTATTGAGAACGTTTTGGGAATGTTTTGAGAAAATTTCGGCCACTCTTTGATTTTATACGAGTAGTTTTTTTGAATGATTTCTACAATGGCACGTGGCAAAGCGATTTGTAATGAAATAAGAAAGTTAATTGTCAAAAACTTTCTTTTACACAAAAGTTATGGTTTTTATTGCATAGCCCCTAAGATAAGCAAAGTCAACTGTCCAATACGTCATCAAAAATTATGTTAATATCGCCTCAATTGAGACACAGCAGCTTAGGCGAGGAAATCAATCAAAAGTAAATTATCGAAATATACGAACATTGGAGGCCATTATCATAGAAAAAAGACAGACTTCAGTGAGAAACTTAGCGAAAATGTGGTCGAATATGATCGGGAGAAGTGTTAGCTGTGAATGGATTCGGAAACATTTGCATAAATTGGCAGTCAACGGTGGTTCTTTCTTTTCCTGAAAAATTTAAAATGAATGCACTGGTACTCGTTTAACCAAAACTCACATAATAAAAGCCATATTTCAATTTATGCAAATTATTCCGAGTTTCCGAGTAAGCCATTCACGGCTTACACTTCTCTCGATCATATTTTCGCTAAGTTTCTCACTGAAGTCCGTCTTTTTTTCTATGATAATGGCCTCCAATGTTCGTATATTTCGATAATTTACTTTTGATTGATTTCCTCGCCCAAGCTGCTGTGTCTCAATTGAGGCGATATAAACATAATTTTTGATGACGTATTGGACAGTTGACTTTGCTTATCTTAGGGGCTATGCAATAAAAACCATAACTTTTGTGTAAAAGAAAGTTTTTGACAATTAACTTTTTTATTTCATTACAAATCGCTTTGCCACGTGCCATAGTAGAAATCATTCAAAAAAACTACTCGTATAAAATCAAAGAGTGGCCGAAATTTTCTCAAAACATTCCCAAAACGTTCTCAATACATTCTCAATTGATATACAGAATCAACAAAAAATAATTTGTCCCGTTATCCTTGTGGATACTCGCATTCTTTCTATCGTACGAACTGAATGTTGTCAGTTTTTGGATTGCATTTTATGACTGAGTTGGTTAATCTCGCTTTTAACGTTGTTGTTTTTGTAATTTTTTTTACTTTTGCTATTAATTCTAATAAAATACATTTCAAGCTTTAAGGATACCAGAATCTTTGCACCAGAAATATTGCTTACTTATTATAAATAAAAGATGAAAGTGTTAATATTATAAAATATGCAGCCGTACGAACTGATTGTTGTCAGGGTAGTATGTATAAATTAACAATGTTAGAAAAATTATCCATTTCTATTTCTATTTTCTATGCAGCTTTTTCTTCGGTTCTGAAGTAAATATCACTGTTATAACAAACATTCGATAAAGTATTCGTTTAGGGATTCCAATTTAAAAAATTATCGTTTAGAAAGTGGTCCCTTATTAGCATTATCGAATTTACGGTGCTAACTTTTAACTTATTAGTAGTTGTATTTTTAATTAGTTTTAATTGTGAAAATACTCTTTCTGTTGTTGCACCACCGTGCGGTAGGCTTAGCAACGCTCTTACGAAAGTTTTTTTTTTTTGGTACATCAGGTCTTCTAAGGCACTTTTTAATTTAAAAACGTAGAACCAAAGCTCTTCAAATCCTTTTTCAGCTAAAAAATCATTTAATATTAAGACGCCATTCCTTTTCTAGACAGTCGATATCTTTTTTCTTCGATATCTTTTTCTTCGATGAGATTAGGAAAAAGTTTTATGAGGGGAACCAAACTATTAGCTAAAGATCTTGTATCCAAAATTTGTAATGTTCTCAAAACTGGATATTTGAAATTGACTCTTTTCATAATTAGTGTACGAATGTTATAGAACTGTACACAACTTTTTAAAATTTCGTTCTTATCTGTTACAGATATATCATAGGAATCAAATTTTATCTGGGCTCTAGGCCCTATATATATATCAGACAAAGGCTTAATTCTAAAAGTATTGAGATCATTTTAAAAAATTATATCAAATTCTACGGCAGAGATGTCAATAAAATTAATTACAATACTTCTGAAATATAATTTTAATGATTTTAACAACTCATAAAAACTAGGCGATTCTTTTTGAAATTCTAAATGAAGTGAATTAACAGCACTCAGTGCATAAGACAAGAATTGTAACTATATCACATTTGAATCAGTCATTCGTGATTCTGATATTGCAATACGACTTGTAATATCAGAGTCTTCCTCGAAGTAATTAATTCTTACAAACTAACATTTCAACAACCTTCACAACGCGCGCTTTTGCAAGAAGTATTTAATCGAACATAGTGTTGCCACTATCATTAAAATTCTCTCATCCAATACAAAACTCTGTGAGAGAAGGTACAAGTTATGAATTCGTTTACACCAAAGTTATGCCATGTAATTGATTTTTTGATGTGAAATGAAGTTAAAAAATCAAATATACTTAATTACTAAAAAAAGTTTTAATCACTCAAAATCGAAGTGTTTTCACAAAAGAGGAAGTGTGGAAGTGTTTGACATAAAAGTGAAGTAAAAAACTTCGATCGAAGTGAAAACGGCAACGCTGGTTTTGAGTGAGTTGGTTTGTGTTTGAGTTAGTTTTAGATTGAGAGGTTACTGAAGCATAGCTGGGTATTGTTTGATCTTGAGAGAGCTGAGATTTATGTATATTTTTGGCTTCACGCATTGAGCATTTGTTCTTCGTTTTAATAGTCAGAATCTCTTTTTGTTGAATATATTTTTTACAGTCTCTGGAAGTAGCGGGATGTTCTTCAGAGCAGTTGGCACAGTAAGTGCGGGTGCAAATCGAAGGGGAATGGGGCGGTAAGTTGCAGTTAAAACAAGTTGGAGAATTATTGCAACGCTTTGCTGTGTGACCAAGCAGTTGACACATTTTACAGCGCATAGGCTGAGGAATGTATTCTCGAACTTTAACGGAGTGCCAAGAAATGTCAATTTTTTGAGGAAGATGGTATAAGTCGAAAGAGAGTAGAACTACACCGCTTGGCTGAGATTTACCGTCGACTATTTTCTGAAATTTATATATGGATGTTACTCCTTGAGAATTCAGTTCATTTACTATTTCGTTATCAGAAATTTTGTTGAGATACGGAGCATATATTGTTCCTTTGGTTGTATTAAGGTTTTCATGAGGGGTGCATTTTATTCCACAAATGCCATGAAGTTCTTTAGCTAGACTAAACTTGCGCGCAACAGTTGGGTTTTTAACGAACAAAAGGAGGTTTCCATCACGTAGTTCAGAAACTGATAGAATGTCTTTACTTATCAAATGTAAAGATCTTTGAACAGCAAAGCATGAAAATTCGGATAGCGGTTTTGATGAATCAGTGGAGGCAACAATAACAAACTTTGGGTTTGGCGATTCAACCGACGGGAGTTCAGGGAATGGTTTGTGGAATAATTTTTTCTTTTTACCCGGTGGACTATCTGCCAATATGGCATACCGGTTATCCCCTAAGTAAGGGGGTCCGGGAGGCATTTTTACCTTTAACAGAATCCAATCACTGAAGAAAGTAAAAAACAAACACTATCGAAAATAAAGCACTGCAAGAGCGAGAAAAAGAACAAAAGCAACAGTAGAGATTCGCGCTAAATTAATAAATTAAGCAACAAGAAAAAAAAACGTCTGCTCGTCACGAGAAGTAGTCGGAGACTGGGCTTTTTTTTAGTTTAGTTGTATTATATTATTATATTAAGTTTAAATTATTTTTTTTTTTGTTTTTATATCTTAGTCTGAAAGGAATTCCTCCAAAGACACAAACAAATAAATAAAAAAAAAAAATTAAAAAAAATAAATAAATAAATAATAGAATCAACTGGAAATATGATTGTGTCATCAGCGGAGTGTGTTGACAACAGTCGCTTAGATAAGTGGCTACAAAGATTGTGGCAATTAGATCAAGTGGGCGAGAGCGATAAAAAACGGACATTAGAAGAAATTGTTGAGCAATATTTTATGAGCACTTTTTCAAGAAACGATCAAGTCAGATTCATTGTCGAGATTCCGATGCAATCTGATGTAAAATTTTTAGGAAGTTCAAGAGCCGCGGCCTTAAGTCCTTTCATGCACATCGAAAACAGATTATAAAAAGATCATATACTGCGAGAGAAGTATATAGAATATGCAGAATATGCAGTTAGCAACAAGATCACCAGAGCAAGACAAACAAGTCTATTACTTCCCGCATCACTGTGTTACGAAAAAATTTCGTGTGGTTTTCGATGCCAGTTACAAGACTGATCTGGGAATTTCATTGAATCAAGTGCAATTGCTGGGCGAGAAATTACAAAGAGATTTGCATGATATAGTAATGCGATTCAGACACCATAAGGTGGCGGTATGTGCAGATATTAGAATGATGTTTAGACAGGTGCAAGTTTCAGAAGTTTGGCGAGAGTCCAAAAATGATCCATATAAAGAATATTGGCTGACAGTGGTCACATATGGCATGACGTCATCAGCATACAATGCAGTGCGGGCATTAATTCAGTGTGCAAGTGAAGCTAAAGAAAAATTTCCGCAGGCATCGCATATCATCGAAAATGATTTTTATGTGGATGATAGCGCAAGCGGCGCGGATTCAGAGCTCGAAGTACTAGGTTTAGCAAGAGAAATAGAGAAATAGATATTGTTAGGTTTGAGCTTCGCAAATGGAAATCTAACTCTGAACGAGTTATGAGAGCAATGAATTCAGAGAGCGAAGATGCAGTGTTTTTTGTTAATGAAGAGGGAGCCTCTGTGCTTGGTTTAAAATGGATGATAAGAAAAGATAAATTTACCTTTGTCGTGAAAACTCCAGAGATAGATGGGGCAATAACTAAACGAAAAGTGGTTAGTTGTATCGCGCAGCTTTATGATCCAAATGGGTTTATCTCACCTGTCACCATCAAGGGAAAGATTCCCATTCAAGATCTATGGAAAATGAGCTTGGAATGGGATGAGCAATTTCCCAAGGAGCTAGCCTTAAAATTTAAAGAGCTCTGGGCAGGTATAAAAGATTTAGAAAAATTTGAAATTGAGCGATGGATTGATACGATTAGTGATGTCAAGGTGCAGCTGCATGGATTTGCAGATGCGTCCACAGCAGCATACGGTGCAGTTACGTATGTGCGAACTTATTATGGTGAAGGTCAGACGAAAGTCAATTTGCTTGTGTCAAAGGCACGTGCAGCGCCATTAAAGACTTTAACTGTGCCAAGATTAGAGCTATCAGCTGCCAGGCTATTAGCATTGTTGCTTTCTGATGTCGTCAAGAGCATGGATTGGAAGTTAGTTGAATATAAACTATTGTCAGATTCTCAGGTTGTGTTACACTGGATAAAGAAGCTTCCTTGTAATTTAAAGGTTTATGTGGCAAACCGAGTATCTGAGATATAGACAAATTCTGACATCAAAAGTTGGCGGTATGTGAACACTAAGGAAAATCCTGCGGATTTTCTTAGTAGAGGCTTGGCGCCCAAAGAGTTAGAAAACAATCAGTTATGAATAATGGACCTGAGTGGTTAAACAAAGCCGAAGAGCATTGGCCAAGAGATATATTTGAGCCGAGAGTAAAGAAGTAATGAGCGAATTTAAGATTAATTTAACAAAAGTGAGCGGCAAGTTGTTACAGATACATGTGCCTGGTATGAATAATGTTATTCCGTTGGAGGAATTTGCGTCCACCCTGGAGGAAGCTGTGAACATATTGAGCTATGTACTGCGTTTTATTAGGAAAACTAGAAGCGTAAGCAAGCGTAGACGTTCGCAGAGAAAGAAAATAGCGATTTTATTCGACTACTGAAGAGAAAAGACAAGCATTCGATTATTTGATGAAAGAATCGCAAGAGCAAGATTTTTAAAGAGCTAGAAGTAATTAAAAAAGATGGATATGTGCAAAAAGGGAGCAGTGTAGAGTCCTTAACACCCTTAGTGGATTCCAAAGGAATACTAAGAGTGGGGGGAAGGCTCAGCAGAGCAGAAGAGATGTATGAGATGAAACATCCTATTTTAATAAAAAATGGATCAAGAATGCCTTGGTTGATCATGGAGAATGCCCATCGGTTAACTAAGCATGGTGCTGTGCAAGTCATGATGCAATTCATAAGGCAAAAATTTTGGATACCAAAGTTAAGAAGCGAGCTAAGGAGCTACATACATAAATGTGTGCTTTGTGCTAGATATAACTATCGATTAGAGCAACAATTGATGGCTGATCTTCCAGCTGCTAGAGTGCAAGTAGGCAAACCGTTCCTGCATATAGGAATCGATTATGCCGGACCTTTTGAAATAAAGATGGTTGACAGAGCAGGCAACCAAGTGGTGAAGAAGTGCTGGATAGTAATATTCGTATGTTTAAAAACTCGTGCGATTCACATCGAGGTAGTGTCTGATTTAACATCACTAGCCTTTATAGCATGTTATGAGCGATTTATAGCTAGAAGAGGACGCTGAGAGATTCTACAGTGACAATGGCACTTCATTTGTTGGTGCAGCGAAGGAGCTAAAAAGAGCAATTGAAGTGCAATTGAAAAGAGCAAAAAGTGAGCGAAGTGTTTGAGCATTTGAGCATGAAGGGTACAGAATGGCGTTTTATTACTCCAGCAGCACCGCATCAAGGTGGTATTTACGAAGCTGCGGTAAAATCTATGAAATATCATTTTGTTCGTATAGTAGGGCAAAGAACATTAGTCTATGAGCAATTTATTACATTATTGACACAAATTAAAGCTATTTTAAATTCCAGGCCTTTATATCCTTTGAGCGATGGCCGCACAGATGTGCAAGCTCTCACCCCAGGACATTTTTTGGCAGGAGAGCCGCTGGTTCATCCATTACCTTTTGTAACAGATGAGCAATCGACTTCAAAAGGAGCGAGACTATGGCGTGAGCGTCAAACAATGGTGAAGCATTTCTGGCATAGATGGAGAGAAAATACTTAACAACTTTGCAAGAGCGTAAGAAATGGAGACGTGGGAGAGAGAAAATAAAATTGGGCCAGTTGGTGCTGATCAAGAGTGAGTTGTTTCCTCCAGCGCAATGGGGAACATGTCGGATATGCGAGCTACTACCGAACAAGGATGGGCTGGTGAAAAGTGTCGTTATACAGACAGCCACAAACCGATTGACTAGACCTGTGCAAAAGATTTGTCTTATGCCGATTGAGCCAGAAGAGCCGTGAAAATAAGATTTTGTATAATGTCTAGTATTACAATATTTTAAGCTATGTATTTTTTATGCAATATAGTTGTTTGTAAAACCAATTAAGTATTGAACCCGATGCTACTACGAAATGCCTAGAAAATGCAACCTGGGCATTTCCTGTTGCTTTTGAATGTATTCAGTCAGTCGACTTTGGTCGTGCTCTGAGCAAGGGCAATAATGTGCGCGTAGGAAATAATAATGTGCAATGTAATTTAAGATGTGAACTAAATAAAAGTGGGTTTTTGTGTAAACCTTTTCCCACTATAAAAAGTGTGTTTCATTTTGATAAGTGGTTTTATTGGTCCTTCGAGAGGAGCGGGGCAACGGCTCCAAAACAACGTTTTTTTCATAAAAAAATAAATATTTGAATAAAATACACTTAGGGGGTGCTTTAGTCTTGGCCAATACTGTATATATGCATTTCTTAATTTAACTGCAATAATATATTAAAAAAAAAATGGTTTTGGCATTGATGTTATAAAAGTTTGTGAATTATAACGTTCTTTAGACATGTGTATACGTATTGAAATGTTTGTAATAAAATTCTCTATCACATAAGAGGGCTTACTTTTTCTCTCCGATATAATTATTTCGAGATATAGGGCTTCAAACATAAAATATGTTTATAAAAAAAAGAAAAAAGTGATTTTATTTTACCTGTTTGCGATCATAACAGTCATATCAATTTTGCTATTGGCATATATTATACCTTGAAATTTTTATCTGATTCGCCTCTACTACATGCAGTTAAATTAAAATTAATTGACTGAATATGTAAGTTTTATAAGCATTTATGTGAAGGATGTGTTTCCAATACTGGATTTTTTTAATTTTGCCATTTACATACAAAATTTGGGGCGCTTCGAAAAAAATCATTACGATATTCGGATTTTATGGAAAATTTTACAACAGAAAATGTTATCGCAATTCGTTGTGGTGAAAGTTTTCGTAAATTTGTGGAGTAGTGTAATAAGATATGTAGCTTAAAAATAAAACAAGTTAACATTAAAATTATATATAAGTTTAATTTAAGTTGCTTTAATTTTCTTTTCTTCTAATCGTTACTTTGCGTTCGAGGCTAAGCGTAGTAACTTTCGTTTGTTTTGCTTAAAACGAGTTTGTTTCATTTTCGTTTTGGTTCAGTTGTAATTGAAAGAGTAAAGCCCAGAGTAACAGAGTTTAAATTTTAAACAGAGTTAAAATTATTTTCGTAACTTATCTCATTTTTATCGTCAGTTTACTTAAAACTCTGTTTAAAAATTTAAACTGAGATTAAGACATATTTGAGCGGCACTGTAGTAAAAATTCTACAACTTTGACGTAGAACATCAAAATATTTACAAAATTTTTGATTAAATAATGTTGATTGTCAGTTTTTTTTTTCATATTTTATTCAAAACTGAAAAAATTCTTAAAATTTCAAACACACTCAACAAAAAATTAAACCCAAAGCTGAGGCGCAGAATTTTTTATCATGATATGGTGATTTTAAGGAGTCCCAGCATCTCAACAGTTTGTTTGTTTAAAGTAATGTGGCGCTGCAACATTTCTTTATTAATCATGTTGTACTCTCTGTTTTTATGTTAAAGCCGATTCATCCGTGGCAGTGAGCATTATTTAAAAAAAAACACACAAATCCTAAAAAATGCACTTTACAAATGGAATTTATTCGTTGAACTTAAAAATAAAGCGCGGATCATTAAATGAATATTCTTGTTTATTGTATGTTGATTGCTTTTCCATCCTATTGGTTGCATATTGTGTCCTTGATTCGAGGTTCGAGCGACTGGGCAGTTATATATTTTCTGCAATAATTTTAATGTTTAAATTTTAGATACAAGCTTGCAAAACTAGTGCAAATACTCACGCAGAAGATATTCAGAATGTGTTGTTTATTGTTTTGTTTTAATTTATTTCAAGAATTTTTTTTTTTTGTTCATTCTTTTGAATTTTTTGAAGTATGATTTGTTTTATATATAAATATTTTCAATGTTCTCAGAGAATTTTTGACAAAATCTTAGTTTAAATTTTTTAAACCTAGAATTTCTGTGTTTAAATTTAAACTTGCCTCACCAAGTTAAGGTACTATTACAGTGTGTAAAAAATTAAAAATAATTTTTTGTTTTTTTTTAGAATCTGGTTTCTTAAGGTCTTAAGAATGCGTATACGAAATTTTAGAAAAAAATATCAAATAAAAAAAAAGATATAACATACATTACATTTGTATGTCGCTCATTTTTTCATATATTATCGTTCATAGAAGAAAATCTAATCGCGTTTTTCTCGAAACAAGTTTTTTTCAAATTGGTTTCTAAGATATCTCGAGTTCTGCTTGAGCGATTTCGATGAATCTTGATTTATTGTGATCTTCATAAACTCGGTTAAGCACTCTACCTATTAAAAGCAGAGAAACTTTTTTATTTTGTTTTTTGCGGCTAAGAATTTCTGCCAAAAAGAGGGGTTTTTTGTAAATTTGTTTTTCAATGCATGCCATTTTTTTTGTTTTGTATTTTTTTTTATTTGCGTAGGTAGAGTGCTCAACTACAACCCTTAACTGAAGAATGCACTTTGATTTTCTACTTTCCGACGCCTTGAAAATGCTGGAGACGAGAAACCAACTTACAACCTTTTTTTAAACACGCCAACTTCAACGAGCTCTAGCAAAGAAACCACAAATACAAAAACAAAAAAAAACATTTTTTTTAATATCTTCAACTTTAGCTGTACATAATGTAAATACATTTTAATCAAATAATTTAACAATACTATGTAAAAACAATTAATAAAAAAGGTGTTGTTTTTAATAGCTTCACACTGTAATAGTACCTTAAGCTTAGATTTTTTGAGATGAGGTATCGGCGTTAAAATTTAAACTCAGGTTAAGGCATTTTAAACTTTGTTTAAGCTAACCTTTGTTTAACATTGAGATCAGTTAACGGGCCTAAGGCTCATTAATAACAAACTATTTTGTTTTTTTATTTTGTTATAAGAAATGTCAATGATTAATTTTGTTGTAATATTATTTACAATTATTTGTTTTGCTTTATATGTTCGCCATTCGTGGCTTTAAGATCAAAGAATAAAAGAATTAAATATAATATGGAGTTAATTTTGTGCATTTTTTTTAAGCAAAAGGTAAACAAAAGAGAGAAGAAAGGGGTTCTCATGAAAACAAGTTATGGTTTAACTGAAAAAAACATGGTTGGGATAAGGGCAAGACGAGAAAACATCTATATCTCAGATTGTGTGATCGGATTGTGTGTGTTAGATGCGATATATTTCAATATAGTTTCAGTTTGTACAACCTCTTTTTTTTCTTTTGGTATCTCTTTCCTTCTTTCGTTAAACACGTATTCTTTATGATTGGTATTCTTTTCATTCAGTGACAATTAATTAATTGTTAATTGTGACTTTTACAATAAGTAATTAATTAACTGTTAATTCTAATAATTAATTAGACTAAACAACTAACAATTGATTTGTAACAACTAACAATTTGTTGTAAATAAACTATCTTTATTTCATCTTTTTAATTTAAAACAATGAATTTTATTTATTTCTATATAGAAATTTACATGACTTCAAAGTTTTATACAAAAACCATTATCCCCGTGCATGAAGCACACATAGCTTTCATTGGAGCAACGTTTTTATAACAATCTTACAAAGAGCAGAGCGAGCAGCAACAACAACAATGCATGCAAAAGCATGTTAATTGCTATATTGGCTGCAAAGAACAAAAACATACTTGCTAGCCAGCTATGAGAAACACTACAAAACTGTACTTTTTTCTGACGTGCGCCACGCATGCGCTTGTCATTTCAGGATGAATGCATAAATAGGCAGGGGAGGTGAGGCATGCGGGGGGGAAGTGTGTAAAATTTAAAGCACCGAAAGAGCTGCAGTGATGATCGAATGACATGCTCACACAAGCGCAGTCGTCATATCTTCGCAAAATTTACCACACTAATACAATCAAACACAACTCATCGCGTGGACAAATTAATTGCAATTTTTAATTGTTTGTACACTCAAAAAAATACTGTAGTAAAATATACTACACAATGTGTATTTGTTTCCCAAAACATGTAGTTTTATTTATTTTCAAACACACTTGTAGTTATTCGATAACTTTTTACCGCATTATACACTTAAATAATTAATACTACACGATGTAGTTATATGTAGTAAGTATTTATTAAAATGTATTTATTTTTATACACAAAAATTTTGAAAAAAAAAATTTTTTATAGCTAGCTTTGATTTTTCATTTCATTAAATTAAAAATTATTTTAAAAATAAAAATAATATTGTCAACCAAGACTGCACAATGCTGGTAAGTAACCAAATTTTAAATTTTTTAATAAAAATTTTAAGTGCTTACATAAATAAATAATATCGTTCTAGTAGACGATATTTGGCTCCTACCACTATAACTTTCAACACTAAGATTTCAAGAAGTAAAGCTTTGCTGAAAATTTATGGGAGTTTAATTGCCCACAATATTGGCCTTTGGATAAAGCTGTAACGTCATTTTTATGGTTTTTTCTCCCGTGTTATATTCAGCCCAATCATGAAACATTTTCTCCCGGGAGTTGTAAATGGGAATTTCCGTTTTTAAGATTAAGGTAAAATACTTTTTGGAAATTTTTAATGCAATTTTGTTCATCAACCGCCAATATTCATGAGTGTAAAATAAAAAAATGAGATACCTTTATCTGCTACCTTAAAACCGGACACTCCCACTTACAATTCCCAGAAGAAAATGTTTCATGATTGGGCTGTTTATGTTCTTTTTTATCATTTTATTTTATTTTTCAATATATTGTAAACATTGTTGTAAATATGTTCTTAAGATATTGTTGTTAATTAAATTGTATAATTAAATAAAGAAATTAAAAAACACAATTTAATAATTAAAAACAAAACACCAAGTTTTTTTGTCAATATAAAAAAAATACTACACATGTAGTAAGAATAACTATATATGTAGTAAAAATTCTTTTTCAATGCCGCATAAAAATTTGGATTTTAATTTTCGTTTAAATGAATATGTAGTAAAATATACTACGCTTGTAGTAAAAATAACTACAAAAAAAATTTTTTTCTCTGCAGTTAAAATAAATAATCGAATTTAGTAAAAATAAATACATTTTTATTTGGACGGTGAGCTACTACTTTACATTTGTTTTAAATACATTTTTATTTATTTTTACTACAGAATTTTTTTGGGTGTACCTTTAATTTAAAAAAGTTAATTGTCAACGATTTAATTGTATTTTGCAATTACTTCAGGTTAGTCTAAATAAATTTATTGCAGAGTACAATTAATGATTAATTGCAATTGATATTAATTGCAATTAAATCAATTGCAATTAATTTTTTAATCAATTAACTCATTGATTGAAATTTTAATTGATTGATGCCCAACTCTGCAAACAGGTATACAATTTAAAATACAGAATGAATTTTGTTTATTAAAATATTCTAGAAGCTTATAATATTGTATTAAAAATGGTGCTATAACCATTATATAGCCAGTTTTCTTAGATATTTTAAAAATAAAATTATATTAAAAAATCGATAATTCGAAAACAAATCAATAAGTTGAGTTTTCCTTCGGCTATTCTTTATTATATGGGTAGTTCTTCACGAATATATTGCCAAATCGTGGCGCCCAGATAATCGTAATCTCCCATATTCGAGCCAGCAGAGTTGTAAATCCCAAAGCTCAATTTGCTCTTACAACCAGGGTACACTGAATGGTTATTCAACCATGCTTACAACAACTTCAATATTTTCGTGTGTTGTAATTCTGAGAATTGACTTCGCCGGCGCATCGCGCTGCTACAGCAAGAAAAAACATTCGCGTAGCATTGTTTTTGTTTGCTCGCGTTGTTATCAAGGTTTTTGTTGCTGCGTGTATTTTGTTGGTTCATTTTCGCAATTTTTTTTTAAGGACTATATTAGCTCAGAAGACACGTTGATTTTGCTATTTTTTATTTGTTTTCGTAGCCATCGAAGTTATAATTATTTATTTATTTTTTTTTTAATTAAAAATTTAACTCAATGCCAAACCACCTCTGCATTAGAGCATACAATTGCAAAGTCATATGCCCATAAGAGGGAATTGCCCTCTTAATAATAACACCAATAGTACAGAATAACAAAAATTCGCCGAAAAAGAAAACATAGATATTGACAGTATAATTATTACTTTATATACTTACTTTTCTAGTAGAGCATATGTACAGATGATAGGAAAGTTTTGTACATGCAATTTCAGTGGATTTCTTTCAGAAGATATGTTAATTTTGTTTATGGCAGCGTCGTATAATATATTGGGTAGCTCGAGCTGTTTTAAAGCAGCTAAGCAAGCTATTACAGAACCATCAATGATACATCCATCTTGCTCCAGGCAGATAAGGTCACAATGTATTGCCCAAACCAACTTCGAATCGTGAATACATAAATCTTCCAACTTAATACAATCAGAATCAGTCAATATATTCAGCAGTAAGGAGTTTATGCTATCAGCAAAGTCAGTTAAGCTTTGATTTGTGTAGGGAAGAAATGACGTATCAACATTAGGTATTAAGTAACCTTTGCCTGGCAAATCTGCACGTGGTTTGGCTAGCTCCGCTCTGATTCCACAAATAATTGTTGTATTACCGAGTTTGACAATAGAAGATCCGATAGATTCAGTCAAAGAACCCGAATTAATGCCCAGAGGTCTACACATATCGTATTCTCTTCCATCCGGACGCACATTCTCATGAAGATAATCTCGTAAAATTTTTGAACGATGAAGTAGCCTTTTGGAGAAGATATTTATTATTATTTAGTAATAATTAACCCATTTACTTGTATTCTGCCGACATCATAAAATAATTCTATGGAGCTTCTCATAAGGAGCTTTCGCATGATCTTAAGGCCACCCCAAACGATACGACATGTCGGATGGACCTGTCATATCTACGCACATGTAGTACCGTTCGTGTGCTTAAAATTAATAGCATCTTTCTGTAAAACGAACGTAACGTGCATTTCACGAAGGCTTCGGTCAAAAGCCGAATGTCAGCTGTTTTCGCTTGATGTAAAAATAATTCCGTTGTCAAACGAGAACAGCTGATTCAGAAATGAACGATAACGTAACGGCAGTGTACATTTGGCTTTATGTAGCAAAACAAACTGAAACGAAACGTCAAATATAGACGATGAAAATTTTCTTATCGTTTAGAAATTTGTTGACATGGAATTTGCTGTAAAGAAATCGTAATTATAATTTTATTGACAAATACAAGAATGTTGAATAAATTAATTTATTTTTAGCACAAAAAAAACCACAAGCGAGCAGTTTGGAGTATGGTCGCGTATTTTCCTCCGTTTGACTCGTGTTGCTTCTTGCTCCTCGCTTTCACTATCACTATCCGATTCTTCATTAAAATTGTAAAAAGCAATCGCGGAAAACATTTTTATTGTCATAAATTTTCTTAATACTTCACACAATTTCCAAGTTTACAGAAAAAAACATATGTGTTAAAAAATCAAAACAAGCAAAATAGCTGATGCAAATAGTATTGCCAGCATGAGATATTTTGCCAAAATATGCCCAACATTTTTAGAAAAAAAAGAGCATGTAAAGAAATTTTGTAACTTTTATAATCTGGTAATGCTGCTTTTGACAATTGCTTATGGTTGGAGAGTTTGAATAACGTAAGAAAAGTAAATGAGAACGATGACGCAAAGTAAAAATACAGAAAGCAAATTGTGAACGACATCGTTTACAAACGAACGAGGAGTTCAACGAAGCTTTTGTTTTACAGAAAGATGCTACAAGTTGGATAGACATTTCCGATGAAAGACAAATATTTTTGACTTTTTGCTCGGTCCATCCAACTTGGTGTATTTTGTCATTCGATAACAATTTTTGAGAGAAGCACATCTCGCGCATAAAGTGACGTATATAATACATGTCGTATTTTGAAATGAATTTGTTGATAAATAAGGAAATCTCACGGAGACTTGAAAGACAAAATAGAAAAGTATAAAAATAATGCAAATAAATAAATTTTAGCGCTAAAATATAATAAGTGCGCTCGATGTTTACTCCATGAAATCTATAAAATAAAGAAGTCCATCCGACATGTCCGACGGTGTAGAACCAACGACAAAAAGTTCCGTTATTTTGTAGAACTACATGTCCATTTGTAGTATCGTTTGGGGTCGCCTTAACATATTGGACGACAAAGTCGGATGGAAAACTAGAGGGCCAAATAGACTACTCAGATTGTCGGTCAGACAGATGTTTTTTCTTGTCATTGCGACGACTATACACTACACAGACTTCATGCACGCAGACTTGGTTTCTTAGTTCACTTTTGTTGCGCGATGAGTGAGGACAGCGATGCTACATGATTTCTATCTTTATTTTCATCACTAACAATTCATATTCATTGTTTTTAATATTTTTTCAGAATAATTTTTGCTTTCAATCCTCCAAAGTGACGGCAGGGATTTAAAAAGCTCAATAAATTCAGCTAAATTTATCCTTTCTTTCGCTGCAACACGTCACCAAAGCAGAACGGTAACTGTTAGATAACTGGTTATTTATCACGAGCGCTAATAAAAAGTTCGTTACCCCCATATAAAATTTTCCATACAAAGGTTGTTACCCAGTAGACAATGACATCGCTGCTAGCAGGCCTTCCTGTGGATTTTGTAGTACTGCCGCACTCATATACAATTACACTTTCTTTTTTATATGAAGTGGGAAAATTTCGCAGGCCTTCCACTCCGATAGCTCAAAAGAGGCCTGATGGAAGCACTTCTTTAGAATGGCTTTTACACCTTTTTCTAATTATTTATATATTCAATGATTTTATATTCTCACCTATGTTTTTTTAAGTTAAATTAAATTCAATCTATAATCTTTGATATAGCAGTAAGAAGGGCCATTATTGCGTCATATTTTTAAACTGATATATATTCTAACTTTTAACAAAAAAGTTGCTCTGAAGTATATGAAAAGTCAGTCTTTGTAGGGAAAACAAATTTGTTGTGCTGCCTTTTGTGCAGAAAAGGAAGGCCTTCAAGAAGTGCTCATAAGAGCAGCGAGGAATGGATGTGTTTAGTCTTCAAAAGTAGCAGTCAATGAAGGCCTTCGTATGAAGAGCGCTGGCTTGATTGCCTATTGGGTACCTTTGTTCAGGAGTCAGGCAAAAGGTAACGTGCTTTTTTGTATACAGGTGATGTTGCATCTCTTTCTGATTCCTACATTTTTTCATACACAAAGACTATTAGCTGCACTTTGCACACCAATAGAAAATTAAATAAAGAAAAGTAAACAAATTCAGCCGTTTATATAGGTTTAAAATTTGCGGCTGCGCGACGCTTCTGCTGCGTGGCGTATTGGTTAGAGCCCTGGCCTCTAATGAATACATGCTTGGGTACGAGCGTCGAAGAAAACAAACACATTTGAAAAATTTTGTTTTTGCATTTTTTATTTTTTCGGCTTTATTTTTTTTTTAATATTTTTTAAATTAATCAAAAATATTTTTAATTACATTAAATCGTCTATTTATAATAAAGATAGATACAGAATAAAAATAATTTTATTGAAAATATATATATTTGACAGACATATAAGTAGTATCCGACCGAAACCAAAATTTTGGCCGAAACCGAAACCGAAACCGAATTTCGGCCATTTTTGTAATATTCGGCCGAAACCGAAACCGAAACTGAATGTCTACATGAAAATTGTTTTAAAAACAATTTATTTTAATAATTTTTTAGTTAAAAGCTTTCAAAAACATAACAATTGAAACAGATTATAATAACGTACATATACGATAAATATTCTTTTGCCTTTATTCATAAAAATTTACGAACCTCTTATAAAGCCTTTACAAAAAAAAATTTCAAAAACAGTATCCATAAACGTCCAATAACGACAAAATCTCTTATAAAGGCTTCTTAAATGAGTAACCTTCAATAAACCCTTGATAAAGCCTTTTTAAAATTTTTACTCTAATGTGAGCACAAATATTGTCAAAAATACTTCAAACTGTTTCAAAAAATATGAAAACATGGCAAAACATTTTAAAATATTAAAAATAAAAATTATAAGTGACAATTTTTTGACAGAAGAACATATATTAAACAATTTTTTGACTGTTTGCATGTCAAAGTATTGATAAAATTGTGACAAATAAACAAAAAATTATTGAATTTATCAAATTCACGAACCATTTCAAATTGAGAGTGTTCCTATTTTAACAAATAAGCTGAGACAATATTTTTATGAATAAAAAAATTTTAAAAAAAATTTTATCTCTAAAAAGCTTTTTAACTATTGAGCACTTTAAATCTATTTCAAGATATTTTTATGAAAATGACCGTTTGAATATTAATGTTCAACTTTAAAATAATAAAAATGGAGATAATTTTAATACCACTTTAAGGAACTTTTTAGTATTTAAAGTTAAATAACTTAATATTAGAATCTAAAAAAAACTACATTTATCGTTTTGTGCTGGACTCAACTCACACGGTCAATCAAATGACTGAATTTCAGGTTTTTGTTCTACTTAACACCATTAAAAATTTGGATAAAAGCGAACTCACATCTACCATTGAAATATATGTAAGAACCGAATTAGTAGTGTCCGATAAAATATTCGGTTTCGGTTTCAGTTTCGGCCATATTGATGCCGAATAGCCGAAACTGATAAAAAGGGCCGAAACTGGCCGAAACCGAAACCGAATATTCGGTCGGACACTACATATAAGTATCTATTAAACAACACAAACATAAAAGCACATAAAACAAAAATGAAATTTACAAAAAAAGGTGCGGAAACAAAATTTCAATATGCAGGTCCCATTAGTTTCACTTCTATATTTCAATATTCTGTAACTTTTTTTATAATTTTTTTTTTATTTTATTTAATTTAATGTTATTTCTGTTACAAATCTTCCTTAGCTGGCGTTGTTTTTGGTGTTTTAATATATTTTGTATTTTTGCTCGTTGAAAAGAATAAGATATATATACTAATATAACCTTCCTCAATATAACCTTCATCAAACAACAATGTAAGAGTGTATTAGTAATCACCAAATTTATTTTCGTTGTGTTTGTAAACTAGCTGGGCATTGTACAACAAAAGTTTCGCAAGTCTGTGAGGTTTCACCATACACTACACAGACGGTCCGTCAGACACGATCGAAAATTAAGGCCATTGCCTCACGGAGCAATTCAAAAGTAATTCAGAGAATTATCAACCGATGTCTATGTTATTGGATTCAATCGAAAGGTCTTTTATAGTGCAGGTCAGTTCCGTGAAAAAACAAATGTCCTCCATGGCACATTTTTTAAATAAAATTAAAAGAAAGACATATTTTTTGAGAAATTTACAAAAATTACAAGATTCCACGCTCCTTTTGGCTTTTTTCGCAGTTTTTTTTTTGCTCAGTCTTGTTCTACGACAAATTCAACTGAATAAAAGTGGATTTTGTTTTCCATTTCCGATAATGCAAATAACTGGAAAACGTGATTGAACGTCAGTGCAGCAAAATTCGAAGACATAATTTTTAAAAATCAATTAAAAGAAATTGTGACGACATTGAGAGGTCACACTAGGTGCGTTGAACTCGCAAAAGGTTCATCTTTGAGGATTTTTACAAATGGTTCTTGTAATAATTTAGCGGTCACACTGTGTAATCAATGTTGCACTACAACATGGGTTGCTCTCCTGAAAGCATAGGTTGCAATTATGTTTTGAATTGCAGTGGTTTGAAACTTTATAAACAATTGTGTTGCAATTGCATTAATATTCCATTGATCCGTGAGGAAATGGCCTAAAATATTTTAATTTTTGTCAGACATCTGAACAGACCTTCAAACAACCAAATACACTATTAGACCGTCGCAACAAACACGTGTTTGTTGCGACTGTCTGTGTAGTCTCTTTGGCTCTTAACGGAACAATTTGAATGATTGTTAGAATGATCCAACTTGTTGGACGACATCACCAATTGCAACCTCTTACTTGGTGGCTACACGTTCAATTTTTCTTTCAAGTTGCCTTTCAAGTTGGAACACATTCACACTTTTTTTCTAACACACTCAAACTTTTCGATCTTGCAAGATCCATGGAAGCCAACTTGATATCAATTTTTCCTTGCAAGTCGTGAGGCAACTTGACGGTCAAGTTAAACAGCTGATCACAGTTCTTGCAAATAAATTCTTGTTTTCGTTTTGCAAAGGTTGTGACACAATTATGGATAAATTTTATAAAAATTATGTGTTACGGTTTATAGAACGATATAAAAGCCACGAAGTTCTTTGGAACATGAATCTTTCGTCATATCGGCGGAATGATTTGAAAACAAAAGCGTATGAAGCAATTTCTGCTGCCATGAAAATGTTGGTAAAAGATGTGAAAACAAAATAAAAGCTCTTCGCACCGCCTACAGTGCAGAAAAATCGAAAGAGGAGAAAAACAAAAAAAACTGAATGCAGCACAGAGTCTATGTATTCCCCAACATTATTTTGGTACAACGACATGACCTTCCTCAACTCATCTCTTATTCGTCAGTCAACTGTTGACAATTCTAACCACGTTAGAATAAATAAAATAATAAATCATTTTAATTTTTAATGTAATAAATGCATTTATTTATTTATGGTTAATTTTTTGCCACTGAAAATCAACATTTCCAAATGTTGTTAAGTATAGCGACAACTCGTATCGAGCTCTGCACGCGTACTTGTTTTATGACTTTGATGGCCCATTGCTGAAAACACCACATCAGAGTTTTCTGCTGCTTGTGTTGATGCTGCTACTGTCAAAAAGCTCTTGTCAAAAAGTTGTGCAGGACACAACAAGCTTTCACAACACCGTCCACAGTTTTTGGTTGAACTTCAATCGGTCTATGGAATATCCTGAACCTATTGGACAGACGACCGAAAGCACATTCCACCACCATTTTTGGGCGACACAGCCTATAATTAAAAATTTCTTGTGGCACGCTTAATTTAATGCTTCTGCTGTATGGCTTCATTAAGTGCCTGTCCAGCGCAAAGAATCGTCACCAAAAACAAAATAAATATGGCATTTTTTTCCTTCGCCGGGAACCAAGTGGGTAGGTTGCGGAATTTTTAAAGTTCCATTCTGAAGTTCCTGGTGCAAGTAGCTGTCGCTGTATATTGTATAGTCTGACGTCTTACCATTGCAACCTACATTTATAAATGTGAATCGGTTATGTGCGTCAACAGCAGCAAACAGAACTATGATTAAATAGCCTTAAAAATTATAAAATTGCGAGCCTGTGTTCGCTGGAGCCTTAATTCTGATATGCTTCCCATCCAGGGCTCCTGAAGTATGCGGGAATTGCCAAACCTTTTCAAAATCGTTGGCTATTTGCTGCTATTCGCATTCCGTATTGGGCATCTGTGAAGAAATTATACAAATAATTAAATCTGTGTATATATTATAATATATTATATATTCATTAATATTTCAAACATAATACATATATGTATATACAAATTTTAATTTTTTTAATAATAGGAAAATATTGCCACATTGATGGATAGTTCGTTGGACTCTGATGTGAACGAGCTATCATTATCTAAACCATCTCCTACAGAACAAGCCAACAGAACAGCTACGCCAACATGCTCAAAGAAAAGGAAGCGTTCACCAGAGCCTATATCAAACTTCGATGCCGCTTTTGATGAACTTGTTGCTATCAACAAATGCACTAGTGTGTTTGAAACTTTTGGAGAAAGTGTTGGTAGGCAGATAAAGGATTTTCCAGAGGAGGAGGGATATCAACTCATGGCGGATATTCAAGTGCCACTCTCAAAAAGGAAAATGGACCTTTTAAGAAAAGATCGTGAACCGAAGCCCAAAGTTATTTCAGTGGTATTGAAAACTATCAATAATTACCAGTCAAAAGCATCGGCACCTCTGTCACAAAGCTCAAATCTAAGCCCATCATGTGATATTTTACGTAGCGCAATGTATGATGCAGATATTTTTGAAGACGAAATTTTAAAATCATTTTATCACATCAGCATCAAATGCTTTAATTTTTACTTTATATGTCTGACCTCTTTTTAAAACGTTTTATTGTTGTTTTTGTTTTGTAAGAATTTTAATCCTGTTTTTATATAAGCATTGAATGCTTTTAATTTAAATTGCTCCTTTTTTTATAAAAGTAACCTAGTTGATCTCATTACATATGTTTTCGTTATACTTTTAACGAAAATATAGAAATAAATGAATTATCAGGCATGTTCTGAAATTCACGCGATTAAAAATCGATGCTGGAATATCAAATCATACGATTTGTTCTTGGGTGTTCTGGACATCGTACGATTTGGTTCCTTTCGAAATTAACTTCGAAAAAGCTGTTTCGCATTATTGTGAATAGCTGTATCAAATTTCTATCAATTTCCTTAAAATAAGATTAATTCAGATCCTTGAAATGCAACACATTTGAGTGCAACACAAGGAAGAAAACATTAAGAGACAATTGCTAAGAGACTACTCAAATTCTGTGGAAATTTCCGAATCAAATTATTCCTTTCCAATCTGACTGGATCTA
Source organism: Tetanocera ferruginea (assembly GCA_958299015.1). NCBI lineage: Eukaryota > Metazoa > Arthropoda > Insecta > Diptera > Sciomyzidae > Tetanocera > Tetanocera ferruginea. The sequence goes on along the minus strand of OY282644.1, from coordinate 52,382,207 downwards.
TCTAAGTAAACGAACTAATTCATGCCAAAAAAAACACAATTACATATGGGGTAAAGTTTACCTTTTTCCAGCCATTAATATCCTTTTTGCGGGGGTCCGTCAGTGTTCAGAATGTTGTTGAGTTCTAACCACAAAGACCGCTTTTTATAACATGTTTGGCAAAAAAACTTTTTTGGAAAGACTTCTTGTATTTTCATTTATATTTATGTTTTTAAACTTTTGAAGAGTAATTTTAACGAAATACTCACTTTTTTTAATTGAATATTTAATTCCAAATATATTTAAATACCAATATAAATTTAATAGCAATTTAAACTGTTGCCATCTTATTTGCGATTTGAATTTCACAAACAAACAACTGACCGATATTTAATCGGCAGAAAACTGCCGAATTCGGTATTTAGAACAGGGTAATTCATACCGATTTTAAACTCGAAAAAGTGAAACCAGTCCGCAATATAGAACATGGCATAATGATTTCGGCATAAATTCGTTACGAAAACGATTTTCAGAACATGCCTGTATAATTTTGAATAAAATATTGTTTTAAAAATTAAATATAAAAACCAACAACTCATTTCTTTTAATTTTTTATTATTATTTCTTTGAATTACAAACGAAATATATCTGAATACAATGACAATTTTGGAATTTTTTTGAATTGGTTTTACAAAGCAAACATAAGATTAAAAAAAACTAATTATTTCAATATTTAAAATATTTAAAACAGGGAGCGTAACTGTTATGACTGCTTTCCAAAAAGTCAACAAATTTAGTTATTTTTGACCGATTTTTTAAGTCAAAAATAAAAGTTAAAATTTGACTTTTATTTTCCAGTCAAAAATAAAAGTTAAAATACGACTTTTGTTTTTCCGGTCAGAAATATAAGTAAAAATTTGACTATAATTTTTCGCAGTTGTTTTGCAGCCTGATTTCATTTGCCGCGCTTCTTTTAAAATTTAAATTAAAATATTTCCATAATAGTATGGTCTGATTTTCGCGATTTAAAATGCAAATTTCATGGAATGAATTAGCATAAAGTATTTGGAGCGTCCTAGGGGTCGCTGCTTACGAATATCATGTCGAAAACTCGGAAAAACAGATTATTTAACTAAAAAAAAATTTATTTATAAATATCTCACCTTTAAATACGTTCCTTGGAGGCTTTCATAGATCGCATCTAAGACGTCAGGCACGAAGACGCCTATTGTTTTTCTTGATACTCTGCACAAGAATTCCAAAGATTTATAGGAAATTGCTGTGCCATTCTTCTTCAGCCGATTTTCCACCTTGTTATTGATAACATGGTTTATATTTTATTGCAATTCAGTTAAATATTTTTAACACTTTACCATTTGAAATAAGTTTTCAAATTTATTATTGCCAATTCTTGTAAAATTTTTGCAGTCGCTGTCGTCGTCTTCCCAAATGAGATCCTTTAGCAAATGTGCTTCCAAATCGTGTTCCATCCTTAAATAAAATGCACAACGTAGGTTAAAAAATTAACTATATAGAAAACTAGTGAATACTTGCATATCTTGTTGCTAGAAGCGGTTTAATCCAAAATTTTCCCATTTTCTTTCTTTTTTTTCTTTTTCTATTAAATTATTTATTTCTCGTAGCACTTTCAATGACGCGAGCATTTTGAGTTGTTGCCTCGACGATGGCATCTTGAAAATAAATTGACTATCAAGTTGCGCACTGCGTACGTCACAGCTATCAATTCAAATGAATTTTGACAAGCACTATGTGTGATCAACTTGAAAGCAATTTCTTGAACGTGTAGCTGCAGCGTTACAGTCATACCTAAATTGGAGCGTTAGGCCTTGTGTTATTTAACGCTTCTGAAAAAAGGCAAGCGCCATACCGCAATTGAAGCGTTACGTTTAAATGTAAAAAACTTATTTAGATTTCTTACTGTGAAACCTAAGAAAGAGCGTTGAGCGGCAAGGTGTCGGCTGCTTTGCGTTATCGCTGAACTGTCGTCCCAAAATAAAAGCGGCGGCTTTATGTCAAATATTGTCAAAAAGTGTGAGTGGCATGACTTCACCTTCACAAGTTCTTCACAGAAATTACAAGTTATTCGTTTCTTGCAACCAACTTCACTTCCTAACGCTCTGTCAATCTTGGATTTGCCAACCGCTCGGCGGTGCCGTCGAGTTATCATGGTTTGCTTCATACATTTAATACTAGCATGAAGATTTTTTGACAGATAAGCAACGCCGCCGCTCTTGTTTAGGTTTCACAGTTAGCTACCAATTTTGTTGATACGTTACTTTTGAACCTATTGGCTGTAGATTCATTGACAAGTTCTAAAGGTCTCCACAAAACCTATAAAAATAAAAAGAGCCTCTAATCTGCTTTACTTTAATTTTTATGCTTCATTTCAAGTGCGGCTCATAAATATCCTCATGGACATCAAAAGTCTCACTAGTGTTCTCGTCCAAGTTCGCGAATGAATCTCGTGCTAAAATTTCACCAGAAAGCCACACAAGCGGATGATTCCATACCCTGAACTGGAGTAAAATTATTTATATGAAGAAACTTACCTCCATATTTGAAAAAATTTGTATAAAATGTGAAAAGAAACAAATGAGGTTTATTTTTGATTGTCACTTATTGACAATTTGTTCTTAACGCTCTGTCAAAATTGGAAATTCCGATGGGGTGGCGTTAGCGCGTTAATTATTTCGGTATGCTTCATACAAAACGTTTGAACATGAGAAAATTTTGACAGTTAAACAACGCTAACGCTCCAATTTAGGTATGACTGTTAAGAATAGTACTCTGTACTATGCTTCGCTGCGGAAAATCTAGTACTATATTCCGCAACATTTTTTTCACGGCAATTTAATTGAACCGACCATTTATTTTGCCGGGAAAAGAGACAGTTGTCATTTCATTTAAGAAAAAAGTGCAAACAAAAGAGCAATGTTTCATATTAAAATTATTTAATTTTTTGAACTATTTCTAAAGTTTTGCAATTAATAATTGCAGTTGTTGGAAATTGTAAATACGGATGCACCTTTCTGCGGTGTTGGCGGTCGCAAAACTTCGCAGCTGGCAGACTACCACATAAACTAATGATTTGTCCTGCTCCACAACAAAACACATCATTCATATGCATACGTGTATAAATATTTATTTTGTACTAGCTGACCCGGGAATGGTTTTTTTGCCTGCAATTTTTATTTTCATTGAAAATGTGGTTCTGTTGCAAAGTCGTGGCGGATTGATATTTAGAAGAAGAATGATAGGTGCACTGAACCGATATATCAAATATTGTTCAAATATTGTTCAAATACCGTTAACCGCAGCTGAAATAAAATATTTTTTTATTTTTGATAGCTGACCCGACAGACGTTGTCCTGTCCTAATAAAAAAAATTTGTGTTTGTTTTGTGAATTTGTGAAAAGCTGTTGAAATGTGTGAAAATAGTTAAAAAGGGGGAAAATACGTTTTTTTGAATGATAATTTTTCTTCATATAGGTTTGGGGTATGTTTGATTTACATTTGATTTTAAAATAAGTACAATTAATCTTATGGTGTTTTATTTACATTTTTATTGAAAGATCTCTTATCAGGTAACCAATTAAAAAAATAAATATTTTTTCCATTGCTTAGCTGTGATAACATAATTTCGTTCATTGCAATGCTCTATGATACACGACATTTTTTGTTTTGTTATCTGGAGCGAAAACAAATAATGCTGGTGGTGTTTATGGTGGCAATTGACCATGCGGGAAGCATGAATTTTCAAGGTTAATGCCTCAAACACGCAATGACTGCCCTTGAGACTTGTTAATTGTCATTGCAAATGCAAGCCTTACCGGATACTGCAAGCGTTTAAAATCGAATGGCATGTCGGTCGGAATCATTGGGATCCGTGGTATCAAAACGTCTTCACCTTTGTACTTTCCTTTAAGTATTGTTGCTTCGATGACGTTATTCATCAGGTTTTTTAGCGCAAGCCGGGTGCCATTACAAAGAAGTGGTTGGTTTATGTTTCGTAACATTATGATTACCGACCCGACTTTCAGTTGGAGATTGTGAGGCGGTAATCCAGGTATTTCCAGTGAGTTTAAAAACTCCGTTGGATAGTTGACGACAACATCTTGGGAAGTAACAGATTCATTTCGTCGACATCAATGTTGTTCGCTCAACCAATCATGATTTTTGTTATTTTGTGCAATGTTTGGAAAAACCTTTCGGATGAGTTCGGATTTTGATTCGGTGAACTGGCAGAAAGCGACGGGAAATTGAATACAGTCGGTTGAAATGTCAACCGGGATTTTGCCGTTGCCAATGTCCAGCAATTGTTTTGAAAATACTTCTCCAGGTTGATCGTTCTGCAGCTCGACACGCATGTTCACAGTCAATTTGAGTTTCTTGACGTGTTTCCATGAAACGGAAGACTTCAAACACGCATTAAGTTCATCGGCTGGAGTTGATCGTGGAATCACTGGCAATGTTTGACGAAAATCACCTGCCAACAGAATCATCGCACCACCAAACTGGTTTTGATTGTTTCGTAAATCTGGCATCGTTTTGTCTAATGCCTCCAAAGACTTTTATGCGCCATTGTACACGACAGCAAACGGTCAGTTGTTGCGAAACTTTGGCCATCGCACTGTTCTTGGAAAGATATTTTTGTTGTCGATTCAACAGTGGAACGCTCGTTCGAACTAATTCCCTCAAGGCATCACAATCATATTGCTTTTCACGTCGCAACTCTTGATTGAATGCGTCCTGCATCGGACGATTGGGAGCTGTCATTCCTAAGTCACTAATGCCTTGTTCGACATCATCAAGCACATGTCCTCAATGAATATCAAAGCCTCATTGTAAATTCCCTCGCTCAGTTGCAAATTTGGATTTAATGTTCTAATACGCATCTGATGCAAAATATCATCACACATGGCATCTTTGTATTTGCTCCACAAATTAGTTGGTTTGGATGGGAAGAATGTCAAGATAATTATCGAAAACAGTGTTCGTATTTGATGAGGATTTGACGAAAGCCCAGCATCTCCGAGGGTTATATCCAATTAGTGTCATTTTCTAACAATCGCAAACGTTGACAAGCTTCTCTATATGTGTCACACAGTTCATCATTTATTGTTCACAAATCTTGGAATGATTTGGGCCACGAACGTTGACTAACTGCAAACGTAAATAGATGCACTCATCGTTTCTTGGATGGACTGTGTAAATGTGACCTAATGAGTCGGTGGAAAATAAATTGGGGTAACCTGGAACTGGATTTTCTTGTTTTCGCCGTTGAAATTTCATTGACGGTTGATTCCAAGTGTAATACCTTGGAAGTGGACAATTTTTCTTTGTGTAAAAAGTTTTGTAGACTATTACAAGCATACAAGGCGTTCTGCAATTTTAGATTTATATATCAAAACAATAGGTGCAAAAGTAGGAATTTTTGGGTGCGCTTATAATTGATCAAGATTTGAAGGAAATGGAAGAGATGAAATGAAAAGGAAATCTTTTTCTTTCCATAAAAGGAAAATTTGGTTTTTAAAAAGAAATAAACGCTTACATTAAGTATTTGTTAGTAATTTATCTGCATTGATGTGCGTTGGTCACTCGCTGACAATGTTTTTGAAATTTAAAATGCAGAGTGCTAGCCCATCCACAATGACGACAACGGGTGACGAGCGTTAATGTCACTTTAATTTTACATGTATTTCTTAAGGGACGAGCTTTTGGAGACAATCGCGACGACATTGTTGCCCGACATCGAATGTCGCTGTAGCTAGCTTCAATTTAATTCTGATTTAGCGACGAAAGCAGACGACAAAGAGAAGTTTCAGCCATTGTTTGCATTATTGCTTTTTTCGTCCTGTCTGATCGAGTGCTCGTTTTTGTGTTCAATTTATATACATATTAGAGGTATTCACACTGACTTGGGTAGTTGGGTACGGGTAGATTGAGTACTTTTGATTACTGCGAGCACCCTTAACTGCAATTGAGTACTTTGTGGAATACAGCTGATGAGAGATGAGAGACAGCTAGAAAAGAGTTGCCACCATATTATTCATGTCATTTTATGAGCGCAGACTTTAGGCCATTGTACGAGCGTAAAAAGTTATTTAATATAGGAGTAATTTTAAACGTGAACTTTGCGGTATTTAATAATTTTTATCTCAAAAATTTGAAATCAACTAATTTAAACACATTTGTCTATTTTATTCACTTATAATTTTTTTACTTTGTTTTATAGCGTTTTCTTTTCTCAAATAAAATTCTGACCTCTGAAATTGAATCGTGTTCATTTCTCGAAAGTTTTGACCTCAAAAGTAGAAAAAATGCAGAATTTTTGCCCTCTCTACCTCGACCTCAAATGCTACCAACTTTAGCAACAAAAAACTGACATTTGTGAAAAATAGTTAACGTTGCCATTGACAGTTCAGGGAAGATTGAGCTATGATAACAATAACAATAATAATAATAATAATTTATAACAATAAATCGGTCATCAATAAATTTAAAGCCAACATCCTCATTAGCTATCTGGCGAAGATCACACACACACATACTCTCATACCTAGTGCTAAACGCGAAAAATTTAACGGAAAAGTCAGTGCATAATTCACTAGTTTTCCTTAAGTCGTGTTGAGTGGCTGCTGCTTGTTGTTGCGACACTGCGTTTGTCCAGTGGTTGCAGCACATTAAAAGGAGTGTATGAATTTATTTCGCCAGCAACATTGCAGAGGCATATAAAAAACTGTAGCTGCTCCAGGTGCTGCAGTTGAAATATTAGCGATCGTTGAATTATGTCAATTCTTTCAATGCACACGGTGCCAACAGCGCCTGCGAGCATCATATATACACGTCCGGTGGTGGCAGTGGTTCCAAGAGGAATGAGCGTCATCGTAAGCCTACGCTTAAAGATCCACTGCATCCAACTACATCGGATTTTAAAAAAACAAAATATGTGAATCTCGCCTTTGTGCTGAAGCCTAATATACAGGATGATGATATAACAGGCGGCGGCAGTCTCAGACATGAGCTAAGCAAACAGCTGCATGCCAGCGTGCGAACCAGCAATTTGGAAACATCGTTGCGTTTGCTCGTGGAAGGTTCTGATTCATATTTCTTTCACGAAGAGAAGAGCTCGGTACCATTACATGTGGCCGCCAAACAAGCATCGCAGTTGAGCTGCTGATTGTTTATTTTAATATTTTTATTTATTGGTTAAATTTGGATTTGTTTTATTCATGCGATAGGCATAAAATATGACACGCTCAACAAATTGCACTAAATAGCCTTTGTTATAGCCTTGGGTGAGATTGGCAGAGTTTGCATAGTTAAACTTTCTAGACTCGATGTGACTGCAAAGCTCTTCAAGTATGATTTCACGTCCAATACGTTCCAAATTTGGCAGTTTTGAAATAGTTTAAAAAGATGACGTCCAAGAGACGAATACAAACGTTTGTTTAACGATTGCAGCTCATTGACTGTAGCAATGACAGCAATGGGACTTGTTGTTGTATACTGCACAATCAGCTGCGCACTGTATCAATATTCACCATCCTGTGCAGATTGCTCACTAGCGGAATGTGGAAGAACATCTAGATTTTCAATCACTACAATGGACAGAGCATTCTGCAGATAGGTGGTAAATAGAGTGTTGATCTTTTTGTATTAGTTCTGCCTTACTTCTCTTGCTTCGCTTGCTGTAGAAAATATTAAAGAAACAGTAATAACATCTGTAACATTTTTTTCGGCAGACATTTTTAATGTTTTTTTTTTTTTTTTTTTTTTGTTTTTTTTTTTTTTATTTTTATTTATTTATTTAAGATTAAATTAGTGCTTTAAGATCTTTTAGATCTTTTTTCGCACAACAGGATATAAAGAAAACATTATACAATTTTAGACTTACAAAAATACAGATTATTACAAAAAGAAATTTGGTCCAATTAACACAGTATCGTCAACATATAAACAAAATAACACTTAAAATAACTTAATACAAGGTGACTTAAAATTAACTATTTAATAAATAGAAGATTAAAGAGCCGAACAGAATGGCAAATAGAAAAGAAAGAACATAGTATAGAAAACATAGATTTGTAATTAGAGGTTTGAAAAGAATGAAGGAACAGATATTTTGAATTTATTCATACTGACAATGGATTTTATATTATGGGGTAAAGAATTCCAAAGTTTGATGGCGTTGACGAAGAAAAGTCTTTTGGTTTGTAAACACGTGTAATTCGGTATAATTAGATTACAGGTTCTAATAGAAGAGCTGAAGCGAAGCTTATGAAAAAGGTATAGAGGAGTTTTATTATTTATCAACTTATGCAGAAAGAGACAATTTCTAGCACTTAAATAGTTAATTATACTACAACCTAAGATTTCTTTGCTTCTAACCGAAATATGCTCATGTCGCCTCATGCCATATACATATCTCGAGGCGTCATTAAACGCAACCTGAATTTTGTGAGCAGAATGAGAGTCAAGAGAACTATAAATTAATTCAGAATAAGTAGTGGAATAAGCAGTGGAAGTATTAATTGAATCACTAACCTTTTTTTAGTTTCAATAGGGATGAAATGCGCTGATAGTCGTAAATAACGTAACGTATAGTAAATCCTTTGAATTATATTATTAACATGATCAGAACAAGACAGCTTAGAGTTAACATAAAAACCAAGATTTTTAACTTTCTCTACCACTGCCAAACGATTTTCATTTAAAAATATTGGTGGAATTTCAAGAAGATCAAGTTTATTCTTTTAAATTGGTAGAATATACGATTTGTTGGCATTAAGATAGAGGTGATTGTTATATGACCATTTAGAAATATCTTCTAAATCCTCATTAATCCTGCAACATAAATCCTCAACTAGTCCAATACGGTTAGAAAAATATAGCTGAATATCATCAGCATAGGCATGCATCCTCACATCCTTACATACACTAAAAATGTCGTTGATAAATATACTAAAGAGAAGTGGCCCAAGAATTGATCCCTGAGGAACACCTGACTTTATATACTTATAGTCGGTGAACGAATTGCTGACCTTGACTCTGCATTCTACCTACGAGATAGTTGGTAATTAACCTTAGAGCACTATTTTCAAAACCAAAAAGTACCTCAAGCTTACGAACTAATATTGAATGGTTAACGCAATCAAAGGCTTTTGAGAAGTCTAAAAGACAAAGAATAGTCACATCTCCAGCATCATAAGGAGCTCGAATATCATCAAGAACTTTAAGCATGGCAGTGGAACAACTATGACCAGAACGAAAACCAGATTGGTATGGTGAAAGAAGCTTGAATCTAACTAAATGTTCGTGAATTTGTTTAGCAATAAGTGATTCACAAATTTTAGAGAACGAGGACAGAATACTAATGGGTCTATAATCTTTCATGTTAGATGCATTTGAATTTTTGGCAATAGGGATCACAGTAGCTATTTTCCACGAATTAGGAAAGCATGACGTAGTAAAACAGTGATTTAATATGTGTGTAAGGGGCCTTATAATGTACGGTAAGATAAGTTTGATAAATCTTAGCGAAATACCATCATCACCAATAGCATATGACTTTATTTTCATAATTGTCATTAGAACATCATACTCATTAACATTGGAAAATGAGAACTTGTCCACCTCACGAAACTGACGAAAATTACATTGAAAATCACAATTATCAGCTGTAGGATTATAAAGAAAGAAATCATTTAGAATGTTTGGATCTATTGCACAGTTTTGATCTTCTCTACTGCAGACACCACGCTTGCGAATATTTTGTCAAAGTAATTTAGTAGGCAGTGAGCAGTTCAGTTTACGGTGAAAGAATTTTTTCTTAGAGTGCCTAATGACTTACACAGCAGTATTACGAGCAATCTTGTATTGTGCCCAGTTAAAATCCGTACGAGCTCTTTTCCAAATACCATATAACTTGTTTCTTTTTCTGATAGCTGATTTAACCGAAGTTGTATACCATGGACAAGAGTTATTATCAACAGTCACAGTTCGCAGGGGAACACAGTTATCAAAAACATTAGAGATATTAGATACAAGAGCATTTAACTTATCATCATCGGACTGACGAAACCAACAGTTATTCCAACAGGTATGAGATAAGAAATCCTGCAACATAGAATAGTCAATGGATTTGTAATCTCGATACGAAAAAGATATTGGAGACGATTCACTACGAGCATTTAAATTAACAGTACAAAACAAGAGGTCGTGGTCAGAAATAAACGATATTTGAATAAACTAGTAAGGTATATCTTCGACTTGGCCGAAGTTAAAATACCCCCACGGCCGATTCTTAACGGTAAAAGAATCTTTAATTGGAGAGCTTTTTTATGAGATTTTGAGAGATTTTATTATTTTAATTTGTTTAAAATACATACATATCAAATTGTTTTCCTACAGCTTAAATATAAGTCATTTTATAACGTTTTCAATTTTGGGGGTGAGGTGGGCGTGTTAGTTTGTGTATCACGCCCATTTTTCTAACACACCTCAGTTTTGTCATGAAATACACGAATATCGAGTTTCCGTTTGGTACCTTTAATATTAGCCTCTTTACAGGGTTTTCAATTTTGGGGTTGTATGGGAGGGGGGCGTGTTAGTAGGTGGATGACGCCCATTTTTCTAACGCACCTCAGTTTTGACATAAAATACTTAAATACCGAGTTTCCGTCTTGTAACTTAAATATTAGTCTCTTTATAGATTTTTCAGTTTTGGGGTTGTATGGGAGGTGGGCGTGTTAGTGGGTGGATGTCGCTCATTTTTCTTACACACCTCATTTTTACCATAGAATACACAACTACCGAGTTTCAGTATTGTAGCTGTAATATTAGCCTCTTTACAGAGTTTTCAATTTTGGGGTTGTATGGGAGGTAGGCGTGGTTTTCATCTGATTTAGCCCATTCTCGAACTTGATCTTAGTTTTTTTAAAAAAAGCTTAAATATCGAATTTCAGCACGATAGCTTCAAAATTGCGGCTGCAATCGTGTCCACAGACAGACGGACAGACAGACGGACAGACGGACAGACGGACAGACAGACGGACATGGCTAAATCAACTCAGGTGGTGATGCTGAGCAAGAATATATATACTTTTCCATACCTACCACGCCTCCTTTTGGGTGTTACACACGTCGTGACAAAATTAATATACCCCTTACGCAGTACGCGTGGGGGTATAAAAATAAGAGCAAAGAAGCATCAGATATTATAAAAATATCAATAAGGCTAGGAGTAGCATTGGTAGCGAAACGAGTAGGAATCGAAGAATTAATAATTTTCATTCCGGCTGTGTTAACTTTATCTACAAAACTTTCAGAAACATTATTTATCAACAGCAGATTAACATTAAAATCACCACATATGGTATACAAATTAAAATCAGTCACCAAAGATAACAAGATAGGAAACTTCTGTGGGGAATCCGAAATCACCAAAAAGTAAACACACGTATAAGAAAAATTTGTTCACCTCGAAAGTGAGGTGAATATACCAGTTACTAATTTTAAAGTTAACCCTTCCACCACATTTTATAGTGATTGACTTCATAAGGACAACAAAAATCTGTAAAGTGCACTAAATATTGTCAAATATTGTAAAAATATTTACTGCTGTAGTGTAACTTCATGTTAAATTAAATTCTATACGTGAGAAACCATATTGTTTTCTTTCGAAAAGTACAAAATGATTAGATGAAGAGTAAAGGTTAATAATGTCAGCTGTTGAATTTATGAATGAAATAAATTCTTTCCATTCTGTTGTCAATTGTAGTGTTGCCAATTTATCTTTTTTCGGGCTATAGCTTTTATCATAAAAAAACAACATAACTGCGACAACATGTGCAAGAAATAATAGTTAATGACAGTGAAGGTTTTGGTTGGTTTTGTTTTTGGATATGTACATAATATATAAAAAAATAATAATTAGACCAGCATTACTAGGAAATTTGTGGTGTATTTTTAAAATTCATATATGGGAAACTTCATATTCTATACTTCATAACTTCAAATTCATATTCATATTGGCAACTATGACTAAACGCGAAATCATTTGTATAGATATTAATTTGATCAAAAATTCATGCGAAAAATATTTTGCAAAAAATATATATATATTTTTTTTATATGTATTGAAAAATTGAAATCATTTGTATAGGTATTAATTTGATCAAAAATTCAAGCATTAATTTGATCAAAAATCAATACATTAATTAAAAACATATTTTTTTAATTTTAGTGTAAAAAATATGTGATGGTTATTATACCCATTAAGTTCTTATATATAATTCCCACATTATTCGCACTCGCACTGATTTCTCACACGAAACAGGCTATAGTACAACAAATAAGGTAGCTGCAGCGCTGGTTGTGCTTTCTTTTCGTTACTGCGGATATTGTCAAAATCAATTGTGTGGCGAATGTATGGCTTGCAGTAAATTTCTTTAAATTATTAATTATTTTTAATTTAAGAAACAAGACATATTTTACTTCGTTTACAATTTGAAAATTCTTGCTTGCTCACGTCTTTCTCATAGCTTTGAGATTTTATATGAGTTGTCAACTTCGTTTTGACATTTGTGCCACAACGCTTTCATCTAGCGAGTTAACCTTTAGTTTTTGTATCATGGTTCAGGAAATGTGAACGAATGAGTTGAATGTAAAAGCTTTTTTGTTTAAAATGTTAAATTAAGTCTATCTGAACGTACAATAATACTAACTTGGGAAGAACAGAATATTGTCCACAAGCATGTTTAAAGACAAAGTTTTAATTGAATTAATCAAAATAATAAGAGTTCTCAGCCTTATTGCTTTGCGTATTTTTCGTGGTTAGACATGTCAACTGTTCTATCTTTTATATCTTCTTAATTTCTACATTTAGTTCTTATGTTAACTGCATTTTAATGACTACATTCTTAAAATTTTAAGAAAATACATGACTAATGTAGTTTTTTAAACATTAGAGACAAAACAAATGCCAATAAAGCCAAGAAAACACCAAAAAAATATTTATTCCACCCAAGCAAATTTTTAAGAAAAACATGAGTAGTTGACAACTCTGATGGCATGAAATATAATAGGACTTGCACAAATCGGTTGTGGTGAATATAAAAACACATTGTCAAATACAACAAGTGCCAAAAATTACAAATTTTGTTTGGCGATAAAGAGTCAAATAAGAAAATGCATGCAATTATTTGAATGCAGAATATATTCCTGTAACTCAACTTAAAGATTAACATATCAAAACACATAATCCATACTGTATTTAACTTGCGTACAAACGATGTTCTAGCTTAAAAATGCAGGGGAAGAAGAAGAACGCTCCTTTTTTAAATTTCACCTCAAGTAGCGGGGGTTTTTGTAAAATAGCGGGGGTTTGTGTAAAAGCAAAATTTTTAAAAATGTTGACAAATACAACAACTGAAGAAATTGGCAAACTTTGCACGCTTGTATAAACAAAAATAAAAGGAATTAAGAAATAGTTTAGGTTGCAAACAGCTTATTACAACTTAACTTAAATATGTACATCATAATAAATTGAGTATGGGCATTATTTAAAGGGGGTGCAAAGTGATTTCTTGGGCAGTTTGCGGCCGATGAAGAACAAGAGTGAATTTCAGGGTTGCTTTTTTTGGCACACTAATACATACAAACCTCTTTTGAGGTTATGTTTTTCAAGTTTCCCATCTTGTTATCTCTGTCAGTCACCCTACTATATAAATCACGGAAAAAAGGTTCAAGACTATAACATCTATTAGGGTTGTAAACACAAGAAAGAAGAAGCTTAGAGTTATTATTAGAAATTTCAACATTAATGTACTCAACATCACAACCACAGGACTTATTTACAATTCTACAGTTAAGATACGATTTACAATACACAGCAACTCCTCCTCCCTTTTTAATGACCCTGTCATTTCTAAAAAGTGAATAGTTATCAATATTATAACAACTATTGGGAAGATCAGCATTGAACCAAGTCTCAGAAACACAGATAACGTCAACATTAGAATTATCGAACACATATCTAATATAGTCCAGTTTAGATGGGTTCAGGCTTCTAGCATTGAAATGCACAATAGAAAGACCATCACGCTGCTTACACAGAATATTAATTAAAAGTTTATGGTTGTCATCAGCACCATCTAAAGTGTTAGAATTCATAAAACAATTTTTTTTGACAGTCAGATGAATAAATTACAAAAAAATATCCAGAATATTACGTAAATGAAATGAGTAAAAGATAGAAAGGTGTAAAGAAGTATAAAATGATAATTTTTAATTAAAATAAAGTAATATAACTTAAACTGAACCAATGCTGTTAGACACCAGAGTATTAAGCTCAGCTTCACTGTTGACGGCAATCGCAGCATCATCTTTCCTAATCCTAACATGAATGGTTCCACGAATTGAAAAAACATTATAGAGCTTGTTGGAGTGTTTAAGTTTGATCCCAGCCTGTAATATTTTCCTGACCTCAGCTGAAAGACTCTCGTATATAAAAACTTTATTGTCGAGATCGAAACCAGCTCCTCTCAGCGTTACTGGTGCTTTAGCTCTTCGCCTAAACTCAGAAAAGGCCTTTAGTACGCGCACTTTATCGAATGGAGAGTAGAATTTAACAATGACGGCTGTGTTAGGTTGTTGAGTTGAACGTTTGGTTCGGAATATATCTCGAACTTGTGGAGCAAGGAAATCAATTGAGCGACATATCTGATTAAATATGCTCTTAAGGTTTTCGGACTCCACATAGGGAATACCAAATAATATGGCGTCAGAAGTAAAATCCTTAACTTCAGCCTTAACTTCAGCTTCAGCCTTTAGTTTTGCAACTTCAGCTTTCAATTTATTGAGCTCACTCAAACTAGAGTCAATTATTTTTATTTTTTCCTCGATATCTTTAAAATACGAGTTAATGATTTTAATTTCACTCTCTATTTTAAAATTAAGTTTAGTCTCAAGAGCGGAGAGTTCACCCAAGAGACGATTAATTTGATGCTCAGTGTGTGATTGAAGCCGCTCTTCCATCAACTTCATCTGAGCAATAATGTTCTTTGCCTCAGTATCATCCAGCTTCCGAGTTTTATTAGCTGGTGAACGCACAGCACTTAGGAGTGAGATCGGTGATGTTTCTTTTCGTTTACGCGTAAGCTTCGGAGTCATTTAGAAGACGTAAACAAAAAAAAAAAAAAAAAAAAAATAAATTATATATATAAAAACAAACAATAAATTAAAGATAAACAAAAACAGAGAACACTCAACAACACAAACAAACAACAAGATAAAAAAAAAAAACACAACGACTCACGAACAAGCAAAAGTCAAACACAAAACAAACTCGTAGTGGACACACAACAGACACAGAAACAAGAGAACACTTAACATGTACTCTCACTTGACACTGCTAGAAAAACCAGTTTTGAGAAACAACCGCAAACAAACACAAAACAAACTTAAAGCAGACACACAAACAAGAGAACACTTAACTTGAACACAAACTCTCACTCGGCACTGCTATAAAAACCAGTTTTGAGATGTTATAGAATTGTAGCAATCAACAATACTTGCGGTCGTTGCTGCACTCGATAAACAAACACTGGCTTTTTTTTTTTTTTTTTTTAAACTATTTGTTTAAAGCACATATATTAACAAAAAGAAGAGCAACAGAAAAAACACGTCTGCTTTTCACGAATAACAAAACATGTTGAAATATTTAAAACTTACTCGCTGTAGTTAAAAATATGATCAGCAATTTTTTCAGTTTGAAGTTTTGAAATTTTAATATTTAATTCTTTTGAAGTTTTTCAAGAAGGCAGCCAACATAAAAACATTGAAAAAAATGTTGCCTTTTTTGTGATCTATTCTCAGCTAAAAACAGGTCAAAATTCTGAGGGTTCAGATCAAAATGTAAAAAATTCTACATCTTCAGAGGGCAGAATTTTTCGTTGAGAAAAGAAAACGCCATTAGTTTATTGTCAATTCAATTATTGCCTACTTTTGGAAAAGGTGGTAACCCATGAAAAAAAGTACTCAATCAATCTACCCAAACAAGTCAGGGGGTCAGCTAGAGTAGATTGGTAGATGGGTTCTTGGGTAGAATGGCACTTTTACAAAAACAAAATGTATGGCATTTGCCAATCTTACCAACTTTCCAAGGCAGTGTGAATACCCCTATTTAATGGCAAGCTTTAATGTGAGTTCATTAGATTATATAATTTAATTTAAATCCAATTTTACTAAATGAACTAGTGAAATTATTAAATTAACTTAGTAACCTAAAACAATATTACTGATTAAAGATCTTGTAAATTATTGAAAAATAATTTCATCACTTTTAATTTAACTTCGTATTGAATAAATGCTTCTTGTGTTTTTAATTTGTGTTTGTACTTAATTTCGAGTAGTATAAAAGACAATTTCAACTTTTATCAATAAATACAAGTTCGATTAAAATAATTGCTTGTAAATGTCAAAAGCACCTGACGCTTATTGCTGTCGGCTTTAAAAAAGTAAGTAAATAAAAATAAATAAAGTCGCCAAAAATTTCTCTACAACGACAGAGTGAAGACCTGCTGGGCTCTCATCTTGTGTGACGAGAATCGTTGAAATTATAATCGTCTTCATCTTCATCTTCATCTTCATCTTCATCTTCATCTTCATCTTCATCTTCATCTTCATCTTCATCTTCATCTTCTTCTTCATCTTCATCTTCATCTTCATCTTCATCTTCATCTTCATCTTCATCTTCATCTTCATCTTCATCTTCATCTTCATCTTCTTCTTCATCTTCATCTTCATCTTCATCTTCATCTTCATCTTCATCTTCATCTTCATCTTCATCTTCTTCTTCATCTTCATCTTCATCTTCATCTTCATCTTCATCTTCATCTTCATCTCCATCTCCATCTTCATCTTCATCTTCATCTTCATCTTCATCTTCATCTTCATCTTCATCTTCATCTTCATCTTCATCTTCATCTTCATCTTCATCTTCATCTTCATCTTCATCTTCATCTTCATCTTCATCTTCATCTTCATCTTCATCTCCATCTCCATCTTCATCTTCATCTTCATCTTCATCTTCATCTTCATCTTCATCTTCATCTTCATCTTCATCTTCATCTTCATCTTCATCTTCATCTTCATCTTCATCTTCATCTTCATCTTCATCTTCATCTTCATCTTCATCTTCATCTTCATCTTCATCTTCATCTTCATCTTCATCTTCATCTTCAACTTCATCTTCATCTTCATCTTCATCTTCATCTTCATCTTCATCTTCATCTTCATCTTCATCTTCATCTTCATCTTCATCTTCATCTTCATCTTCATCTTCATCTTCATCTTCATCTTCATCTTCATCTTCATCTTCATCTTCATCTTCATCTTCATCTTCATCTTCATCTTCATCTTCATCTTCATCTTCATCTTCATCTTCATCTTCATCTTCATCTTCATCTTCATCTTCATCTTCATCTTCATCTTCATCTTCATCTTCATCTTCATCTTCATCTTCATCTTCATCTTCATCTTCATCTTCATCTTCATCTTCATCTTCATCTTCATCTTCATCTTCATCTTCATCTTCATCTTCATCTTCATCTTCATCTTCATCTTCATCTTCATCTTCATCTTCATCTTCATCTTCATCTTCATCTTCATCTTTATCTTTATCTTTATCTTTATCTTTATCTTTATCTTTATCTTTATCTTTATCTTTATCTTTATCTTTATCTTTATCTTTATCTTTATCTTTATCTTTATCTTTATCTTTATCTTTATCTTTATCTTTATCTTTATCTTTATCTTTATCTTTATCTTTATCTTTATCTTTATCTTTATCTTTATCTTTATCTTTATCTTTATCTTTATCTTTATCTTTATCTTTATCTTTATCTTTATCTTTATCTTTATCTTTATCTTTATCTTTATCTTTATCTTTATCTTTATCTTTATCTTTATCTTTATCTTTATCTTTATCTTTATCTTTATCTTTATCTTTATCTTTATCTTTATCTTTATCTTTATCTTTATCTTTATCTTTATCTTTATCTTTATCTTTATCTTTATCTTTATCTTTATCTTTATCTTTATCTTTATCTTTATCTTTATCTTTATCTTTATCTTTATCTTTATCTTTATCTTTATCTTTATCTTTATCTTTATCTTTATCTTTATCTTTATCTTTATCTTTATCTTTATCTTTATCTTTATCTTTATCTTTATCTTTATCTTTATCTTTATCTTTATCTTTATCTTTATCTTTATCTTTATCTTTATCTTTATCTTTATCTTTATCTTTATCTTTATCTTTATCTTTATCTTTATCTTTATCTTTATCTTTATCTTTATCTTTATCTTTATCTTTATCTTTATCTTTATCTTTATCTTTATCTTTATCTTTATCTTTATCTTTATCTTTATCTTTATCTTTATCTTTATCTTTATCTTTATCTTTATCTTTATCTTTATCTTTATCTTTATCTTTATCTTTATCTTTATCTTTATCTTTATCTTTATCTTTATCTTTATCTTTATCTTTATCTTTATCTTTATCTTTATCTTTATCTTTATCTTTATCTTTATCTTTATCTTTATCTTTATCTTTATCTTTATCTTTATCTTTATCTTTATCTTTATCTTTATCTTTATCTTTATCTTTATCTTCATCTTCATCTTCATCTTCATCTTCATCTTCATCTTCATCTTCATCTTCATCTTCATCTTCATCTTCATCTTCATCTTCATCTTCATCTTCATCTTCATCTTCATCTTCATCTTCATCTTCATCTTCATCTTCATCTTCATCTTCATCTTCATCTTCATCTTCATCTTCATCTTCATCTTCATCTTCATCTTCATCTTCATCTTCATCTTCATCTTCATCTTCATCTTCATCTTCATCTTCATCTTCATCTTCATCTTCATCTTCATCTTCATCTTCATCTTCATCTTCATCTTCATCTTCATCTTCATCTTCATCTTCATCTTCATCTTCATCTTCATCTTCATCTTTATCTTTATCTTTATCTTTATCTTTATCTTTATCTTTATCTTTATCTTTATCTTTATCTTTATCTTTATCTTTATCTTTATCTTTATCTTTATCTTTATCTTTATCTTTATCTTTATCTTTATCTTTATCTTTATCTTTATCTTTATCTTTATCTTTATCTTTATCTTTATCTTTATCTTTATCTTTATCTTTATCTTTATCTTTATCTTTATCTTTATCTTTATCTTTATCTTTATCTTTATCTTTATCTTTATCTTTATCTTTATCTTTATCTTTATCTTTATCTTTATCTTTATCTTTATCTTTATCTTTATCTTTATCTTTATCTTTATCTTTATCTTTATCTTTATCTTTATCTTTATCTTTATCTTTATCTTTATCTTTATCTTTATCTTTATCTTTATCTTTATCTTTATCTTTATCTTTATCTTTATCTTTATCTTTATCTTTATCTTTATCTTTATCTTTATCTTTATCTTTATCTTTATCTTTATCTTTATCTTTATCTTTATCTTTATCTTTATCTTTATCTTTATCTTTATCTTTATCTTTATCTTTATCTTTATCTTTATCTTTATCTTTATCTTTATCTTTATCTTTATCTTTATCTTTATCTTTATCTTTATCTTTATCTTTATCTTTATCTTTATCTTTATCTTTATCTTTATCTTTATCTTTATCTTTATCTTTATCTTTATCTTTATCTTTATCTTTATCTTTATCTTTATCTTTATCTTTATCTTTATCTTTATCTTTATCTTTATCTTTATCTTTATCTTTATCTTTATCTTTATCTTTATCTTTATCTTTATCTTTATCTTTATCTTTATCTTTATCTTTATCTTTATCTTTATCTTTATCTTTATCTTTATCTTTATCTTTATCTTTATCTTTATCTTTATCTTTATCTTTATCTTTATCTTTATCTTTATCTTTATCTTTATCTTTATCTTTATCTTTATCTTTATCTTTATCTTTATCTTTATCTTTATCTTTATCTTTATCTTTATCTTTATCTTTATCTTTATCTTTATCTTTATCTTTATCTTTATCTTTATCTTTATCTTTATCTTTATCTTTATCTTTATCTTTATCTTTATCTTTATCTTTATCTTTATCTTTATCTTTATCTTTATCTTTATCTTTATCTTTATCTTTATCTTTATCTTTATCTTTATCTTTATCTTTATCTTTATCTTTATCTTTATCTTTATCTTTATCTTTATCTTTATCTTTATCTTTATCTTTATCTTTATCTTTATCTTTATCTTTATCTTTATCTTTATCTTTATCTTTATCTTTATCTTTATCTTTATCTTTATCTTTATCTTTATCTTTATCTTTATCTTTATCTTTATCTTTATCTTTATCTTTATCTTTATCTTTATCTTTATCTTTATCTTTATCTTTATCTTTATCTTTATCTTTATCTTTATCTTTATCTTTATCTTTATCTTTATCTTTATCTTTATCTTTATCTTTATCTTTATCTTTATCTTTATCTTTATCTTTATCTTTATCTTTATCTTTATCTTTATCTTTATCTTTATCTTTATCTTTATCTTTATCTTTATCTTTATCTTTATCTTTATCTTTATCTTTATCTTTATCTTTATCTTTATCTTTATCTTTATCTTTATCTTTATCTTTATCTTTATCTTTATCTTTATCTTTATCTTTATCTTTATCTTTATCTTTATCTTTATCTTTATCTTTATCTTTATCTTTATCTTTATCTTTATCTTTATCTTTATCTTTATCTTTATCTTTATCTTTATCTTTATCTTTATCTTTATCTGTATCTTTATCTTTATCTTTATCTTTATTGATCTTTATTTGTTCATGCAAGATTGGAACACTTGATTGATCTCCAAAGAATTGCCAGAGAAAATATAAAATGAAATAAAAAAAAAGTTGCAAGATTTTATGTATTTAGAAGAATTTTATTTAGGAAAGTTCTTACGCTGTGTATCGGTACAAAGTCGATCCAAAAAAAAATTTACATAAACCGGAAGCTAGTTAACATAAAGTTAGCATAGTCTGTTTTTGTATGTAATCAATAACAGTGTATTGTAAATGTTGGTAATAGTGCATTCGACGATAATGTAATAGCTTGACATAAAAGGGATTTCAGGCTTTCAAGTAAATTTACGCTATTAGTGTTTAGCTTAAACATTAGGGGAGTACAATATAGTGTCCGACCGAAACCAAAATTTTGTCCGAAACCGAAACCGAAATTCGGCCATTTTTGTAATATTCGGCCGAAACCGAAACCGAAACTGAATGTATACATGAAAATTTTTTTAAAAAACATTTTATTTATTTTAATTTTTTGGTAAGAGCTTTCAAAAACATAACAATTCAAACAGATTATAACAACGTATATATACGATAAATATTCTTTGAATATTAAAGTTAAACTTTAAAATAAAAAATAAAGAGATCATTTTTAACAACACTTTAAGGAACGTTTTAGTATTTAAAGAAAAATAACTTAGTATTATAGTCTAAAAAAAAGAGCATGTCTGCATTTACAAAATGAAACAAAATTATTTATCGTTTTCTGCTGTGCCCAACTCACATGGTTAATCAAATGACTGTGAGTTTCACGATTTTGTTCTACTTAACACCATTAACAATTTTGATGAAAGCAAACACATCTACGATTGAAATATATGAAAGAACCGAGTTAGTAGTGTCCGACTGAATATTCGGTTTCGGCCATATTGATGCCGAATAGCCGAAACTGATTAAAAGGGCCGAAACTGGCCGTAACCGAAACCGTAACCGAATATTCGGTCGGACACTAGTACAATATGATTTTAAATTGCCTTTGTTTTTGTTTAGAACAGCCCAAACAGTGGCGTAGCTAGGGTTGTTCGCAGCCGGGGCGGATACTAAATTGTGCACCCCTTTAGAAGATTTTTTTTATAAAATAAGTCGATGAATCTTACTACATATTTTCGAATCAACCTATACAAAAATGACATATTTTAGAAGAGATTAAAAAAATAAACAAAACTATGCTATCCATGAATATTTGGTAAAAGATGTAAGAATCTAAAATTTTCAGAGACTTGAAGAATTTTCTCTGAATTGTTCCAATATTTTTGTCTACCGGGCTTATAAGTTGTGAGAGAAAAATTTACTATCAGTAAACCACACAATATCAGTTTTAATATAAAAACTTAAGTTAGTTTTAAACTTTGAAAAATTTACGAAAAATTTTTCATAATTTAAGAAAAAATAGAACCAGGAAGCAAAACGTTGACAAATTTTCCCTAGTGACCCTGAATAACTATTAATATAAATATTTTTTTCGAAATCAACCCCCATTTTCTACATAAAGTTTAAATGAAAAATTAATATAAAATATTAAAATTCAATTATAAACATTTTTCATAATTTTTATCAATTTCTTTATAGTACACTGAGGAAAAAATGTGTTAAAATTAAATGAAAGTGTGTTCATATCTAACGAATTTGTTTTTCAAATAGAGCTTGAAACAAATTCATTAAAAATAAACAGAGCTGTTTTTAAAGTTAAATTCAAAACAAAAGTTTTTGTTTTTACAACAATGTTTTTGCTATGAAAACCAAATTTAAAACAAAAATTTTAAAATTCAAAACACATGTTTTAAAGCATATTTTTTTATGCCATTTTTTAACTTTTCCGAGTTTTAGCACCAGATTCACAACCAGCTTCCTCTTCCGAATACCAAATGTTAACTCCATTCGATGAAATTTGCATTTGAAATATTTAAATATTAATTAATTAGTTTGAATTGTATCATATGTTCGATATTTGTCAAACCAATTCAAAAAATTCAAAAATTGTCATTGAATTCAAATTTTTGTTTGTTTTTCAAAAAAATAATAAGAGAATAATAAAATAGAAAGGAGTTTATAGGTGGGTGAAAATTTAACACACTTGTTTTAAATATTATTTTGTAGAAACGCAAAGGCGTTAAATTTATATTTAAATAGTTTTTGTTTAATTCTAAAGTATGTTTTTTTCTCAGTGTATCTGTATTAATCTCCGCTTGGACTTTTATAGACAAGATTGAGGTCTGTTTCACCATAAATATCATCCATAATATCACCATAAATACCACCATAAATATCTCAGTATCACAATATTACAGTGATACCAAATTGATATCAGAAATTTTTTTTCATTCTCATTATCTACATATGTAATTCCCAAAGCAAACTTGCCCAGGTTGGACAGGGTCAAGAGTCATGAATGGCTCAAAAAGAGCTGGCAATTCCAAGAAATCTGTTGATTCTTCACATTCGATGATTGAGAACAAAATTTAATTTTAATTATTAGAATAATTTTTAAAGAACTGTGCATCTAATCTTCTCTTAAAACTGTATTTTTGATAGTTTTGTTGGTTGATTTGAACATAATAATAATTATTTTAGTAAAGCAAAGGAGTCAGAAAACCATCTTAGAGTTTTTAATAGACATCTTCAAAATAAAATAAAAAAAGTCAGAACGCCATAAATTGTCATAGAACGCCATTTATTTAATTTAAATAATAAATGTACTGAATTTAAATCAATTTAATTTTTTTGCAATTTATTAAGCAAGTAATAAGTTTATTAATGATTTTTAAACTGGTAGTTTTATGTAACAGTATACCCAAAACATATTACTATTCAAAATTATGTTCTAGCAGGTTAAAAACTGTAAATGAGGTTTGTTTCATGATATATAGTCTCAGAACTTAGTAATTACAAAATCATAAAGTATATTATTATTTTTTACATTTATGACATGAACATGTTTTTCTGAAAATTTCTGGAGAAATGTACTGCTTACAAAACAATTGGCGCCTCCATTCATCATACTCTGAAAATCATGCAGGTTTTCGAAACTTAATGGTTTTAGTAATGTCTACTATGCTAGCAAGTTTGAACAAATGCTTTTTTATAAAACTTAATGGAATATAAAAAAAATATTTTTAAATTTTTCCTTTTGTACTCCATCTCAATATCATGAAAATTTTAGTTTAATATGTTTGGAAATTACACCCCTAACCAATGAAAAATTACATATGGAATTGACTTGAGTTTTAGTGTGAGCGTTAATATTGAACAAATTTTTATATAAAGTTAAAATTTGTTTCAATAAAAACGAAGTCCTGGTGATGGTAAAAAATATTTTCATTCACTTTTGCACCCTCTTAATATTCAAATATAAAACCGAAGTCATAGAGATGTGTTCTTTTTATTAAAAAAATCAAAAATTATTTGGTAAAGAGTTCTTTTGCCAAATTTTGCACCCCATTTTGGCGTGCACCCGGGGCGGACCGCCCCCCCCCTTGCTACGCTACTGAGCCACAATGAGCCGTGTTCAAATTGTTGATTGTATAATTAGCGCATAATCCAATTACACTGTTGAGTAAATTAAAAACACCGATTTGTTTGGCCTTAATTATAGTACTCACTTTATTAATTGCTCGTACGTACTATTTATACACTTAGATTTAATACAATTAATACAGATAAATTATTATATACATACATATGAGCCTGTTTAGATTGGTCATGGAAATTCCGCATTTCCATTCCCTTCGTGTCCAGACGTGAGCATGGGCATGCTCGTTTCGTTTTCATTACCTTACATGATATTATGGAATGAAACATTTTTTGACAGATTTCAAAGTGACTGGAGCTCAAAGCTTAAATATGTATATGATAATAATCGTGGTCATTCATTGCTTTCGACTTTTCCTCTACAATTAATTTCAAAGCTCAAGCATCATTGGATTTAATTCAAGGCCGCTGGATGTTCCAGTGCTTTGTAGCAGACAGGATTTCTTCTACAAATCATAGTATGCAGCTGCTACTACTTTTTAATATGCAGAAACTGAATAAAATGTAAAATCTCGCCTTACCAATGATATTTTTTATTTCAATAAAAATTTCAATTTATTTAAATATGTATATGATAATAATCGTGGTCATTCATTGCTTTCGACTTTTCCTCTACAATTAATTTCAAAGCTCAAGCATCATTGGATTTAATTCAAGGCCGCTGGATGTTCCAGTGCTTTGTAGCAGACAGGATTTCTTCTACAAATCATAGTATGCAGCTGCTACTACTTTTTAATATGCAGAAACTGAATAAAATGTAAAATCTCGCCTTACCAATGATATTTTTTATTTCAATTGATCGTCAATAAATTTGGAACATTCCTAAATGTACAATTATAAACTTTCATATGATGAAATTTTTCATCATATGGTTTCAGATACTTGTTTAACCGCATCTTTATTTTCAGAAAAAAACCTCAGCCCATTTGGTATCCTCTTCACTAGGTCAATCTTGAGTCCTAGTAAGATTTCCTGGGTTATATATAGATTGATCCTTCGAAGATTCTTAAGATTCGACGTTCATTCTTTGAATTCGTAGCCTCCCTTCAATGTTTACAGAAGGTAATGTTGACAACAACAGAAAGTCCTGCTCATCAAACGTTGCAGCTGTTAAGATGGAGAAATTCAAGATACCACATCAAAACGATAAATTGAAGAGACCTGCTTCATGACATGGTAATTCCAGTGCAACTCAATGACACGTTGATGACAATTGCGGGTGCAGCCAATATCAGGTGTTTTAGGTCCTGCCCAAGTTTTGAAAATTTAAACCATCGCGGAAGGGATATGATGTATTCCATCTGGAGCTTTAAAATTTCTGAACACATTTTGGTGGTGGCAATCAACATCTGTCTTATATTTTAAGGCTGAACTTCTTCAAATGTTTTAATTTTGATTATTTTCTCTTTAGCTATTTTTTTTTTAATTTGTCAAAATGAAACAACTTGAAAATGAAACTGGCATGAAAATGCTTATTTTTAAGTTTGTGAGCGGCATTTTGGCTTAAAATATTTTATCTCATTTTGACTACCCAATTCTTATCCGATCTCGCTCACACTTTTTGTCATGGGCATGACGGTCTAAACAGGCACTATTAATATTATAAATTAGAAACAACATATAGAGTGCAATGAACAGCTACTCAGCTAGCGCAAGTTCATTGCACTATTGTGCAATGTAAGCACTTTTGGGCAGATGCATTGGCCTTGGTGACACAGTTGTGTCGCGTTTGTCGTGGGATCAACACGCGTAGTTTTTTGTCTCTGATAAAGTACATTTAACTTAAGCACGATGCCTTGCATTTGTAATCTAAAGGTTGAACGCGGCCAAGTAAAAGTAAAGTGTTCTGACTGCAATGAATTTTTTCACTGCAAATGTGTTAATTTATCACCAACTGATCTTGACTTTATGGAACAATCAAAACGCAACTTTCGTTGCATTAAATGTTCGACAGCGAGAAGGTCTTCCCTTCGCTCACCACCAATACCTTCTGCTACCGATGACGCATCACGAGCAGCTCCCACAACATCTCAGTCTCATCATCCGCAACAACATTTGCATAAACAGCTGACTACAGATGACTCATCAGCAGAGTCTCCCTCAACAGTGCAATCATCTCAACTGCTATAAAATAAACAGCCGACTGCGGAGGAATCATCAGTTAAGACTTCCTCGGCACCACATGCAATTGTAGATAATGACTCTCCCGCCCAACCAATACAACTGGTTGTGCAACAAAAAAAACAACAGCTTCGCTCTTCAGAATCAGCAACACAGTTTTCCGTATCTCCAACACAACAACAACAACAACCACAGCATCTACAACAACAGAAACAGCAACAACAGCATCTTCTGCAACTACAACAGCTACAAGCAAAACAAAAGCATCCATCGCTGAAAGTTTCTAGTGCGCAAAAAAACAGACAACCACTTCAACAGCTGATCACTCAAACGAAAGCTTTACCTGCAGAAAATAAGCTACCTCTCTCTCAATCCCCAAGTGAGTCTCAATGTTTTTCGCCACAGCTTAACTCTAAGCTACGACTGACGCCACAATCATCATGGGCAGCTCAGTGTGAGTCACCACAAGAAAGTGTTAAAGTAGTATACGCTTGAACTGCTGTATAATGAGATTATTTCTCTTAAATCCATGCATGCAAATACGCTCTGCATTGTCGAATCTTTGCAACGTGACAAAATAAACTTGCAAGACGAAGTTAATGACTTGAGAAGACAAGTTATGTTTCTGGATCAGAAAAGAAGAGAGAACTGTTTAGAAATTGTTGGTGTTCCAGATGTCAACAATTCTAATGCTCTTGACAGTGCGTTAAAGATTTTTTCAGTAGGATTGAAAGAGAATATTAATCCAGAGTTGGTTGATGACTGCTTTGTTAAAAAAAATTAAGAAAGCCAGCGGTTCCCCACCGTTGGATGTAATATGTATTAAGTTTGCATCTAGTTCTATTAAAAAAAATATTTTGAGGAAAAAATTTGAGAATAGAAAGAAACTAAACTCAGGGATTTTTGGGTGTAATAACAAAACAAATATTTATGTCAATGACTCTTTAAACGGCCTAACTAGGTCTATTCTTAAAGAGGCTCAGAAGGTCAAAAAGCACTTAAACTTTAAGTATGTTTGGATTGGTAATGGTAGGGTATTAATGCATAAACGGGATGGTGAAAGGGTTTGTGTTATAAGTTCTCTTGAGGATCTTAAACATCTAACTTAATTCAGTATGTCTGTTGAGCATTTAGATACGAACACAGACCTTCTCAATATCCCATATGCAAATTGTAGAACAACTTGCTTTGATAATATTGCGTACAACAATGTTAAAAGTGTTGGTTTTTACGTAATTCAACAAAATATTCGCAGTATGCGAAAAAATTTTGATAACTTTATGTTGCATTTAGATTTTTTTTGGAAAAAGCCAGATTTTATATTTTTTACTGAAACGTGGATATATGAAGAAGAAATCACCCTGTATGATATACCAGGCTATCAACTTTTTGCGAACTGCAATCAGCAGTATGCAGCAGGAGGTGTTGCTGCTTTTGTCTCCAAAGATATTAACTGTAATTTCGTGAAATATAATACTAATAGTTTTGATGGTCTGAAGATTGATTGTGTGTTAGAAAACCAAAAATTCTCTTTCATATGCATTTACAGATTCCATACAGGTGCTGCATCAACATTTATTTATGATTTAGGTCATATTTTATCAACCATTAGCACTGATAATTTAATTTTGCTAGGTGATTTTAACATTAATATTATTCAGAGTTCCACCATATGTGATAGTTATTTAATGTTGTTGTCCTCTTATGGTCTTCAATCATGTATTAATGTTCCCACTCGTGTGTCAAATGTATCTCAAACGTGTATCGATCATATTTTTGTTCGGCTTCGTCAATGTAGTGATGTTACTATTGCTAGTTCTGTTTCTAATTTTAATATTTCTGACCATAAACTAACCTGCCTTTTCTTTGAAAAAATTCAATTAGTTAAAACCAAAAATTCGTCTTCCAAATTTTCTATTTGTAAAACTGATTTCAAGGCCTTAAACAATATTCTATTAGCTGAAACTTGGGAACCAGTTTATAATGAATCTGACCCATCCCTTGCTTATGATCTTTTTATAAAAATTTTAACGGAACATACAAAGAATTGCTCTATGACTAACGCAAAAGTTCGTCGGAATAAAAGAAGGCTAAAACAGTGGCGTCACTAGGGCTGGTGTCACCCAGTGCGGTAACTCATGATGTCACCCCCCTCACGACACCCCATAGACCTTCAACAAGTCCGCCAGTGCAAAATAACGGAAACATACAGAATCCTTAGTAACGTTTATAAACATACATACATAGGTCCTATATTTTCAAAGGCAATAGAAGAAAAAATTAATTCAAAGTGTCAAGGTTGGTTAAAGATTGTAAGAAGTTAAGAACTAAGAACTACATAAATAGAAATAAATAGACTTGTTAATTACTTCATCGAATTCAACTTCTTTCGCCAAATCACTTTCAATTGATAATATTGCAAGATCAGAAAGCCTTGACTGTCCCATTGTAGATCGCAAATAGTTCTTTATAAGCTTTAGCTTTGAAAAACTCCTCTCACATGAAGCCACAGACACACAGATCGTAAGAAATAATTGTAGGCTCACTGAGAGAAATGGAAGAGATTCCAGGAAGTCCCATTCAGCTATGAATTTTAAAACGTCAACTACTGACCAGTCTTTGACTTCTTCGAGATCAATCTCTGCTGCCTTTAGGTGCCTTCTCAGCCTTGGTATTTCTAATAAAAGCTCTTCCTCTGATAACTCATCATAGAAAGTGGTCAATTTTGGAATGGACACCAGTAACTCTTCTTCAGTGGGAGATATCAAACTCTTGGCTTGAACAGCCTCAAACATAGATGCTACTTCCTTGATGGCTCTTGATCTGATCTGGAGTTCAGAATGGAAACGATCAATACACTCAAGCATCGGTCTCTTGTTTTCTTCTTGCAGAGTTAGTCCAGCATCTCTCGCCTTCTCACCTGGCTTCCTCTTCTTGAACCTGGGTCTGCTCT